>KK118094.1:195796-252867 GCA_000611955.2 Stegodyphus mimosarum | reverse complement strand
ATACCATTTAGAGCTGATAGGAGCCTATACAATATTAAACAAATCTTTCAGTAATGACCGCGTACTGTTGAACATTAGACAGTCTGCCCTTTTTTTGAAGAAAATTTTTGAAGAAATATTTCATTCCGCAATATACAGTTTTCATAAATTTAAGTATCACCTTGACTCAGCGAAAAGTACGTTTATGCAGTTATAGTGGCTTCTTTGCATCACTTCAATAATCGATATCAATAATGCCATTTATAAACAGTAATAATTTTACCAAGCCGCTGCAAATTGCATCCATTGATACATGATCTAAACTATTATGACCGTGGTAACTATTACAATAAGACCTCCATGCAGAGGGCATTTCAATTGCTACGTTTCAAAAGTAATCAGTTGCTTTTGTTTCAGTTTATATTGCTACGTTTTATATGTTTGTGGATTTGAAGTAATTGGTGAAAACACTTGATGAAGAATCAGAGCACAATTTATTCGCCAGTAAGCATTATTTCACAGGACAGTTCCAATGACACTTTTACACTCGTCGAAAAACTACGACAAACACGCTGAAACAATTAGCACAGCCTTCAGTCTATAATGAGGAAGACAGCTTCGCAGCAAAGCTCTAAAGTACAGCTCTCAATTCGCTTGATCGCTCTCAACCTAATCTCTGAACTCAAGACTACACTATCTCAGGACAGGCAGGTTATATATAGCTTTAACGTACCTTCGAGACTATGCCCTAGAAAACCGCTAAAAATGCATCTTCACTCCGTCTGTGGCATATCGCCAATTTTGCTGACAAATGGGCGATTTCACGCCAAATCTGGCATCCCTGCCTTTCCCTGTCGCTTTCTGGCAACCCTAACAAAGCTTTGCGGGGAAGCTATGAAGCTATCTCACCGCTCAACTGCTGGGCATTTCGCAACACTATAATGCAATAGCAATCAGTTTCTCTTCAAATGCAATCCAATGTGTCATCTATATTTTGAATCAAATATTTAATCAGAAAAGTTGGCGATGTAAAAGAAATACGTTGCCGCTAGCAATATATTTGTGGGGTTATAGGATCAAAAGCACGAGATAAGTATAAAGTAAATTTATTATGAAATTACTAATATGAATGAAAGATGATAAAAATGGAATGATAATATAGCATGATAGATTGACATAACTATAACGATAACCGCACGAGTAATAATAGTCAATCAATTGTTCATATAATATCAACAGTTCACGGTTTTGCTTATATTGTCGAATCTCGGAAACAAGATCAGGATTCACAAAAGCTGGTGGGTTCTATAACACCACTGGGACATCATCCCTTCTCAAACTTCCTGGAACGCAAGTCAACGTCAGCATCGTCAGCTTACAGAGAACACGTATGCTCTCGTCCACGTTTGAAATTCGTCTGGGCTGCTTTGCGCTGCACTGGGCTGGCGGCAAATGACGTCACCTCGCTGGCGGTTCTGATTTCCCAAAGTCGGCCTTTGCCCTCAATGTCTGTTGCATGGACATTACTATCATCATGGGGTACCTGCGAAGAGAATAAAAAAAATATCAGGACCTTAAATTTGAGCTTACACAATCATCAATTATTTGACCATGGCTTCATATGGTCAGCCGCAGTCGATGTCATATTTAGTCCTTTATATGGCATCCTACTTTTTCGACTTCGTATCTGTCATTCGATTTAATGGCTATGACATTGTACGGTTCGTGAAGTTTAGGTCGTAGTTTCAAACCAGTCCCATACTGAGTTCGTTGAATTGCTACCAAGTCGCCAACCCTGTATAGTCTCGGTTTCCTCCGTCTTTTGTTAAACTGTTTATGATTCTCTTGTTGTAGCTTCAAAATATTGTATTTTGCATCTTCCCTCATTTCATCACGTTCTTTCATCAAGTGCTTTAAATATTCTTCATACAATATCTCGCTGATCATCACATCTTCCTTATTCTTCATTTTCGTATCTATGAGCAGTTCAAAAGGTGAATACTTCGTGCTTCTCGTAGTTGTACTATTGATTATTCTTTGGACATCTTGAACATATTTAAACCATTTTGTTGAATCTTCATGTGATAACTTTGACAAGACAGGAATCAAAATCCTATGGATTCGTTCAATCTGTCCGTTGCCTCTTGGAATTCCGGTAGTAATTTTGACATGATCTATTCTTTCCTCGGCACAATAAGTTGCAAATTCTTTCGATGTAAAGGCACTACCTCAGTCAGATATAATTCTAGCGGGATCTCCAAATACAGTCTGTTGTTACCTCAATTTTGAAATACCATTTTGCGCGATTGGTTAGTGATTTTACTGGATAGAATCAAATAAATTTCGTAAAAGCATCGATCACGGTTAAAATGTGCTGGTATCTTTTGTTCGTTGATGGAAGTGGTTCAATTACGTCGACATGGTACGTACTTAATCGAACGTTTTCTTTCGGTAGAGGATAAAGAAATCCTTCTGCTTTTCCCTGCTTCTTGTTTCCCTGCTACTATACATTCTATGCAATTAGCAATTACCTTTTCAACTTTGCCTTTCAGTCTAGGAATATAGAATTCTTGCTGTACAGCATTTGCAGTTTTCTCTACAGCAAAATGACCTCTTTTATGTACCTTCTGTATGATCTCGTTTTGTAATGTTTCTGATACTACTGGCAGATTTTTTCCATTTTCCAATTTATACAAAATACCATTTCTCAGAAAGAATCCATCGTCTTCTCCTTTCTCGACTAAATTCTTAATCAACTTCATTTTGTTCTTGTGCTAAACGAATTTTCTCATTTACATCGGTTCCATATGATGTCAAAGTTAAAGCATTCCTACTTAAAGCATCAGCATGTCTCATTTGGTTTCCTGAACGATGTACAATTTCGTAATCGAATTCTTCAATGAACATTGCCAATATTGCAGTCTTAAGAATTAAATCTTCCTTATACAAAGTTTTCTGGAAAGCGCTACAGTCGGTTACAATTTTGAACTTGGAGGCCTAACAAATAGTTTCTAAACTTCTTAAGAGCTTCTATAACTGCAAGAGCTTCTAATTCGTAACTACAGAGTTTCTCTTGCTGCGGTAAAGTTTTCTTACTCATATAATGAATTACTGGATAACTACCATCGTCAGACAATTGGAGTAGTACAGCACAAAAGCCTTGACTGCCAGCATCGGTATGAAGTTCTAATGGATATCCTTGTTTAAATATGTGTAGAACAGGTGCTTGAGAGAGAATTTCCTTTAATTTACAAAAAGCTTCTCGTTGTTCGGCATCGAACTTAAAACCAGTACCTTTCTAAGTAAATTACTAAGAGGTTTGGCTATCTTAGCATAGTGGAATGAATTTACGAAAATATCCCGTTAGCCCTAAAACGCTTTGTAGTTGCTTACATTTACGCGGTTGTGGAAAATTTTGGAGAGCAACTGTTTTGGAAAGTGATGGTCGAATAATTCTATTTTCAATTACATGCCCCCAAAATTCAATCTTTCGCTTTAAGAACTGGCACTTTCTGAAATTTATTTGCAATCCTTATTCTGAAGAACTGAAGGTTTTGAAGACTTTCTCTATTTTTTCTAAACCTTCAACTTCATCCTTAGTACGATTATAGCTGGTACGATTATATTATCCATATAAATAATTAGTACACCTTCATTTAACAAATCACGAAACACTGAATAAATGTACCTTTGAAAAACATTTGGACTGATGCATAAACCAAAAGGAGTTTTAAGGAATTCATAAATACCATTGTGTGTGACGAATGCGATATACTTCGTGCATTTCTCATCTATGTCTATGTGGGAAAAGTCATTTTTAAATCTTCTGAATTCTTTGCAATAATTAGTAAATCAAACCATTGTTAGGTAGTTATTTCATTGCAGAAACGAGAATGAGGGTTTATCACTCTAACTCTTATCACTCGTTCACTAGATCAACAGATCTGAATCTGCACTTGACATTTTCTTATCTATCTTTATTAAAGTCTGATACATTGATGGATAGTATGGAAAATCACACATCAGCATTTATGCAGCAGTTATAAAATAGGAGAATGAGGGTTTGAATTCAGAATGAGGGTTTATCACTCTAACTCTTATCACTCGTTCACTAGATCAACAGATCTGAATCTGCACTTGACATTTTCTTATCTATCTTTATTAAAGTCTGATACATTGATGGATAGTATGGAAAATCACACATCAGCATTTATGCAGCAGTTATAAAATAGGATGCCAAAGATGCTTCTGAATATGTGAGATAAATAAAGCATGGAACCTTTGTTGAAATGTATTAAATATTAAAAAAATCTGATGTTTCATGTCTGAATGTCATACATCATTATTAAATGAGACGTTAAGAAAAAGACAAATTCGTGGATAGCTGTTTCATCAATAACTAACTATTCGTATGTAATTTAAAGTAAAAATCATCAGTATCAGAGAACGATGATTCAGAGAAAAACTGCAGAGACCTCAGCCGCCCTTTTCACAGCAATTAGTAAAACTCGACGTAATTGTTACAAACAACATAGCAAAAAAGGCCATTTGGCAGAATAATTTATCATCTTTCAGAATTGATAACTTTGCGAATTAGCGTGTAATATTTAAGGATTAGTGAAGCATGCTTAACAATATTTTGGCGGTGAATAAAAATTCTAGTCAGCACTTGCAGTCGCATTAGTTTTGAATGAGTCTCCGTAAATATTAATGAGGTATGTGAACCGTTACAATTCAGATGTGTATTATTAAATAACAAATGGTCAAATACAAATGCATAAGATTATATTGTTTAAATAAAAGAAGTTACTGTTGTTTAATGCACAATTTAGGAATCATTGTTCTATTACCAGGGTAGCTATCTTTTTCAACAAACAATAGATATTGTTTGCTTGTGCCAGTTGCAGAGTTTAAAACGTTATAAGGAAATAACAACACTTTATGCAGTTATGTCAGTTGCAGCTTTAAAACTTGTAAAAATATAAATCTAAAGTCACATTATTTGTATAAAATACATTTTCAACCATGCGAAGACGAAAGGAAAATGAAAATTTACATAATTTTTACAGACTTTTATTTCATGCTGATTTGTATGATTAATAGACGCACGGCAAATCCCAAAAACTGTCTGGATATATGTTTAGAAACAAATTAGGAGCAAATAGAAGATTAGCGGCTTCTATGACACATTTATAAAGCTGTCATCTTCAGATTAAGAAGTTCTCAAGCTGGGTTCTTTGTTTAAATAAAAACTGTTAGATTTTAAACGTGTTTTCTAAAAGATTATAAACATAGATAAGTACTGAAATTATGTTTATCTTAAAAAAGAAGTGATTTATTTTTCGCTTAGTCATCGAATTCGATTACAATTACAATTTTTTAAAATTTAATTTTGATGTACTTAAAAGAAAATAGAACTCTTTTGACAGAAAATGTTTCATAGCGTAAATTTATATGCTCTGTTTGGGATCTATTGGATTCATTCTTATCTAGATGTCCAATATTCTTCCACTAATGAAATAATTTTTAATCCAAATTTATAAACATAATATATAGATTATAATTAATGAACTAACTTTTAATTATTTGAAAGAATGTGTCCGTGAATATTTCAGAAAATTTGAAAGGAATCAGAAGATTCTAAAACAGTAAATAACAATACACTATTTTTTTTCTGAAGCAAATTACATTTTTACTTACTTATCAATAAAATATAATGACGTGTAAAAGTAATTTGCGTAATAATTTTATGTTAATCAATAACGTGAGGTTCATTAGCAGGTAATAAGTTATGCTCAGTATTAAATCTTAGATGAATAGCAAACGTTACTTTATACTGTAGTTTTAAACTTCATTTAAAACGGGCAACTTTAGTTGAACTTAGCTTGTTTCTTAAATTAAAGTCGGGCTTATCAATAGGTTACAGAAGTATCATGGCAAATTATCTGTAGGAGAGTAATAAAACTTACAATTAAATCAACGTTATTGAAAGCTTATTTGATCCAAAAATTTGTGACGTAATCTAAAAATAAATTTCCCCGAAAAACTTTAAAATTCGGTAACTTATGAAAACATACATAAATGCTGACTTAAAGCTACTAACTGTTTATGATTTTAATTACAAAATTTTATCACTTTTATATATTTTAATTATTAGGATAAATTCAGTTCTATAATTTAAACTTACACTTGCGCAACAAATCACGGCCGACTAGCAGGACAGGTTAGATTAGGTAAACTTATTTGAATACGCCAAAACACACAACAACTATTTGCCTATGGGGATGGGATGGCTTTCTATGGAGGACCTTCTATTGAAAAATCAGCTAGTATTCACACAACTCATTTAGAAAACCACACAATCCAGCAACGCAGGCCAGGATAGAATACGGGTCGAACTTCTAATTGCCATTTGTCTTAGCCACTCCACTAATGGCAGGGGAAGCGCAGAAGCATGCTGCAAAAAGGAAGAACATTTTTTCAAACAAGAATTCTTCTTTTTTTAACTGAGCGTAAACTGTGGTTTATAAACGCAGTATTTAAATTTATGCTCGTGTTACTGATATTTGCATAAACTTTCAAGATGGTAGAATCATTGTAACAGAAACACAGAATAGCATTATAGCTTATAGAAAAATTATTATAATTATCAATACGTTATTCTTCAGTTATAAAGCAATGTCCAAATGTGTTATGGCATTTAGATTCTGTATATTAAGAATCTGGATATGTTACTAACTGGGCTTTTATTGTTCATTGGTTATATCCTTCTGAAGTCCGACTTAAATTTTAGTCCGAAAAAACGTAGTGATGTTGTAAAAATGTTTTATACTATTATTTTAAATGAAGTGATTTAATTTTTTTCAATTAATTGTAAACGTTTAATTTATTGTTTTATAAAATGTTAATAAAAATGCCTTAGAAAATATTTTCCATCTATTATAATGTTATTTCTTGGGAAATGCTTATTTTTGCATGTACGTTTAAAAAATAAATAATAATGAATGTATATTTAACTGAAATTTGCATTCTACTTGCTTTCTGCTTCTTTTAAACAAATAAATGACTCATTTATGCATATATTCATAAATTTACAAAATCATCCCAAAATATTTTATATGGATCTGTTATAAATTCAGAAATCACAACATATGCGTATTTGCGCTACAGAATGGAATTTAAAACAACTAAAGTCAACAGATTCATATAGCAATAAAATTATACGAATGAAATATGAGAAATAATGCAGGAACAATCTCAATGATGAAAAATTGATGAGTCATGTCATTTCAGAAGGGGATGCATTAATACTCCCAATTTCTTGAACCATTTGTCTAGAATATTCAAAACATTATATGTTTCAATAATTAGAATATTCATTTATCAAATGTTTTATTAATCCACTCATCATAACTTTTATTCAGATGAATTATTAATTAAAATTTTTGAATTTGTAATTTCCAATAAGGTTGATATATTTTTTTGTTCAAAACTCAAAACTTTAATCTTTCTCATGATTCTCAAATTTATCTTCTTGCGGCTTGTAGTTCCGGCTTCAGGAGAGGAAACCTGTTTTCTAAGTATCAAGATGATATACTTCGTTACATCAATGTATTTCTAAAAAGCGAAGATTTCACAAAAGTTTGGTACACTTAGAACTTGAAGCACATGATTGGCACATCCGTATTGAATGTTATGAGATTTTGCGAATTCGGAGATGAAATTGAGTATATGAGAATTAATATAAATTCAGTTTTCAATGAAATTAGCTAACCATTAATTTGCTTTCCTTTACTCCAAAATAGTAAATTTTGACTCTACTTTTCATATGCTTCCAATCAGATAAATTAGCATGTTGGAGAGAAACACATCAAAATAACTTCAATAATACGCGTAAGTTACGAGATTGATTAAAACTTGACAACTGATTAAAACGTAACTGATTTCAAATGAAAAAATACATTTCGAAATGAAAAGCTAGACCGTTAAATAGTTAAATAAAAGCCCCTGGTTTGTTAAAGATAAAAAAGAGAAATTTTGAAGAAAGAGACTAAAAAGGTCAAAAGCTTGGTTGAGTAAATTGCTAAGTACCATATATCACCATGAAGATACATTGATAAGCAGTGATTAGCTGTCGGTTGGGTCTATAATGCAAAATGGCTCAGAAAAGAAGCTGTCTTTAATAAACATTGGACATTCGAACAGTATAGGATATATGCACACAGCTTTGCTTATTCATCTATGCAATATCCACAAATCTGTGAAGCAACAGCAAAAATTGATCATACTGGTCGACTTCTAGGATTATTACCAAGAATAAGGTCTATGTTTCCAGTGGATATTGCGTCTAACGTAGCTATTTAGAATATGACGTTATGGTTAAACTCCCAAGTATTCTTATTCTGCTAACAATTTATTCGTTTCGTCCATACATTATAAAGCTACCATCCCATAGACAGTTAAACGCACCATATAATTTGTTTCATAACATAATGTACATTTGTGTAATATAGTTGTACAGACAGGTTATTTCGAAGAAGAGAGACGTGAAAAAATATGCAGTGCCCTCGACGGGACTCGAACCACGGACCTCTCGAATACGCGCCGAGCGTGCTGACCATTACACCACGAAGGCATGCAAAGAAGGTGGGAGAATTACCTTATATAATATAAATCGCATTATATTAGAGACTGCTGATGACTTGAGAAAGTATGACTAAGAAAAATGACACCCAATAAAGCAAATACAGTGTTCTTTATACAAATTGTAAAACTAAATCAAATTAACAAACACATTGTGTAATATAATATTTTCAAAGTAGTTGTATATATGTGGAAAATATCATGTTTAAATAAACAACTTTCCTCTTTTAGGTTCCAGATCTCATATACCTCTCAGGATTAATATGTTGCACATTCCCACCCCCGTGGTAACTGGGGATAGTGTTCGACTAAAGTGTGGTTACGAACTCGGCAACGAGACCTTGTACGCTGTCAAGTGGTACAAGAACATGGGGGAGTTCTTCAGATATGTCCCTGCCTCTGAACCTCCCCTGAAGACATTCCCACAGCTAGGAATAGATGTTGATGTAAGTACTATGTAAACCAACTTCAGTTCAATCATTTCTATGCATGAGATATTTCTCAGAAGGATGTTTGTTATTGCTTTGTGACTTACATGAATAATTCAAACACTTCCGCGTTTTTAGATGCGCAATATTTTCTCTCACGCTTGGAATGTGTTACCTATTCTTGTTTGTTTTTTGTCTTCTCTGCAGCTATGTTATTTTACGAAACAGATTTATGGAGATGTATTGGATCATCCTTTAAAATCGAAAATTCAGAATTAAGGATTCAGTTGCATATAATGTATTACTGATTTAATACCACTTAGCAGTTTTCTTACAGCTTCAGATGTGAAAACATTATCGAGAAAACAATCTGTTCAACAAAACTAAACGTGTTTGTCAGATGGATAATAAATGAGTTATTCCTGTTGGAAAAGAAATATAAGTTTTTTTTAAACTTTAGAGTTTTTTATCAGAAAATATTGGTTATTTTATAAATCAGTTACATTTTGCAAACAATTAAAAATATTTTGTTAGATGTTTGCCACATTCTTCCGCAGAACAAAAATTAAATGTTGACTAACCTATACCAACAACTAACCAACAAAAGTAAAATGAAATATTGGGCTATCTAGCAGAATGAATAGTACGTCGTAAACGATAAATATAACGGGAAAATGTTGTCCCCATCGTTACTTAAGTAAATTAATGAAGCAGTTAGATTTATGTCGAATGCATAATTAGTAATTTAGATCAAGAAAAATTTCGGCATATTTTATGCCAAAAATTTCAGATTGGAAGTCCTTCTTTGTATTGTCTACATTAACTGCTACTCTTAGATGAATTTTATATAAACTACTAGAGAAAAGTAAAATTACCCTTTATTAAATGATAAAAATGACAATTATAGTAAATAATTATTATTATATGTACACGGGTTCATGACTACAACCCTATATGGAGTTAAACATAATTATTTTTTATTTAAGGAATAACGTTTTCCTGAAAGCATTACACAAGACGGTAATCATGATTTCGGGAAGTACAGAACAAATAATGGGATACCTAATAACTGCCAAAATTGATCATTGTAAGTACGATACAAATACACCAACCGATTAGATTGTCTGTGATAGTGAATACAATGTGTTGGTAGTGAATGCGTCTATAGTAATGGTGCCTGAACAAGATGAATTATAGGATTCATTGTTAATTTAAATGATAATAAACGTTACTAAATATGCATTTAATAGTAATGTTATTGTAAACATTAGGTCACACTGATTATAAATGGCACTTTATTATTGCTTCCGTATTTAAGCCATTATCAGTATGATGTATATTGAAATAATACTCATCCGCCAAACTATTGTTTAATGAAAGGAAAACATACATTCATTGTATAACATATCTCGCACAGTTATTAAAAAATACGTTAAAGTTCTACACTGATAAAGGTGATGGAAACTGACTTCACCGAGTCCATTTTCTGGATCTGAGAAAAATATAAACATTTGTTCAATACATGATGAAATTTTGTAAATCCTAGTATCTAATTCCATCGATTGTGTTAATAATTTGTCGACTGTCAAATACCAGAGGAGCTCTAATTATATGATAGATAATTCCCACTGTTATTTAATATTAAACTCTGCCATATTACTGTTAAGACAGTAGATATTAAAACTGATTTAATGTAAAATGAGGATAACGTCTCTAACGTCTGCATAAATTCCTTCCAAGTTCGCATCAGCTACGTGTTTTTCACTAAAACTTTCTACTGGTACCTTCCTCCTTTCTTTCTTTCTCTTTTTTTAAGTAGGTGCTCCCTTGTGTCAGAATAAATATAGAAAAATATATAGATTCTTCAATGATAAAACTATTTCAATCCGAAGAAATTCAGTTTGAGCATTCTAAAACGTAATTGAAAATCACATTTTTTCCCAAGAAAAGGCCACGGGAATTTCACTGTAAAACCTTTTTCGAAGAAGCTTAGGTTTGCGTTATGCATCTTGATGTCGCTTCTCATGATTTTAAACTTTTCAGGAATCTTTCATCTAAACCTTCTAGCATGCGCAAGATAATATTAAGATATTTTCCTTTCATAAAGAATGATAAAATTCAGAGATGTAAATAAAAAGGAAAACATAAATAAAGATTACCTTTATTTTCATTTTCTTTAAAGAAAAGTGTTTTTCCTTAGGAAAAGGGCTGTTAAAATTGTGAATTCAAAAACGCGGTAAAATGAAATAATGCGGGTTGTTTTGCATTTGATTTGATCTATAGCTTTCGACTTCAGGATTGTGGAAAACTACTCCGCATTCAATTAAAACTGTGGTTCGAGTTTTGAATCCTGATCAATTTTTGGGTTCGCATGCAGCCT
This sequence comes from Stegodyphus mimosarum, assembly GCA_000611955.2. Classification (NCBI taxonomy): domain Eukaryota; kingdom Metazoa; phylum Arthropoda; class Arachnida; order Araneae; family Eresidae; genus Stegodyphus; species Stegodyphus mimosarum. The sequence continues at coordinate 241,437 of KK118094.1, read as the reverse complement.
CAGGTATTACTTTCGCAGCACGTGCAAGAAAAATCGTTCATAAGCAGATACAGTAGAATCCCTCCTAACCGGCACTCATTTAACTGCCAATATCAAAATAACAGCAGCACGTATAAAAGTTTAAATTTAAATTCGAAATTTAGGCTTTTGATATACATAAGTATGTAATGGGTTAACAATTTTAAGACTTAAAGGTTGAAAACATTCGAGTTATGTTTCAGCCGTTCAATGTAACAAACCTTATCAAACCAGTGAACCAAGAAATTATCAAGAATGCGAAGAGGAGATATCGATTCCTTTTTGCACGTCCTTATGAACAATTCATACTGAAGAAAGCTATATTTACGTTAGCTCTTTCCTGAGAAGATATACAGAGCATTACTTGACGTCGATGTTGGAGTAAATCGTAGCCAGTGATAATGTTCGTAGATGACGAGTTGAGTGACAAAGATTCATTTTATTTTAAAACATGTCCAACTTGGATTTACTTACATTGTAGGGTTATTTTTTAAATTAACCAGTTATTATAATTTGGAGCTTTACTATAACTTCTCTTTTCCATTTACCTCAGCAGAATGTAAATGAAGTAACTAGTATTTAAACTGAAGCTTTTGGATTTTAAGAGAAAGCGTGTTTCTGGCTGCTTGTGCACCCTATGTTTAGTTTCTGCCAGCTCGGATAGTTGTACTTATTCTGTTTGATTTATTTCGCTGCCGACGCTCCGTTTAGAATTACTGAGACAGCTTCGAGTATATTTAAATTGTGTAGTCTTTGACTACTGGTCCATGATTAACTTGAATTTGATTGCTTTGTTTAGTTGCATCACCAAGTTATGGCTGAGTTGCAAGTTATGCCTGATTTTGTTAGCACAAGAAAGGTCATTTCTATTCTAAATTCTGTCATTATAAAATTGTTGTTTTAACCTTACTACGATTTTGTAGTTATTCCAGGTACAGAGACGCTTTACATCTGATAGGTTATTGAACTGATTACGTTCCAGATCAAGTAAAACCCCATAACATATTCCGAGAAGATTAGCGCTAAGTGAAGCCTTGGATGAATGTAGATATTTATGTTGCCGCTGCACTCTGTCAAGATGAAGGCGAAATAATTGAACATATACTGGGAAAGGGCGAAAGATAATGATGACGATGTGGAGCTGGAGGATGAAGATGAAAAGTGCATGAAAGTTACATAAAAGAAAGCTGAATACGAATTGCAAAATTTCATAAGATCTCTCAAGAAATGTTCGTGTATGTCTTTATATGATGTTATTAATTTTCATTGTATACATAGCGAATTCTTAAAATTACGGCGACAATCTGCAAACGGGCAGACATCTGAAGTTGTATGCTAAAAAATTCGTAGGTTTCACGTGATAATAAATATTAAAATCTTTTTAAAATGTTTAATTTCATTTTCTCAAAAATAAAGTCATGTTATATGTCTTAATTTTAAATAATTTGTGCGATTTTCATATTATTCATTTAAATTATTTAATTGTGGCCGATGGATCAAAAACACTGTTGCAATTTTAATAAATGGCATCATGAATCATGTAAGTTCTAGAAAAGTATATTCAGTCATCCGGAATCAGCGCAGTCTCGTTGCTGTCAGTTAAAATGGATTCTGTTGTACAGGTTTTTCTGCTTAGTACAGATAAACACGCTACAAAGAACTGAAGCAAATTTTACAATCACAATTCAAAAGCTCTATGAAGTCTGATATACATGTTAAATTATCAGTTGTTATCTTTCCTTACCGGAAGGCCCAGCTCCATCATTTTTGATGTCTTATGTTATATTAAATTAATCGTTTGGTAAAAACTAAACATATTGATAATTTAAGGTAAAAGGTATTTTTATTCAGGTATCCCTTGTGAGAACAACTTTGTGGACTTTTTCTGAAAATCGGTGCAGTCTGTCTGCTATACTTCGTGACTACTCAGATGTTTGCTGCCAACAAATCGTGAAACTGGATGAAGCAATCAAAGAGAAAAGGTCATAATTATAATTAAATCGCAAAGGAATCTTGTTACACCAAGACAATGCGAGGCTTCACACAACCTAACAGCTCGTACGAAATTATTGGAGCTCGGCTTGGAAGTAATGTCGCATCCTCCATGTAGTCCCTATCTTTCATCATCAGATTATCATTTATTTTATCATTTATTTAGAATAAATGATAATCCGATGATTTTACAATTTTGGAAGTTACAAAACTTCACAAATAGTAAAACCTTCCGTAATAACGATGACCTCGAATAGCAGCTGGGTGAGATTTTGGCTTAGACCAGAAGCTGTATGAGCGCGGATTCATGAAGTTGCCAAAAAGATGGCAAAAGGTCATCGAACAGAATGGAAGATATTTGACCGATAAAATTTAATTTTTTGCATAGAAAGAAATTGAGTTTTATTTCACACCAAAAAACCGAAATTATCTTCTTGCCAACCTTTCCTTCATTAGGTGGCACGTTTTTAAAAACGGATCTTTTGACATCATTATTTATCAGCATTTCTAAGGCAGCAGAGATTAATTTCTATAACTTTGGAAAACGAATTTTTATGGTATTCGAGAAGTTCATTGAAACTGAAAGTAATTCAGAATTATATTTTCTAGTTTGGGTTTTGGAATAGAATTACTTCGCTTTGTATTTTTACATAAATTTAAAAGGAAAGTAATATAAATTTATTTAACTATAGAAACAGTGTGAGAGTTATAACCGGATTTTAAAAAAATGATGAAAACATAGGAAATTCGTGGATTTATTCGATATTCAGAGGAAAATTTAATATTCACAAAAGTCTTAGAAAGATCTCTTAAAATTCGGGAAATAATTGCACAAATGCAAGTCATAGGAAAATTACTGCCCTCATCAATAGGACTTACGTGTCTTTCTGGCAAACTGAGATTGCAATCCAGAAACCTCTTCTTTCTCTTTTTAGGTAGGATTCTGTTTGGGTTTATTTGGTTAGGCAAAGCACACTTGGACTTTCTGCCTAAGGGAAGAAATGCCTTTGTGAAGGACGTTTTAAGGTTAACTGACTCGTATACACATTACACATGGGGAAAACCACGGAAACGTAATTCTTCAATATTTCGATGATAAGTATTTGATTTTGTTTTCCTTTATCACACAACCGCACTAATGTATATCTTTAAACCGGTACAGTATCCAGGACATTGATGAACAATGAAGAATAGAGTATCCAAAAAATGATGGCGGTAGTTTTTTGTTGTTTTTATATAGATAGTAAACGTTATGAAAAATATTCTAAAATATTTTTGTTCTAATTGTTATTTGACAAAATTCTGAAAAACATTACCATGGTTATATATTTTCACCGTTAACGATGATAGAAAATGCTGAAATGATATTAATCTTCGGTTCAAAAAAATTCATTCTTGATAGTTCTGCTCTGATTGTTTCTTCTAGACAGACATCTGAACTGTAAACGTGTGTTTACAGGATCTAATATAAAGAAATTCAACACGTGCTTGCTAGATAGTGGAGGACTGGATTTTTAATACTTCTTACCTAATCATTGGGAATTCAAGTACTGCTTTATCCTCAGAGAATACGATCCAAATCCGTACTTCCGTACCCTACGTTTGAAAAAATAAAAAAATAAAATAAAATAAAAATTAAAAAAAATTCAAACTTTTAACACGAATTCTGTATTTTGAAGTTTATTTACATTGACTGATTTCAGATAGATGCAGATGAAATATTAGTTTGCATTTTCATTAATACATTTTCGAAATGAGCGAATGTTTTTAATTTTAATTATTGTGTGTTAAAATACTGTTTTCTAAAGATAATACGTTTCTTCTCAACAAAATACGGATTGAAGTACCTAACTGGCAGTCATTTCTTTTAACTATCACGCGCAAAGTAAAAGAAAGAATTGTGTTCTAAAGAACGTTGATTAAACCCATTCCATTACCCGCATTTATCTGCAAATATTACCTCAATTCAAGAAAGATGCACATCAAATTACACAAGTTTGCGCGAAACATTTAAAGACACTCTTTTGGAAACTTTGTGAATGATCTTTGCTGCTTTAAAAAATAAAGGTGAGATTTAAAATTATTTTGAAATTTTATTCCTAATCCAAATTGCATGTCGGTATTTTTTCAACCCATAGAGATCGCTTCTCGCAATTATATCAATTCATTTACGATATCCTGGCATAATGATCAATACTGTTAAAGATAGCTAAGTAAAAATTAAAACATACTTGAAGATAGCGTTAGTTTAGGTATTTCAGAAAATTTCTTTTATTTATTCAGTAAATTTTCTGTCACGATGTGCTGTTTTTCCTTATTCTTATGTTCCCGTAAAGTATTTATTGTTAAGAGAAAGCTAAATTTAAAGGAAAATGACAATTTTCTTAACGTATCTTAAATATAATAAACCTGTGTGTGCATACATACATAAATGATAAATATATATGCATACATACATAATATGATACATGAAGAGGAATTTGTAAGTGCAAAACTTAAAGTATTTAGCAGACATCTTTGTCGAAAGTGGACATTCATAAATAGACATGATACCAACAAAACTGGAATTAGAAAATGTTCGGGCATTGCTACTCACTCACAAACCTTATAACTTCATTTTTAATTCCTTGTATGAAATAAAGCAACCCTTGTAATTCACTAAATATTTCGGGTATTATATTTCAACAGAAATATACATTTTGACCATTCCTGAATCCAATTCGTCGATATTTTTCTATGAAGCCTGTCCGTACGGCCATGATAAACAACGTTCTTTCCAAAACGGATTGAAAAATAGATTTAGCATTAATTCAGAAGGGATTGTTTCGGGATGTCTGTGCGTGCGTATGTATGTATGTATGTATCTCGCATAATTCAAAACCATTGGCCGTAGAACGTTGAAATTTTGTATATGGAACAGCTATAATGTATGTATCTCGCATAATTCAAAACCATTGGCCGTAGAACGTTGAAATTTTGTATATGGAACAGCTATAATACCTAGTTGTGCGCTTGCCTCTTTTATTGCAACTGTCAGTGCCAAACATGTATATATTGTTGCTTGCGTACGGGTTCGTAATGGATTAAACGCACAAGTCTATAAAAAGTTAATAAAATTTATTTTTATCACAAGAAATAAAACAAATGCTGAAATATTTCCTCAGAGATATTCGTACGATACCACAATATCTCACAGTAGTTATATTTTGAGTTACTATAAAATGTTTAGCAGAACTCAATTCAAAACAGAAAAGCTAATTCGATCTCACACCGAATTCGCTACAATAAATAACAGCACTAAGTAAATAACAGCAATTCGCTTAAAACAACTACAACTGAGCGGAGATGTTTTAATCTGGCTTTTAAAAGCTTTTTAATCAAGCACAAGAATATTCTCGTAAAATCTATTTCCTCGATTTTTGTGGATAGCAAAACAGTACAATTATGAGATATATATTTATTAAATATTAAATGTACGGGCTCTTGTATTTTTACTTTTTCGGCGTAGCTGTTTCTTCAAATAAGTCTTGTGCTGCATTGCACGGGAAAATAAAACAATTTTAATTACAGTTCTACTAAAGATAGCTAAATAAATATAAAATCTGTAACACTGCTCCCTTCCCAAGAACTACACATCCCGGGCAGTATAATCCCAAGACAGGAAGCCAAACTTACAATTACGGCATCAATGCCATAATAAGCATTACATTACAATAACAACATAAACAATAATTGTAATAAGTAACTTTCAACAAATCCAATGCTATCAAACGCTAAATACAAATCAAATATTATCAAATACTAAATACAAATCAAATACTATCAAATACCAAACATAAATCAAATAATATCAAATACAGATCAAGTACTATCAAATACAAATCAAAAATCAAATGCTAAATACAAAAAGGATCATGGTCTTATACTATTTACAATTACATACACTACGTACTATGGCCATAGTAAGGAGCTAACCTGTCGTATGGACGACTTTAGGTTTAGAGTTCGATGACTTACGAATCCGAACTACGACCTCGTTCAGCCTGATTAGGACTGTGTATGGACCATACCAAGGTGACTGTAGTTTCGGACAGATTCCTTTCCGTCGAATCGTATTCCACAATTACATTTTGTCTCCTTCCTTGAATCGATGTCCAGTAGCTCCGTTGTCGTATCGGATCATCATCTTCTTCGTCGCTACGTTGACTCGCTCTCGTGCAAAATTGTGCATCATCTCAATCCGGGCCTGGAGATCTTGGATGTATTCCTCAGGCAATGAAGGCTCATACGGAGGGCGACCAAACAGGAGATTGCAAGTCATACGAAGGTCACGACTGAAGAGCATCCGAGAGGGAGATAGCCGGTAGTCTCGTGGACAGCACTGCGGTAAGCCAGTAGAAATAGTGGTAATTTCTTTTCCCAGTCCTGTCGGTTTCTGGAAACCAACAGTGAGAGGTTATTAAGGAGAGTTTGATTGAACCTGTCCACCATTCCGTCCGACTGTGGACATAAAGGCGTCGTTTGGGTTTTGTCAATAACGAGTAGCTTGCAGAGTTCTTTGAATTCCTTCCCTGATCCAATGTAATTGAAGAGGAACTCCGAACCTAGAAATACAGTGCTGTATAATTACCTCTGCTACTGTGACAGCCTCTTGATCAGAAGTAGGATATGCTTCAGCCCACTTGGTGAAGTAATCAATGACAACGAGGATGTATTTGTTGCCATCAGCAATTCGTAGTAGGGAGCCCAAGATGTCAAAGGCGATGCGTTCAAAAGGTACTCCTACATTGCAACGGTGCAGCTTGCCTCGGCTGCGTTTCTTCGGTTCCTCCCAACCCGCACAAGCATCGCAAGATTGACAGCATATAGTTCTTTAAGAACATCCGGAATCCGGGTTCTTGGAAGATCAGCTGCCATCGAAACGCCTGCCCATCGTCCGATTCGAATTTCCGGTTTAAGACGCCGTTTTGAATATGGCGTGACTCCCAGAGTACCCAATATTGTTTTGTTGCAGGACTATGGATCGAAATGCCCTTCAGGGAGGCTTTCTGTTTGAAGACTCCATTAAATCAATTATGGGTTTAATGTCACGGTCTTCCGGCTGGTTCTTCCTGGCTTCTTGGTCACTCCATGGGTCTGTATCAGCCGATATTGATGTTGTAATTTGTCGTGCGACCGGATTAAGCAGCTGGTACTTAGCTTCGACCAGGAACAATATCGGCAGTTTTCTGAGCAACGTCTCCTAGACAAGGCGTCGGGGTTTATATCTTCCGATGACGGATAGTGATGTCATATTCCTGCAGTCTCTGTATCCACTTGGCTATTTGACCCACAGGATCCTTGAAATTTAAAAGCCAGGCCGATGATGCATGATCTGTGCGGACCAGGGATTTTCTGCCGTGTAGATAATGATGGAAATGTTCTACGGCTTTCAATATGGCGAGCAATGCCTTCATGGTGACACAGTAGTTCTTCTCCGGTTTAGACAGGTACTTGCTCCAATAAGCAGCTACACGTTCTGTTATGTAGCGATTTTTAGTTAGTTGTGAAGTATGGATTAATATGTAGTTAATTGCAGTTTATTTGTTAATTAATTATTGTGTGAGTAAAATTATATGCACTAATTTATGCTTACTCTAAATTTTCTTCACGAGTTGCATTGCTTACGTTATTGAATCAATTATTTTTATGCGAGTTAAACAGAGTTCTCATTCTTACGTTACGCGTTCGATAGTAATAGCTTTCGGGAAAAGGAGACAATGGGAAATCGGTTGCTTTCTGCGTAATATTTGAAATTTAAAAATACTTCCTTTTTATTCACATGGATGAAATTTATACCTCTTAGAGAGAAAAAATTAGCCTTCTTATGAATCTACTTTCATGACTGTACGTCGCCCCTTGGAGAATTATGCCCATTTAATTGCTAAAATTGTTGAATTTCGTGTCTAAAAATTTATTCTGCTATAAGGGTCGTTTTCGAGCACTTCTTCGTCCAAGGCCATATACTGCGTCCGGTTGCGTGGTAGGGTTGTTGCATTCTTTCCCTCACCCCTCCTTGTTGGCGAAGGGGGTGGCGAGGGTGGAATTTTTTTTTGGTGTGAAGAAGGAAAAACTAAGTTTTCGCAGCACTGTTTTGTGTTTGGCGAGATTTGCATACTAATTCACCAAATTTGGTGATTTTCGAAAATTCTGGATTCTGGACGATTAAAATCGTCGTGCAAGGCCATGCTCAGCCCTTTTTGCCTTGGATTCGCAGCTGTAACAAGACCCTGCATTTTTCTTCTTCTGGAAGAGCCGATGTTGACCCGGGGTGTCCGGCAGTGGACATGTTTACGTCTTGCTGGCTTCAAGTTAAGGGGGAGATGGGATAATATGATAAAGATGTACATCTAAAACGATGAATTGAACGCCTACTCCTCCGCACTTTACCATCCCCGTGTATAGTCTAGAATGTATATAGTCTAGAATGTAGAGTCTAGAATGTTGTTTTTTTCTCATCGATACAATGCGTTAACATCATAGTGGATGCAACTTGAATCCAGCTATCCGGCTTCTTTCTGATCGGTCACTTAGATCCGAGTACTACCATCAACTCGCCTGGATGGGTCTAGTTCCGAAAATTACAAGTTTCCATCTTCTTCACATCGGTCTATAGGTCCAGTTTTCTCGCTTCGAAACATCTATGCTTTTTCTTCATCTTATTACTGGGATGGGCCTTCAGGACTGCTAACATCATCTCTGTGCGGGTTGGAATCATGCCCAAAGGAGAGCTTCGGGTTTCAACTTCAAACGGCTGCTCGTCTGGAGATTGTTCCATCTGATAAACTAGCAAGGCTTAATTAAGTTTTAAAATTCTTCCCTTCAAGTGAGTTCAACCTTTTGATTGTTAATTTCACCTGAAATTTAGTACAGCTTTCAACCTAACTTCCGTGAACATGTTTCCTAAGTAATAAGGCTAATTAAAATTTTTAAGAGATTTGATTAATTGAAGAAAAATTTTCCAGTTATGAATTATTAAAGTAAGGAGTAATTATATGTGTATTTAATTTCTAATTAAATTCTATTTAACTTTTAGTCAAAAGTTTTTCTGCTGGATCTTAAATCCAGGCTGTTTATTTAAGCAACTGCTGCACTATTACTCTATTTAGGACCTTTTAACTTTAACTTGGATTGTAATTTAAAATTTATATATAATGAATTAAGATAGAGTATTAAATTTGTTAACTTATCTAAATTTTACCTTTTTACTTTAAGTTGTTACTATTTTTGGTTGAGAATTAACTTTAATTTTTGCAAATTAAGGAACGATTAAAAATTTAAATTCTACTTTACCTTTGAGTAATTGAATGTAGGAATAAATGCAGTCATTTTTCTCCAACGGGTCTACTTGAATATGTAATATTTTCTAACTGCCTAAGGGATTGCTAAATTGATGTATGTAATTTTTACCCGAGTAAATTAAGAAATTTCTTTGAACTAAGTAATCTCTATCAATATCACTTAAGACACCATGCTCGGTGATTCATAAAATTTCCTGTGTATTTTGATGCTGGCCAGCAGAGTTTGATAACTGCATATGAAAAGTTAATATTAATTTTTACGGTGTAAATTTTTGATTAATTCATCTCGGTGCATATTTGAAAATAGCAATATATATTAATAATTCTAAATGCATTATTTTAAATAGTTGTCACCCTGGTACCTTAGATCTAGAAATTAAGTTGAAAGATTGCGTGTCTTCCTTATAATGCTGCAATAAATATCCTTGGTTATATATATATATATATATGATTCAGAGTATTTTCTTATGATGTCTTGTGTAATGTTCTTAACACCAGTACTCCTGCTTGGTCTTAGGGGTTGTTCGGGTTAAGTTGGGGAAGGGTTAAACACAACGCAAGTAAGAATTTGGTTTTTGATATTATTGTAGGCAATTTATTTAATTTCAGGTTTCAAATGTAACAGTTAGTAATTTAACTTACTATTTAACGTCTGGTACCATAACACCAGAACATTTGGTACCAGAACAGTTCTTGGAAGTTTATTTCTTGCACAAAACAGCACCGACACTTTCATTTTTCACGTCCGTGTCGAGAATAAATGGTCTCTCGAGCTGAGGATACGTCAGGATTGGTGTCGATGTTAAAGCTTTTATCAGGTTCTTAAATGCATCCTCATCGTTCTTAAATGCATCCTTCGTTTTTTCACAAGGACTTTTGTTTGCTTTCTGTTAGTTTGTAAGGGGTCTTGCGACGGAAGAAGAGCCCTTAACAAATCTCCTATAATAGGTGAAAAACCCCAGGTCACTTCCTGTCTGAATAATTTGCATTTAGCGGGACTCAACTTTAAATTGGCTTCTTTCAGTTTCTGAAGCTTTTTTCTAAGATTTCCTGTATGTTCTTCAAAACTCTTTCTGATGAAGATGATCATGATCATGATTCAGGTATATCAGAGAGGCTTTGTAGGAAAAACCTTTTAAAATAGTCTGCATGAGGCGTTCGAACATTGCGCTGCGTTGCATAATCCAAACGGCATCATCTTGAACTGCCAGATTCCTTGGCCCGTGGCAAATACCTTCTTTTCTCTGTCGTCAAGATGTATTACTTGCCAACTTGCCAATATCCGCTCTTTAAATCAAGTGTCGAGAACCACTTGCTTCCAGAAAGAGTGTCCAGAATGTGGTCAATTCTAGGAAGAGGTTAACTATTTTTCTTCATAACCTCGTGCAACCGGCGATAGTCAACGCAAAATCTCGTTGAACCGTCTTTTTTCTTGACGAAGTTGATGGGACATGCCCATGGACTTGCTGAAGGCTCGATGACATCGCTTTCCTGAATGCCCTTTAAAAGTGTTCGTAGCTCTTCCTGTTTAGTAATCGGCAGATGTCTTTGATATTGCTTGATTGGTAGATGATCACTGGTATCAATTCTATGTTGCGTCAATCTGGTTCGACACACGTCAGAAGACGAGCGAGAGAAAACATCTTGAATGACACGTTCGGCAGCATTCCTCTCTTAATCATTTAATTGCTTATTCTACAATAACTCCGATGTAATGCTCTCTGAAGACACGGATTCTGGGTGTTAATATTTCGTTTAACGGACTGGAGTACAGGCTGCAACAATTTCACCTTTCTTAATAACTCTCGGCTTTTCAGTTACGTTTGCAACTCTCACCGGGGTAACGGTCCTTGATAGGTCGACGAGTTATGAGGTTTTAGTACTCCTTTCTGGCGGTTACAATTCTTGCAATATTCTATGATGCCGTAATGGAAATTTCTGTTTTCAGTTATGGATCCAAGAAGTAAAAATTCTGTTCTTGCCAGGATTGGGATATTGCTTTGTGCTATGATTTTGTGGACAGATTTAAGTCCTTCATCATTAATTCCAAATAGCGCTATGTCCTCAGAGGCAGAATACAATTCGTTATTTTTAAAATCCAAGGAAAAATTGTATTTCTTTGGAAAGTCCAATCCGGGTGTGCCAGGACCTATAATATTTGCCACATATGCTATGTGATGGTAAGCGACACTTGCAAACGTGATGCTAACTTTACTTTCAGTTGATGTCGATCTTCTCACCGGACACAGGCTGGAGGGAAACGAAGGGCGGCGTCCAGATAGGCTTGTTTCCCAGTTGTTGAACTAAAGTTGCAAAATTCCCGTATTGCAGGGAATTCCTTTAATATGTCTTGTGATGAACAGTGCATTACTGCCGCCACTGCAGAAATCTGAAGCGCTTTAAACTGGGGCTTTTCATTATTTGGTAATATCCGCCACTCGAGATGGCCACTAATTAGTTTCCCTTCTTCTTGGTGGGCGCGGTCTTCACATCCGTGCCCTGGGGTGTTCTGCAGTTTCTTCGTATGTGCCCTTCAGCATCGCAGTTCCAGCAGTTAAGTGTTTGTTTCATGTCACTCTTATTGCACCTCAAGGCATTGACATGTCTAGTTAAATCGCTTAGACGAGCAGTCAGTTGATCCACTGGCTCTTCTACTTGAGCTGCTCTAACTGGATGGTGATCTTTGAGAGTCGTTTGCTGGGCTGCCTTGAATTTCATGGCGTACACCAGAGCTCTTTGCAAGTCTTTGACATCCGCCATTCGCAGAGCTTTTTGTATTTCAGGATTCCGGATGCCGGCAATAAAGTATTGCAGTGACAGTATTTCCCTTGTTTCTCTTGAGCACTTCAAAGACGAGGTGAGACAGCCTTTCAACATTCGATGTGTGCTCTTGGAGTGTTTAGGTGGGCTTTTGTTGACTGGATTTTAAATGAAGCCTACTGTAGTATTTCAAACATTTCTCTCTAAAGGGCATCTCTAATGCGCCGGATAGAGTTTCGAAATCTAGCCTTTGATTTTCTGGCAGAGTTTGAAGGATATCTTCTGCGTCTGCTCTCTGAGAAGCGGGCAGATGACAGGACTTAGCTTGGGAATCCCTTGCGTTCGCTTCCGCAACTATTGAAAATTGTGTCTTATATACTTGCCAGGAGGTCTTCCTATCATACGTGGATAGCTTCAGTGAGCGACGAGCAGGCACGGGTAAAATTTTGAAACTATTCGAACGCCTCCATGCCGTCGCTACGAATTTCTTTAAATTATCCACTTCTTTGGGAACTGCAGAAATCCTGTCATCAATTTGTTGTTCAATATATCCTCGGACGAAAGAAACGTTTTCTTCAATTTGTTACTCGATTCGCTGTTGGACGGCCGAAACTGTTTCTCCGATTCGTTACTCCACAGCAGAAACTCTCTCTTCTATTTGTTCTTTCACAGAAGAAGATCTTTCTTGAGTTTCTCCAATTTTATTTTCAACAGTTTTCAACAGCGTCTATTCTGCCAGAGCCTCATATTTGCTTTCTGTTACACAAGTAATCTCTTTCTTAACAGGTTTCATCTCTTCTTTAAAAGTCACTTCGCCAACTTTCATCTCTTCTTTAAAAGTTACTTGGCCAGCTTTCATCTCGTCTTTAACGGATTCTTGACCAGATTCAATCTCTTCTTTAATACATTTCACCTCTTCTTTAACAGAATCTTTCATGTCTTCTTTAAATGATGCTTGGCCAGCTTCCATCTTTTCTTGGAATGCGACAAAAGCAGACACGAGTTCTCTTAACTGTTCTTCCATCGCTTTTGTGGTTGGCATTCAGATCCCACTTTTGACACCAACAATATATCGAAACTTACGGTATATCGAAACCTACTGACATTTAAATTTTCACAGAAACTACGCATATGTCTTATATGCCATGCTATGTATGACTATATCTTCTATAGCAATGCATTATACTCCTGATGTGTGTCATCTTTGCGTAATTGGTTAGAATATCTTCCCAGCATGTGAAAAACTGTTGCTTGAATTCGGAAGGGCCTGTTGATTTTCCATGTTTCCAGATGCAAAATGTCTAATGCTGTTCCGAAATGCTTAATGTGTCAGCTGAACTAAAATAATTCTTTACCGCGCAGATATGTTGACTGACTGCCGTGCCTTTCCCCAGTCTTCTTTCATTGCGAAAGGAAGATAAGAATTATCGCGTTTCCCCGTGCAATCTCTCGTAGTGTAAGTGATTAGCACGTTAAACTAGCAAGGGATGGATATATTTTTCAAATCCCAGCAATCAATATTCCAAATCGTATCTTAAAACTTTCACCCGAGTTGAATTTTTGTTTTCTATTCCAAAATATCTTTTAACCTCCATAGTATTAAAATACATTAATATAATTATAAATGGCAATATTCGCGAGAAATATCTTACACAAATTCTTCATAATCGCAAATGAAAATGATGAAATTGCTGCCTAATTGGAATGAAAATTAAAAGTTTTCTCTTCCCGATAAATATCGGCTTTGATATATATTATTTTTTTAAGATGCCTTTCTCATTCGGAATTCAACTTTTAAAAATTCTTCGAGAATTGAAATCAAAAGCGTAATTTCCGCAAAGTTACTAGGGATTTAGCAAACTGACATTTTAAAACCTAAATGTGTGAAGTTTGGGAGAATTGGGAGAAAGTTTCTGCAGCATTTTTCACTTTCAAGAGATGGCAGTGCTTTTTTCCCCCGTCTTCCTTCTGCATCAAAGAGTGGTCGTTTTGGAAACTCGGAAGCGAAAGAACATTTATTAAAAATGGAGTTCCTCATTTTTCTTCTCCTCTTTATTCTTCGCACTTAAAAATCCAATTCCAAGTCACGCAATGAGCCGTGCAATTTCGGTATGTCTTCAATTATTCCCTCAGGAATAATTACTAGCACTTAGCTGCGACCGTAGTCGTGTGTCATATGCAATCATTGAATGAATGTAACTAGGGCGACAGCAGATTTTGGTGCGGAAAGTAACTTTAAGAAGCATTTCTTTTAATGGAAAGCAATTATATATTGAATCATTGATTAGCAAATATTTTTAAATGTCTTCATTCTCGTTCACTGGATTTTTTCTGCATTATAGTAATTTATTTACACAAGGAGAAAATCTTTCCCGTATGTCACAATTAATGTAGCAAATTACCAACGACTGTTTCAAAGCCAGTTGGCATGCTTACCTGTTATATAAAAGGATTTCATTCAGTTCATTGATTTAAATATTTCAACAAATGAAAGAAAATTTGTCTTAGAATGTAAATGGTTTATATTAAATAAAAAATGAAATGTGAAAGCTTAAAGCTCAATTTAAAAGGAAGTTTATTAGAAAGATAGACATTAAGGTATGCAACAATTTCCTAATAAACATAAATTATACTTCCTTTTTTTCCCTTACTTCTTTTATCAAGCAATAAGGCAGCAATTAATCTAAGATATTATACGTATTTCACTTTAAACCGAAAAATTCAAATTTATGCTTTTCTTTCAAAATCTCACTGAAATTGTTAAACTCAAAAGTAACTATTGTAGAAAATAATTATTTACAGTACTGAATAAAATAAAAAAAAACTTTCAAAACTTTCAATCATTTTATTAAAAGTAAAACATCATGTATCAACGTTTAAAATTTAATGTATGTGTTATAATACCGAACGTTTTTAGCCCCAAAATGATATTAATCTCGAAACACAATTTTGCCTTTTCCACTTTTAATGCATTGTTGCACTTTTCATTCAAGTGCGTTGCCATTCGGCAAAAAGTAAAGTATTATTCATTCAAAATTAATCCGTCTGAAATTAATTAACAAACTAAACAACTGAAAAACAATAAAAGCAGCTTTTATTTTTTTACATTTAGATCTGATTGATTTAAAAAAAATGCATTAAATTCATGATATAACTAATCAAAAATATTAAATATTTTTGTAGAATTACATTGCGCAATATTTCACTTGTTAAATATACCGAAGATGTATAACATTCCCATGTTATTCTAAATGTATATTCATCGAGTATTCTGTAAAACGTTTCGCTATTCCGCCTGGCCGATTTCTACTGATCATTTCTGTTAATAAACCATATTAAATTTTAGAAAAGCGCTTTTAGAACAAACGGTAAAATCTAAACCAAATTTTTGGCTAACAAACTCAGCGACATTTTAGCGAGCAGTTGCAACTCTGTTCGAAGTAAAACATTTTTCTGAATGGCAACAGCCAGCACACCAGGCTGTTGCCATTCAGGAAAATGTAGCATATTAATCTTCCAATTTATTTAGCAAACTCAGTTATTTGAAAGCAATGTGTTCCCACTGCTGGAAATAAAATACTCTTAGTTTCCACGTCCTAGCACGTCGCCATTCAGTAAAGGCCTTACATGTTTAATTTTGAAATTTAACCTGGATGGCTATTTAGTAAAAAATTAAGCTATTTAAAAGCAATAGATGCGGTTCTTAAGTAAATTATTTTTTTTACTTTTTAATTTGATCGATTTAAGTAAAAATGCAATTAATTCATGATATATCTAATTCAAAATATTAAATATTTTTATAGAATTACGTTACATATATTTTTCTTTTTCTAATATATAGAAGATATACAACGTTTCCATGTTATTTTGAACGTGTATTCACCTATTATCCTATAAAAGGTTTCACTTTTCCACTTAAGCCTTCTCTGCTCCTACTGATAAACCATACTAAATTTTAACAGAGCTCTTTTAGGCAACAGTTAAAATCTGAAGCCTCTGAATTGTTTTTGCGAGGGAAGGGAGGTAAGAACCAGTGCTGTTCGTCTCAATTCTCACTTTTTATCAATATCACGTTTAAAAAAAAGGATTTCACTACCAAATATTATTTCCATATATTATTTTTAAAGAAATGATGTAGCGAATATAAAAAAGCACAAATAAAATAGCAACACAAATAAAATGTAGTTGCCACTAAATGCAATTGTCGTGTATTATTTCTAAAAAATACGTGTCGTGTATTATTTCTAAAGAAATCATATAGAAAATATGAAAAATGTATGGCAAAACTTAACGCTCTGTCGGAAATTCTAAATATATGTATGCTATTTGATTTTATGTGGAGTAATTGCTAAGGGATGTTTCATAACTAAAATTCGAAAGACAAAAATTTCTGAACATCATCTTACTAGGAAAACTGAACTTTGATATGATTGGACTGAGGAAAGACTGAAGAAAAGAATTAATAGCAAAACGTAACCCTGTACCACTCTTTAAAAAATTGTAATGTTGCTGTTCGCTTCAAAGATTATCCTACAAAAACAAAATTGTGCTAGCAGCGGTTTTAAGAATATTATTGTTTTTACTTTTAAATCCGATTGATTTAAATAAAAATGTCATAAATTAATAATATATCTAATTAAAAACGTTTTATATATATTAAAAGAAGTACATTACATATGTTTTCACTCTGATGTATCATTCTGATTTCACTCTGATGTATCATATTATGAATTTAATGTCATTCACTCATTCATTAATAGTCATCATTTAATATTTTGATTAATGTTTAGCTATTTTAAAGTCCACCGTCTCCTTAACATATTATAAGTTAATAAAAAAAATACAAAAACGTTTTCATTAGCCATCTTACTAAGAAAACTGGATATTTATATAATCAACTCAGAAAAGACAGAAAAAAATTATAAAAATATATGCAACACTTAATACTGAATCGAGAATTCTAAACGTATGCTGTGCAGTTTTCAAAAGTTTTGCGATTTTGTTTTTGAACTAATCACAGTAATAAAGTAAAAAGTAAAGAAGGTAAAAAAGTAAAAAAAGAATGGGTTAGCAGGATTGAGTGCAAGAGCAGACTAGTATATTGCGGTCTCAGCGACAGGGTAAAAACCCTTAGCATACCCTTGTAGTGATATTAGGTTATTTAGAAGCGGGATATGTGAAAAAGCCCTCGCCGGGACTCGAACCACGTATGTTTCGAATACGCGCCGAGCGTGCTGATCACTACACCATGAAGGCATGCTAAGAAGGCGGGAGAAATACCTTATATACTCCCCGTTTTAAAGGGCGACTGGGGATTAAGAACCTTTGGAGTTCGCTTATACCCTTTTGGGCAACAGTTAAAATCTGAAACCTTTCGTTTTCTTTTAAATATTTATGTATAAATTTTAAGTTTTAATTAATTAATTAACTTATTTTTTGTAAATCTTAATTACATATAATAGTTTTGCAAAGCTTGATTTTAGAAACGGTACTTTAGAAAAGAAGTTTTCGATATTGAATTCTGAAAATTGCCACAACTACTGGTATTCTAAAAAACCAAATCCAAATATGAACTTGAAAACATGTAGCCAGAAATTCTATATATTTACTCACATTTGATCATTTATTCATGTTTTATCTTACAATTTTTCTCTTCAATATTCTTAACCTTAAAGTAAAGTAACTTTTTATGTCGAACTTTGCACTTTTATGCTTTGTCTTATTTTGAATTTTACACATCACCTCATTTATATAATTTCCATATAACACGCACAAAGTTCTAGACGATAAAGAATGCAAAATGTTTGTTGTCAGTTGACAGGTAGCTCATCTGCTTATAATTAAATTTATAACTGCATAGAGTTAAATTATTCCGCAACACTTTCACGATGACCGTAACCTAGCACTTTCCTATAATTTTCATCCCGCCAAAACTTCATTTCAAGCAGTTTCTCCATACATTCAGCCAAACAAACAACTCACATGCCACCCTAGATCTTCCAAAATGAAATGCTCAGATATCTTCCCTCAAGCAAAATACATATTCACGTCCAAAATTCAGCAGATGAATCTTCTAGAAGTTAAATATTTTCTCTAGCTCTCTTAACTCACCTAGGCCAGTTTCTGCGAAATCGGTTAAAGTTAATGGGTTACCATAGCAAGCGAGCTTGAAATACTTCTCTGTGTGTAAGCGCGCGCCGCAAATTCGTTTTCTCCGCTCTTACCACAGGCGTTATTTGTTAAAGTAATCATCGCGTTTGTAGATGGGGGTTCGTGGCGGCAAATGTTAATTGGCCTTCATTATTTCATTACGTAACAGAATCACAGCTTAAATTCGGACGAAAAATATCATTGTCTGTAGAAGCAGCGAGGAATATGAATATACTGCTCGCTTTACAGAGTAGGATTTATACTTACTGTCTTCTTTAAGTCTTCACCTATGTTTCACTGGCAAAGAAATTCAACTTTTAATTGAAAAAGAAACAGATTAATGGTAAGCAACTTAAAATGACAAATTGAGAAAGGTTTGGTTAATTTATCTTAATATGACAAAGCCCACGAGGACTATTTGCCTAAGAAAAGGATGTTTTAGTGGACGTCTTTCTAAGGCAAACTGTCTCGCTTCCATGATACACATGGAGAAATCAACGAAAATACCTATACAGGCTAGTTGATGCGCGGGATTCGAACCCAAGTGGAACTATCAGTGTTCAGCGGTTTCTCAGCCACTGATGGACCTTTAATGGGAAGCAATGGCACTCCAGTAAAACCGAGTGTAAGAAAAACAACATTGATTGACGCACGCATTTCATTTTAGCAAAAGTGCTTTCAGCGATCAAACACTTCAGCCTTCTACAACTCCAACTAAAGGAAAGATACCACTTTCAACAATTAAACTCTATTTCCGCCTTCAATTGTAATTACATGAAAGGTAACATATTCAGCGACTCAACAGTATCATTTTTCCAAGTGCAATCAAATGAAAGATAGTACGCTGCCTTCTTCAGCTGTAATAAAAGTAAAGAATAAATGTGCTTGACTTTGTTGATGCTGAAGAAACCTCTAGTATTGCACGATTGAAATAACATAAGCTAAAGCAAAATCTACGCATCAATCAATTTTGTTTTTCTTTACACTTACGTTGCGTATTAAAAACATACTGTATCCATTTTGAGGGCGATTTCTTCAGAAGCAATAAGCTTTTGTTTTTGAGAAAGAGGATATATGCCTTATAGCTCACGAAATCTATACATTTTCAGTCATAGTGTAAGGAATTTTCTTCTCCATTACTATGTGCTTTCGTGGTGTAACTGGAAGCACATTCGTCTAGCAATCAGACGGTCCAGAGTTGAAATCCCAGTAAGGACATTGCTAAATTTTCATGTTTCCTGTTTCTACGAACACTTAATCACTCTAGAAATATTTCACGAACTAAAAAACATAGCACGCGATAATTCGTTCCCACCTGAATTTAGGTACTGAATCTCCTCCTCCTCAGTCGCCTTTTATGGGAGAGAGTATGGAAGGAATTTTCTCCCTTCTTGCCGCATGCTCTCGGGGTGTAATTGGAAGCATGTTTGGTTGGTAACTGGAAGGTTCGTAATTCGATTTCCGGCTAGGGCTTTGCTGATTTTAAATGTTTTAATGGTATTTTTGTGTGTTAAGATGTCATGTGTTACCATCATTGATTGCTTTGTAAGATATTCTGAAGATCTATGAACAGGACTGCAAAATTAGATTATAGCTGCTGTGTTAGAAGTAAAATGTGTGTTCACTGTGTTTGTTCTACAATATATTTTTATTTCAAATGTTACCTAATTAACTTTAAAATGAAACATCTTTAGAATAATTGACATATTATATAGTCTAAAGAAAACTGAGTCAAACTTTTAGAAGTTAAAGACATAAATGTCGTATTTTCATTATATCTACAAAATTCCAAGATTTGTCCCGGTTAAAATTCCCAAACATCTTACAGTATGAAGTTCTAAACATCACTTTTACTTATTTATTTAGTATATACGAGTAACTCAGTAATTTTTCTATTTCTTATTTCCATGTTAATAATGTTAGCTCACGTGAGCTGTGGAACTTTTAAAAAAAGGGGAAAGAAGATAATATACATTTAAAAAAGTTCTGATATGGACATCACATGATTTCGTACGACATATTAAATTATACACATTTTTTCATGCATTTCGTTTAAACCTATTTCCACGAATTATCCTAACTTAATTAAGCGATCCCTAAAGATAAGTTGAAAAAGGGCATAAAAAATTGCAAATTTTGAAATTTAATATTCTGGTCCATGTTTTGTCGTACGGGAGTGAGACTTGCTATAATTCATTTTCTACTCGTATATAATGAGTATAAAACTTTCACAGATATCCGTAGAAGAACAGGGACATTGCATGAAAGATATATTTCATTATTTCTAGAAAATACTTTTTTTTAATTTGACACATTGTCAGAACATGAATTTTTTTGCAATTTGAAACAAATTTCTCTAATTGAAACTATATGACTGCGACTAACGACATCGAGAATAAAAGTCGGGTAAGGGAATGGATATATATACACTAACGACAAAAAAATCCCAACACCAAAAAAGACTTGTGTTAGATAAACAAAATTTGGTAGACGTGTTTATACATATGATATAAGATGATATCGATTCAAATTTCGCGCTTCGCGCCTCAGAACTTGCGAATCAGGTTTGCTTTAAATGCGCGCTGTGAAGTTATTTATATTAGAAATTTGATGTATTGAGTTGATGTTAGCCAAGAATGCCTTTAAAAAGACGAAGAAGCCATTATCAACAGCTCACCGAGTTTGAACGAGGTCGTGCAACAGTGCTACGAGAAGGCCGATTTTCTTTCCTCGATATTGCAGAAAGACTTGGCCGGACTTTATCTACTGTTCATGACTGTTGGGAGCAATAGTGAAATGAAGGTATTGCTTCAAGAAGACCGGGTTCCGGGCGGACACGTAGAATTGCTGAGATGGAAGACCGCGGTATTCGGCGTACGGCTGTGGCGCAACGTAGTGCATCTGCAGCAGAAATTCGAGATGTAGTTAGTATCACAGTGACACAACGAACTCTTTCAAATCGGTTACTTTAAGGACAGGTCCGAGCCAGGCGCCTTGTAGCGTGCATTCCACTGACTCCAAGGCATTGCCGTTTGCGACTCCAGTGGTGTCAAACCACTGGAGGACGGAGGGGAGATCTGTTGTGTTTTCTGATGAAAGCAAATTCTCCCTTGGTGACAGTGACAGCCGTGTGTTGGTCAGAAGGAGGCCATGGAAACGCCTGCAACCAAACTTCTGTGGCCTAGACACACTGGACCTACATCTGGAGTCATGGTCTGGAGAGCAATTTTCTGTGGCAGAAGGAGTACTTTCATGGTTATCCCAAACACACTGAATGCCAATTTGTACGTCAGTCTGATAATTCAACCAGTAGTGCTGCCATTTGCGAACAGCATTCAAGGGGGAGTTTTCCAACAGGATAGCACTCGCCCTCATACCGCTGTTGTAACGCAATGTGCTCTACAGAGTATTGGCATGTTACCTTGACCTGCAAGATCACCTGATCTCTCTCCAATTGAGTACGTATGGGGATATCATTGGACGACAACTCCAGCATCATTCACAGCCAGCACTGACCGTCTCAGTATTGACAGAACATGTACAACAAGCATGGAACTCCATACTACAAAGTGACATTCGGCACCTGTATGACACAAAGCATTCACGTTTGCAGCTTGCATTAAACATTCTGGCTCTTAATGCAACAGTCGGCTCTTAATGTAACAACATTTCACATTTGAAATGCTTTTTCTTGAGCTTAAATTAACCCGTGATCTTGAAAATTTAATCAAAAAAACATATCAACTAGACAAATGCATTGTCCAAATTTCATAACTCTGCAATAACCTTTCCTTGGTGTTGGGATTTTTTTTCCGTCAGTGTATATATATATATATATATATACACGTTTAGTACTACCGACTACAATAAAATTCTGCGGCTAATCATTTTTGAGTTATGCCAGATACATAAACACAGAGATTACGAACGTGTGTATAGATATTAAGAAGTAATCCATTTTAGATCCATTTTGCAATCCATTTGAAAAAAGACAATGATATAAGTATTTTTAAAAATTAAAATCTTAAAAAGTTTAAATTACCAGTTGAGCTGCCTCTTTTTTGAGTAGAGGGCAATTAAAATAATTTTCTTTGAATTCGGGGCCACAGATTGTACTGTATTATTGACAGATGAGTCAAATGCATAAATATAATAGTAATAAAGAAAAATATTGAAAAAAATATTGCTGTGCATCTCAACCAATTTCAGATTGATCACAATTCCAAAATAATGTCGAACGACTCAACTCTAGATTGAGAAAGGTGGTGGTCTGTGCACTATATATTTGAAATTCACTCTGTTGTTTGTATTATTGCGATAAAAATTAAACAATTGAAATGACTTTAAAATCAAAGAAACATCAGATTTCTGAATGAATAACAGCACAATTTAACAGTGAAAGAAAGTAATTTAGCAAACAGTATCCGAAGAAGTGAAACACGTTCGACTATCAAAACACAATTTTTACTGAAAATCATTAAGACGTAACATAAAACAAGAAACAATGGATGAAAAATTTGATGAGGCGACTGCATGACTATCTTGCACGGCCTATTAAATTAGGCACATTTTTTACACTTTTTTAAACTTATTTTCTCGAATCATTCTAATTTAATTAATTGATCCCTCAAGAAAAGTTGAACATAACATCTAAACTTGCAAATTTTGAAATTAAACTTCCCGATCCAGTTTGTCGTAACGGAGTTAAATTTCTCTTAACTTTATTTTTTCATAATGAACGAGTAAACTCGCAAAGTTTTACATGCAAAACTTTAAAAAATGGAATTATAGGAACTGGGAGATTGCATTGAAAGTTAGACTTCGTTATTTGTCAAAAAGTAATATTTTTATTAAATTTGGCATGGCCAAAACATGAAAATTTTCGTTATTTAAAACACTTATGTGATTCGAAATACACTGCTGGGACAAACGATTGCGAAAATGAAGCTCAAGTATGCACTTTTAAGCCGGGTAAGAAGATGGGTATATATATATATATATATATATATATATATATATATATGTAATTTTAGTGCTGCCGAAAGCAATAAACATAGGAGGTGCAAACTAGATGTCATAGCAGTGACTAGGTGCAAACTAGGTGTCATACAAATTTCAGCGTTCCAAGGCTCATCGTTTTCACAATCAGGTTCTGAAAACAGAGTCCTTTGTTCTTCGTACGTACAGACATCAGAAAAGAAAAGTTCCAAATAAATTCTGAAGCGTTCAAAATGGATATTTCAGTTTAAATATGATAACCGAAATTTTTCGCGTTCGCAATTTTTTTTTAAAAACATGATCCTCCACTTCAAAAGAATTAGTGCAATAGTATTAATAATCCAACCGTGAGAAAGCATCTAACAGCTGAAATGAATAAATTAACCGAAAAATAGCAACCTCAGAAAAACTGAGACAAAATTAAATGAAGAAATGAAGATTTGTACGATGGAGAATTTGCAATTATCAATCGGATTTGAAGATTTTTTTAAAACTAATATGCAAATTACAGAGAGCAATAATCGAACTTCAACGATTGGAGATTGAATTTGAGATTATGTGAGAGATCATGTGAGCTTACGAATCTATGACTCCGTAAAATTACCTGATCTCTGATATCCTGTGCTACAGTTTGTTATTTTTAGGTTCTTCTCGTATCTCAAAAACTTCGTACAAGCACAGGTGCAATGAAGTTTGAATGAGAAAAGTTTGGAAAGAAAGAAATGGGAAGAAGTAAAGGAAGAAAATTTAAAAGAAATCAAATTCGATAATAATTTACTGTCATTAACAGATTAAATTTCTTCGTCGGGTTAAAAAAAGAATGTAACTATAATTTTTATAGTACACCCTATCAGGAGTTAGCGTTCTGTGCATCATTTTTGGAAACATAAATACAGTCTGTAATCGGGTTCTTATCCTCAAGTTCTAAGTCCTGAACTGGAACAGTGAGCTGATGAAATGTAAGCTTTGTTCTGATGTAACTACTGGGCTGGATAGTAACTGCACGTGAAGGGATTTGAAATCCTCTTTTATTAAATCACTTTATTTACAAACTTCCCAACTTGGGAGGGATACAGAAAGTAAAAGACCGCACTTGGGTCGAACTTAACAATCAAATAAATTTAAAACTAAACCTAAAATAGAACTTAAATCAAAGGTTGCTTCGCAGAGCAATTCGCGGAAGTTGGCCTCTACCTAAAAGGGTGCGTAGCAAGATATACTAATACTAACGCACTTCAAATGGTTTTACAATGCAATCACGTAGTAAGCACTATGGCTTATAAATTTTAACTGCTAGCTGGTCAGACGAACGTTGAGCAGAGTAACCGTGGTCTGAGACTAAGCTCTCTCACGCTAAGAGGTTTCTCTGGTTTAAATAGTACTTGGCTGTACTTCGAAATTAGCATAAGCTGAAAACGCGCGCTTCTTCTGACGGGAAGTTGAAACAGAGAGGAGATAGAAAGTTTTAAATTAAAATAAAACTTGGTTAGTTTAACTAAAACCTTACAACCCTATATTTATGACATTAAGTGGTAGACTAAAAATACGAAAATTAATATGCTGTACATATTTTGCGATTTACTGTAATTAATTGAGAAAAGTTCATTTTGCAAAAGTTTTAATATTTTGTGACAAAGTTTACAAAGCCCTTTTTCTCTTTGAAGGGGTATATGTAATATAAAAAAGGGATAGCATCAAACATATAATTTGCAGTTGCCTCTCTAAACATTCCTTTTGAATTTTGCTTACTTCCTTTTCCATCCTAAAAATAGTATCTGCGTATAATAGAAAGCTCAACTGCGCTATTTTAAAATTAATCTTTACCGCATGATTCTCACATAACGTTCATGCCATTTATATAACACAAAAGGCTTTTAACCAATAATCGTAATTAAATTCGTAAGGATTTTAAGTTTTACTAAAGTTTATTTTATTTTTAACCTTTACTATCTTCTCTCATTTTCTATTTTCGGCTAGAATAAGCGCGAATAGATTTAGTGTTTGCAAATGTAGAAGTATTTAAGACATGGCTTTTAGCCAAGTAAAAGTAATGAAAGAGAGATTTCTCTCGGCCTTTACCACGCGTGTGATGTTTGTTGTCTGCCTTTAAGGCCAGAACTTAGTTCTCGCTGATGTTTGAAGACGTATTTGTAGTCTTTGCATTATGCTCACTGCATACGTAGTATTAAGGGCCCATCTTCGCGTTATTATTCTCTGTAAAGCTTCTTAATTCTTACTTAGTTAAGTTAGTTTATTTCTTATTTTCTACGTTTTAGACCAAAAGTATTGGTCTTTGTATTCCGAAGAGCGGGAGCACCTGCACGCTTTGAGAAATAAAGGGTAAAGTTAACCCTTCTTATTTGTGTTGTCTGTTCCACGCACACACGAACATAGCTTTGAGTAAGATCCCTGTTCTTATTCACGACGTCAGTTGTGTTTTCAAAACCAACCAGAAGGACTATTGTCCTGAAAAATTTTTAAAACCAGAATCTCATTCAACCAATGACATCAACAAGAAACCATAACTTCACTATTCTTAATTTGGCACTTGTAACGAATGGCGTAAAAATGACGATGTAACTGTAAATGATGATTTTTTTCGACGCTGACCTTTGTCTGTCCAGTTATGATGTTATCTGGTGCTTCTCGTTCTCCCCAGTTATAGTGCATACCAAAACTGAAGCTATTGCATGGATATCCATATTATATACACAATAAATCAGTCTAATAAAATTTACAAACAAGGTAAGAAGACGTGAACCAGAGTAGATAGGTAGGAGAACCTTCGAAACTATAACGGCAGCACTAGACTGAAAATGTCATCTGTTATGCAATTTGACAAAGATATTAGGGTATTTCTCTTCCTTGATCATCACAACAAATTTTCCATTCTCCAAGAGCCAACATTTCCTTTAAGGGGGGTAAGGACCTTTCAAGCTCACTTTTCTCCAATTTTTTTACCAATGTTTGAAATGGCCTCATATACAGGATATTAACCACACAGTCATATAATTTACGCTACATATAAATAAAAACATGCAGATATAAAAACAAGTTAAATGAGAAGTTTAAGTTGAGAACTTTTTTTTAAATTAAATTTTAAACATTGATTGTATATCGAAAATGAAACATAATAGCATATTACTGTCCGTAAGATATCTTTAAATAAAATGTAGTTACACTTTCGATTCTTGATTCAAAATAAAGCTAAATGTATTGGGTATAGAATGAATTAAGGAATTACAATTATATTCATAATTAATATTTTTAAAATTGAGAAAAATATTGAATTTTAATTTACTTACCTTTTTTTTTACTAATATGGATCAAAACAAAACAAAAAAATTAAAAATCACTTTCATGTTAATTCATTCTATGCATATAGGTATTTTTAACATATATGTGCAATTTCAGAAAATTCCATCAATAATATTTCTTTAAATCTTACGGATAAGTGTCAAAAACACAGTTTTGAGAAAAATGACTTTAAAGTTAAACTTTACATTTTTTTACAATAATACATTTTTTTCCCTTGCTAGTGTCCACCTGCTTCATAAATATTTCCTTCTTTTTCAGATAATAATGCATTAGCATTCTTTTGGGACATTCGCTTAGCTCTCCTGGCCTCTTTTGTCATTAAACAGGCTTTCTTTTCAGCTGCGAGAATCCTTCGTTTATCAGCAACAAATGCACCTGTAGTAGCATTATGACCTGGGGTGATATCCATTTCTCTCATTACATCTAGGCGACCCTTATTACCTTCATTAAAAGCTACCACAGCTTCATCAACAGCAATTTTGGCAACTTTTACACCACACCCAGAAGTTTTCGGACAAAATTTCCAAATCATAGAATTTAAGGATTCATTTGGATTCTGCGTTTTTCCTTTTAAACACCGCTTTAAAAGCTTTGGTTCAGATAAGTCTGTAAAAACCTTTTTTATACAGTCCATTACAGCTGAAGGTACAGTCTTCTTATGATGAAAAATTCCTTTATTGGAATCTTCTAAAGCTTCGTGCTTTTGGAACTTGCACCATGACTTATCTCCTTCAGGACAGAAAAAGTGCATGGGCTCGTCATCAGTGGATCTTGTGTGACACCATACTGCCCACACTGCTTTTCGCATGTTTTGTAAAGATCCACTATTTTCTCGTATCGCATTGCCATAATAATTAGTCAGTTGGTCAATTAGCTTGTCTGTTAACCGTCCTTTACCTGAAAGTGGTTTACCATCAGCACATTTTTTTGTTCTCATATCAGCTTTTAACTTTCTAAGTCTGGTGCCCATCCTTTTTTGAATATGGCAAATGCATTCCAGTTTTTCTACAGTCACTTCTTGACCATATGGCTTGTCTTTGCTGATTTCCAAAAATGTTTTTGAGTCTCCATCGCCAAGATATTTTAAGTAACGCACATTTCTCTCCTCTATTGAACGCTGAAACATGCGTAGCATTCCAATGACTTCCATTTTTCCAGCCGAGCCTTCATGGTTTTTTACGCAGTCATGAGAAGCTACATTTCTTTCGCAACCTTTACAAAAAGAAGTTAGCACTTCAACATCAATAACTTTTCCACTCTCTGATCCGATTAGAGTACATACGCCAATTTTGGAGCTGAAGCCTCTTGTTTTCCAGGTACCATCACCCGAAACAGTAATATTTTCAGAATTATCAGATAATGATATTTCTTCCAATGCAGCTTCCTTCATTGAAATTTTAGAAACTGTAGCTGCTGCTTGTCCAATCTTCTTCACAGCTTTGTCGTAAGATTTTTGAGATAATGGAGCAGGGAAATCCATAATGCTGCAAAATCTTTCCAAACCTGCTAGGCCTTGACCTATGCATCTCATAGCATACACAATTCTTAAATTTACTTCACACTGATTCTGCTTCACACCAATCATACGTGATGTCTGAAATTCGTTAATTTGCGAGCATTTTGTACAACTGATGGACATAGTTGATGATATCCCAGTCACTTTACTTTCTATTATTTCAATTTCTGAGTGACAAATTTTGCAACAAAGATAATTTTTAAGTTCTTGGAGCATTAAACAAATATCTATAATTCTGTAACCTTGAAAATTATTTTTCAGAGAAGAATCAATTTCATACTTGCTCTGTGAAGTTTCCAATTTTATTTTTTTCTCAGATGCAGATACGTTCTGATTTGCATTCAAATTGTCAGACTTTTTGCCATGAAATCGCCTTTTCCTGGATCTATAACCAACAGATCGATAATAATCTTTTCCCATGCTTAATAAAACGTATAGTTTAATTTGTTTTCAAGCAAAATATGGAAAATTAGATAAAAATCTACAGTTATTCACTCACTGAAAATCAAACAAATCATTCGCCACGCTTTCCCTAGATATAAACAAATGTGAAATGAAATAAGTTGAGTGGTAGCATTCCTACTGTACGAACATGCATTAAATAAACCACGGGGAAAGAAATAAAGATAAAATATCCCAGTCTAAAGTCATAAAACACGTGAGTGGGACAAACGCGGAAGTAACAGCTACAAACGTAAACAAACACTGGCGTCTCTTTAAATGGTTATTTTCTAGAGTGAGCTTTATATAAAAGCTCATAACTCGAAAAATAATCATGATATTTTGATTCTGTTTTTTGCACAGTATTCAGAATTCTATGAATATTCAAAAGATATATTTTTTTAAATTTCGATTTTTTGAAGGTTCAAAGGTCCTTACCCCCCTTAAGCCTATGGACTTCAGCAGCTTCCTATGGGCTCGAAAATAGTACTCAGTATATTACAGCCTGTGAGAACGTAAATTTCTCACTCCATGCAGTTCATCTTCATTGTAACTTTAATCGAAATTGGAGAACAACCGCGTGTATAAATACTGAAAAAACTGGTTTTTCCTCCCTTTCTGCTGACGACGTTTCAAGCGAGTGTGTGGGGCTTTTGCCTCACACATGTCGCCCTCCTATGATAACGGCGTTTTGGTTGGATGAAAAAGAAGGAGCGGAAATAGCCTAAAATATTTGCACGAAGTAGCCAAAAATGTTTGGGTGCAAATTAATAACTTGATGCCGTGCTAGAATTTAAACCATTCTCGAGCAAGTTATTAATATGTGTTTCATCTCTAGAAAGTGCAAATATTTACTCATCAATCATCGCCTCGCCAAGATTACCACGTGCTGAACAAAACAAATATGTGTGAATGAAATAGATATATGCATGAAAATCTCCATCTGCAATTTTTTTAATACACTTGAAAGTAGTTACAGTGCACGGCATGGACGATAGTGAAAGTTTATAAAGTTGTGTTCTTTTTCAATGTAAGGCGCCAAGATATCGTTCCATGTTTAACTTCTCTGTTTTCTTCTTTCTTTTCTTCTGTTTTGTGCTCTAAGTTAATGTATTATGTTATTTTTGTGTACTATGTGATCTATGTTATATATATTTAATCAAGAGAAGGTTTTTGATAAAATAAATGTAAGATTAAAAGAAACGTTGTCTCCGCAAGTCTCATGCATGTGGGTTATTGGGTAAGTGAAACATTTCATTATTCTTGATATTAAATTCCAACGCAACGTACTAAACGTAATTTTAGACCAGCAAGTATTGGGCATATGTATCATTCGTTTTGATTCTTGCAGTATCTAGTTTATTTAGGGAGTCACATTCCAGCACCACACAGCCATGCAGTAAGAAGGAATTGATTGACATCATAAGAGTGAAAGCGATCAGGACCGTTAAAAGTATCCAAAAAAGTACTTTGTACACGCTTATACAGATGGTTCATCTGATGAGACAATTACTAATGGAGGTTTTGGAGTATTTCTGGCTACTCCAGGCCGTACTATTTATCAGCATAAACTTGGCGCTGGGGGGCCAATGTATGTAACTTCACAGGATAGCTTCTGGCAATAGCAGAGGCGTCCGGCATGTGTAGATACTTTCCCACTTCTGAGCAAGCAAAAGGACTCTGTGATTCAAAGGCAGCTCTACAGACAGTACTGGATGAAAGCTTCCTGACCATCAACAGGATCCACTTTTGCTTAAATGAGGTTCAAAAGTTAGATAAAGTCTGCGTTTCTCAATGGTTGCCTGCGCATGTCACTATCATAGGTAAGGAGAACGCAGATAAACTAGTAACAGAGGCTCGAAATCTCAACAATAATAATAACGTGAACGTCACCCTCTCAGGCACAAAACACAAGTTTCACAACATAAATAGAGATCGACGTATAACCAAATACATAGTCAGGCTTAGAACTAGCCGTCACAGACCGCTGGAAATTGACAGAGAAGATAAGAAAACCTAGAAAAACTGTGATACTTTCCCGGAACAGAATGGACAACTGCATACATATTTGATTGATCGGCCATCCTTACTGAATTGTTAAAAACTGGGATCTTGTTTATGAGACCGAACCTCTACGATGATTACATTTTGCATATTGCCAGCGCTGTCATCTTTGCCCATGGCTCTATTTGAATAGGCTTCATCATAGACACGACAACAATAATAAAATCAGTGACGTCTTGAAATTTGATCTATGTATGCTTTTATTAAGGACACTTTTAAATTTGCCAAATCTCTCTGTTAAAGTGCCAAATCTCCCAGTTAATGCTATTTATTAAGAATAATTTTATACTTTACTTTATAATTAACTACATTATGCTGTTTGCATTTTATGAAAGAAATTATTACATTTGAATGTTCATTTTTGAATTAATAGCAGCTGATACCAGTTATATGGAATTAAACAAAAGATATTTTACGGTAGCATTTATTGCCGTAAGTAGAAATTATTTTAAAAAAAACATGTTAAGATGCATTGGTAACCATTTCTGTAAATTTTCTTACGCAACTTAGCGTGATTCGATCGAAAGTAATTCTAAAACCCTATAAACTCACTGTGTTTATAATATACATATTAAACATACTAATATTCTCGATTTTGCACTATAAATCTGTTAGCTTGTTTATATAGACATGCACAATCAGTATTCCAAACCTACAAGAGCAATGCTTGTGTCCAAACAGTGCCTATGGCAACAAGAGCAATGATCATTAGAATTTCGCTAGCTCTTCTATTGTAATAGTTAATGTAAATATTGCGATTCTAAGACGTAGCTCAATGTTGTAAGGTGCCTAATGAGTAAGTAAGAGATATTTGCCCTGATAAATCAAAGACGCACATGAAAGATCGCTAGATACTATTTCAATAAAATATCAAAATTTCTCAGCTACATTTAGCAAAATCAAATTAAAAAAACAAACCAAATTTAAATTAGTAATATTTTCATATTTTCTTTTACAGAATATCCTTGAAAAACTGCAAATGTCTTTCAGGAATTATTTCAGAACTTTTGCTCTAATTACATTAAAAATGTTTTTTTCACAACAATAACTTCATGTATGATTTTTGGGAAGATAACGTTAAGATTAATAATTTGAAGTTAAAGGTAAGGAACTTGACGCTTGGTATCGATCCATCATATCATTGCTTGATTTCCCTATCCCAATTAATTGCAAATCAAAGTCAAATACGCATTCTTCAATTCTAGGTCAAGAACTGAAAGGTGGTCATAAAAAATACTTAATAGTTATATGAACTCCTAGTTACGTATCCGCTGGCCCAATCGAAATGACATTTTAGATATTTTTATTTGAAAGTATATATTCGATATTGTGATGATTTAAAACAATAAAGCCCTCATGTTTACGGTTACAGTGAAAACATTTCGAAATTTTTGAATAACATCACTTACGATATTCCTGCGCAAACTGATGAACGCATTGAAAAACCACAGATGACGTTACGGTACACATTTGAGGATGGAACGTTTCACATTTGACGAAATCTGCAACGTAAAACATTTGAAAAGAAGTTTACTGTCAAAGACATGTGACAACAAAAGGCAGGAGAGGAAAAAAAAAACTATTTTTGGAATTACAAGTTTTCGCAGATGATAACGCATTGCATGCGAGAGATTGTTGACAACAACAACGAATGTAAAGTCGCAGGAGGAATCTATATAACTTCACGGTTTATAGCTCTTTCAGTTCTGACAAGTCTCGTGGATTTGATAGGTACAACTAGATTTCAGATAGAAATAGAACCAGATATCTATAGGAGTTAACTCTAGGGAGCGGTGGCCATGGATTTGGATGTTACGGGAGATGTCTCTGTCTTGAAACATTGTGTACGTTGAAAACTTGTAGTTTCAAAAAACGTTTTCTTTCTCTCCACTCTTTTGCTATCATTGATCCTTTACAATGCTTATTTTTGCAAATATTTTACGCCGACAATTTCGTCATAATTTTCTAGTTTTAACGCATTTTATACTGATCAATTTGGCCAGAAAACATTGGGTGTTGCCATTCGAAAATTTCGAAATGTGGTCATTGTAAGCATAACCGTTAAGAACACGATTGTTTTAAATCATCAGACCAGGAACGTGTATACCTTCAAATAACAGTATCTATAATTTCATTTCGATTGATTGAGAGGATGCGACTCTAGGATTTAAAACATTGAAGAAGTTTTCTTATGACCATCCTCTATAATTTGGGAATGAGTCATTTCGAGCTAAGAAAAAACCAAACTGCGTTTCTTTTTAAATAATCTAATGGGACCTTTGATTGTTACGAAACGCAGTCCATTTGAATTAATACATAATTATTAAAAAATACCTCTCAAATTGTTTTATAATTTTTATATTAAGTCAGTACTCTATTTTCTCGAGAACTTAAAACTATAATGAAACAGCATATTTTTTTAACTGATTTCAATTTCTTAAACTGCTTTAAACGTTTCTTCTTGTTTATTTAAACTTCGTATTGAGTTATTCAAAACCTCCCGAATCATCTACAATTTGAAGAGTCTAATATTAGTCTAATATCACTATCTAGACTATTAATCTAATAAACAATTCAAGATCTTCTTGCAAGATATTATTAATCAACAACTCGGCGGTTACTCAGAAAATATGAATCAAATTTTATATTTTATTGAAAGTTTAGAATAAAATCCCTTTTACTAGTTTAATACATTCATCTGATTTGTAATTTATAAAACCGACGCGGTTTTTAAATCTTAAATTGGCGTTCCTGTTCTTTAAAGCTTTTATACAATATAGTTGCGTATGAAGGTTATTTTCCTTTCATCCAACAAGAGAATTAAGCAAATGGTTATAATTCCCAATAAATTCTATACATTTCATAGAAATTTATTGATACTCATTTCTCAATACAATTACCGTTCATATAGATACAGATGCGCATGAGTTCAGAATAATACAAGACGATAAATTAATTAAGAATTAACAATGTTTCGGCGGCAATTATTTCACCTCGCGAACGTTGTTTGCGAAACATCTATGCCGAATAAGCTCTGGGTGGTCTTAATTCCGATTGCAAATTCCTTCTTTAAGTAAGGTGTCCTCTAGAAGCCGTCGCCAAGTTGTAGGCCATCCTTACTACTACTAATTGGCTTAACTATCAGGGACTAGACCCCGAAACAGAGAACTTATCTTTCTTTGTAACAAAAAACCTAATTTCTTCTTCTGCCTGCTGCATTGGTTTTTTTTATGTACAGAGTGATAAAGTCTCTTCTAATAAATTATTCTTACAAAGTAAGATAACTTAAGGGTATTTCGTGTAAAGTTACATTTTGCTGTTGGTGAGTTATTGCTTTGCTTAAATCAACTTGTATATTACACGAAAAAGAAAGATTGCAGCAGTAACCGAGCGCTAAATTCGCTAAAGCTGGTAATTTGACCCTGGTTTAAAGTTCGACATATGGGTTGGCTGTATGAGGGTTTTATAGTTTTTCCTCGTATGTAATGTAAATGTGAATTAGTTTCTTTAAAATGCCCTCTACGAAGGTATTCCTTCCCTTAGACACACAACCTTGGTTTGCTTTGCGTAATCTGAATAATTCGATCCAATCCGAAACAAATTTAACGAAATATTATTTGCCCGCTCTTTATGGGATACAGATAAAGCAAAAATGTACAATTAAGTAAATTAATTAACTTCTTAAAAATAACTTTATCAAATTAGATAATTTTACTTATAATATTACAATTACCAAGAAAAAATTTCTCTCAGACAATTATTATGGTTTTATTTCTACCAACTAAGCATTTAATATCATTTACAAAGTTCACCAGCGGCAGAGCAAAAAATATCGCTGAAGCTGATAGTTAGAGCCGGGATCTGTCAAATTGATCTGTCAATTTTTTCCGTTGTCATTTTAGAGGTTTTCTGCAAGGATAGAAGATAGACAAGGTTATAAATACTCTTGCTAACGCTCGAGTTGACTGACGTCACTTGGGGAGATAAGCGAAGATATACAACTCTATTTAGTTTCCTAAAAAGAAGTTGCTTTGGAGCAGACTATGAATCAATGATGTCACGCGCTCAAGATGTCTAGCCTGAAAGAGCAAACCTTGTAGTAGAGTAGCCATGGTTTTCTTCATATGTATCGTAGATAAAAGAGAGTTGCCTTAAGAAAGTTCTTCACAGAGGCATCCCTCACCTGAGGCAGGTAGCTTTCGTGTGCTTTGTCTTAACCAAACAAAACAAAACACGATAAAATCATTAACAAAATCGCACAGGAAATGGCAATACTACGGCCTCCGACAATTAAAGACTCGGAATTAAAGACTAATCCGACCGAAATAGCACGGCTGACATTGATTCCACTAGCCATGAATTATACTTAATCTAAGAGTTGCATGCTCATAATTTGGATAATGTTCTGGTATTATAGAATAAATATATGGGACTTAAATAGAAAAGAACACAGGACAATGTTTAATTGAGTTTAACTTCTAGTAAAATTTGAAAACAAACAATTTTCATACTTAGAGCTCAATGTAAAGTTTATTTCATTAAGCTTCTAATGTATATTAATGTATTAGACAAGAGAAGAATAAAATATCTCTCACATGGCTTGTTAAAAGCACAAAATACATTTCAATAATATGAGTCAGTCGCGCATGAAGACGAGGTATGGACAGTGAAAACAATGCTTTATAGGAACTACTGTTGTTTTGCTACTTACTTTCTAATCTTATCTTCCTAATATGAACATAAACTAGATCAGATTCACTAATTTATCGTGGCTGAAAGGAAGAGAAATTTTGTCAATGACCAAAGTCGCCTTAGAACTGACACATTAGGACTTTGCGCACATTCAGCTCCATTTTGATCAAGAATAGCCAGGGAGACGGAATTGAAGGATCTCGTACCTTTCTTCCCCATGATTAATTTCTTTCGGGCACATTCGACTTAACGGATGTTTTAAATGCTCTCATGCTTCATAGTTCCAAATATTCATTTCTTGCTCAGCAGTCGAACCTGGGCCCAATGATACGGAACCAACACCAGGAAGTTGGCTTTTAGGAATTACTAATACATGACTTCGCATAGTATCTTTTTTTTGTATACCTATGAATTCATATAAACACTTAATATAAACACTTAATGACTTCATATAAACACTTAATATAAACACTTAATGACTTCATATAAACACTTAATATACACACTTAATGACTTCATATAAACACTTAATGACTTCATACAAACACTTAATATAAACACTTAACGACTTCATATAAACACTTAATATAAACACTTAATGACTTCATATAAACACTTAATATAAACACTTAATGACTTCATATAAACACTTAATATAAACACTTAATGACTTCATACAAACACTTAATATAAAATTCGAGTATTCCAGGTCTTAAGATCTTTCTTAATGAGAATAAAGTTGGAAATGATGGATAGTAATTTTGAAGATAAAAGAATCTTCCATACTCATGAATGCCACAAAGGTAATGCTCGCCGCTCTTTCACACAAGTTAGTTTCTTTACTAATTCATGCAATACTAACTTTTGACAGCGTGATTTATAGTTCCTGGTACTGCGGGGAATCAAACTGCAATCAAACCTGTGTAATAAAATAGCATAAAAAACTTGTAATTTTACGCTTTTCCGTGCTATTTGCCTTACTGCATATTGTAAATTTAGTGAAATGCAATCTTTTAAAAGTTACTTGTTTTTTCGTCATTATAGCTCAGTGTGACTGGGAGGTTATATTAAATTCCTACTACATGTTCGTCATTATCAACTAAAAGTCATACTACTGAAATTCGATTCGGATCAAACTTCATCTAAACGAAGCTGATCGATCTTTCATCAAAATTTCATTGTCTTCGTTTAATTACTTGTAACTTTGTTACTTGAAATATATTTAGCAATGTATACACTCCTAACGGTACTTTGCTCAAAGTGACTTTATATTTATCCCTGGTTATTGCAAACAATTTACACACAGGCACAAATTTCAAATTCGACAAACTTTACTTGTCCACTTCTAGTACAAAAGCGAGAATTTAAAACTAAACGATTGATTACTTATCGACACTAACACATAACATTTAGGTGACTCGCCCTAAAATTTGTAATTATGAAAATTATTTCACTTATAGGATATTTGGTTTTTACTCTCAGCTAATCATTTTAAAGAAAGTACTTACCAGCTGATGGGCAAAGGCAATCGATGTAATCGATGGTATTTACTAATTCTTTCTAAACAGTTTGGTTAGGTTTACCTATGCTAGCATTTGAATTT
This sequence comes from Stegodyphus mimosarum, assembly GCA_000611955.2. Taxonomy (NCBI): domain Eukaryota; kingdom Metazoa; phylum Arthropoda; class Arachnida; order Araneae; family Eresidae; genus Stegodyphus; species Stegodyphus mimosarum. The sequence goes on along the minus strand of KK118094.1, from coordinate 204,545 downwards.
TCTTTCGTATACTTTTAATTTACATATCTTTCTGTCTTTCAGTTTACATATTTTCGTGTGTTTTTGATTTACATGTCTTTCTGGTCCGACAATATGTATTCCATGAATAAAGGGAACAGAATAATGTCAAAACTAAGTTTGATTGTTAATTGGAAGTAATTGTCACATACTTAGTTTTTTGATCTAGCTTTTGTAAATAAATTTCTAGCTAAAGCATTTATAGTTATATCCTCTATGGCAATTCATTTCTTCTTCGTTTTGTATCACATTATCTTCTGACTTTGAATGCAAATTATGAAATGATATCTGTAATAAACGCAAGACAAAAATTTATTTATCAAATGCCTGGTCATCAGGCCATTAGGCAACGAGCTCTCCAGTACTTCTTTACAATGCGATCCAAACTCTTAAGTGCAGACAGAAGACACGTCCAGATGAGCAGCGTCCATGACTTGTCCAGAATCACACAAAGCACATAAAGGTGAGGCAGTCAGGTTAAAACGAAACAATGACCACCAAGGCAATCATGTCCACTCAATAGTCTAAACTCAGCCACAGCAGTAGCACGAGGACAGTCCGAGACACAGTAGGCTTTTAATAGCACCCTCCTAGACTTTTAGTAGCACTATCAGCAGCATTTATAAAAAATCCTTTCGTAATGCAAGATAAAAAATAAATCAAAATGTGTTATCCTGTCTTTTTAATGCTTTTAAAACATTTTAAGAAATATTCGATCGAAATTATCGAGCGTATTTGTATACAGATGACAAATATAGAATTTTTTATTTAAATCTTCTTAAAGTGAGAAACAGAACTGAGGGTAAAAGCGAGAATCAGATGGCAAAGTTTCAGCAAACACGATTAAAACATTTACTGTCTATTTTTGACTAATTATTAATTATATTTACATTTACTTACATATAACTAGTTATCATCTGTTAGTCGAAAAAAGCATTTTCTCTAGTAGTACGTAAATTAACTCTTAAACAGAAGAAGAAAACGTGGTGTTATGATTTGAATTCATTTTCCAAAAGCTACTGTGAATTTCCCACAGTACGTGCTCCGATGATAATTATACCCTTCCTGACACTGATCACATTAGGAAAGGAGGTCGTAGGTGATTAATTTAGAGTAGCAAACTACCTGAAACTGGTTAGTTCAATTTAAATGTGATATTTAGACCAAGCGAGCTTGGTGATAGTCTAAGTTTAGATTAGGCGAGCGTTTCCTTCTGTCATTACAATAGAGGCTATGCGTGTCAATAATTAATGTGCAGGTTGAAAACTGTTACAAAGTCTGAAACCATTCACATATAAATTATTTTAAAAAGTCGAGAACTTCAAGTCTTTCATTTGTATTTCATACGTGATTGTGTTAAATTCGTTAGAACTACTAAACTTTTAAAACAGAAGAAAGCAATGTGTCGCCAAAAACTGTAAAATATCATATAAGTGTTAAGTAATTTATATTTTTACGAATTTTACATTATATAACAAGAGCGGCTTCAAAACCAGCTAAGCTTTGGCGGAAAAATACGATTACAGTCTATTTTACATAAAGGGATATCTCGCTCAGTTGGTGAGATATCGCCAAACTAGCGATGTCTTTGGCGACTAATTTTTGTTGCCAAATTTGCCAACAAATGGCCAAAATTCGCCATTTTTGGCGACCTTTTTTTCCGGTCCCTGTATAACTGTAATTGAATAAATGCAAATGATCTCATATGTAACTGTAACCGTATCCTCCCTTTATGGAACTTTAATCGTATATATGCCTTTCAGTAATTTTGAGGAATGGAAGCTACTGGAAATTTCTCGGCCACCGGGCTAAAACCATATAAGACCGAGAGAATAGTTTTGGATTATTGAGTGATCCGTGCGAGCTTCGCTCTTTGCATTATGTTGGATTTAAAGTGCCTTAATTTTTTTTTTTGAGTAAGGAATTTGAAGTTGTAACTATTGGTTGTAGTCTATCGTACTGACGAGCTGTACGAGTACGTTTGGGGGATATTTCAGATTTGTAAATTGTTTCTTTTGTGAAAATAAATTTTATTAAGCTATCAGCAGTTCTGTGTGCATACAATCCATTACGAACATGTAAGTACACGATAATATTATATAAATAAGCATATTCAGGAAGAATTAGACACTTACAATATGGTTACAAGTTGGTAGTTTTCTCGCCCCTTTTTTAGAAAGATTTCCAAACGTTTGGTATTTATAGTAAATCGTAAGATTATCAGAAAAGAAAACATACTTTAACAATTTAAAATACAAATTTAATTATTAAATAAGGATTACATAACACATTAAAAAATAAAACACATATATTCTTCTTCAAATCCTTCTGCAATTGTTTCGCGCGGTTCGTACACAGCGATCTGTTTTCGCGTAAAAAGTCAGAGAATTGGGGAAAGTGGAATTCGTGGAATCCTAAGCAACAGTGGCTGTCAAGTGAACAAATTTTCTCGTCATTTTCTTTAGAAAATTTCAGCAAAATTCTGTATTCTTACAGAAATTTTAGCAGTTTCTTCGCTTCCTGGCAATTTCACAATTTAAAGCTACGTTTAAGGCAAAAATATCCCGGTTTGTTTATAAAAGCCGTTGGAACTTAGAATACAACAAAAAAGAACGCCTGCGAAAATGGCCGAGGTTGCTCGACTGAAGGACTCTTATGAGCATGTTTGCCAGAGTTTGACACTTTCTGAAAAGTTAGCGATTTTTAATACGTAAGTACCCGTTTTTGTTGTGCCAAATTAACCGACGAAAATATATAAAGTGAAAATCAATCGGTGATAATGGTTTAGTTCGACAGGAAAGCGACGATTACCGACTGAAACTTTTTGTTTACGATACAATTCTGAACTTAATAACTAAACTGTCTGCCACAGGAAAGATACGCGCATCTGGAAGCTTCGAGAAAATTTGATTCCGAAACATTAGAATGTGTTTTGTGGAAATATCAGGAATATTTTCAAATTGGAGAGAAATCCTCGGATGATTCGAAAAAAAAATTGCTGCTAGAGCCTATTAGAAGAATCTTCTATTTTACTGTTCTTAGCTTTATAACTGAAATATCAGTCGATTCAGAATCAAAAGATCTACTCCATAGTACATGAATTAAAAGCATAAAAAGACGCAAGCCTACCGGCAGCCGTGCGGTAAAGTCGATACCAGCCAGTTTCCATAGAAAATCATCCACGAAGGCATTTCTTCCTTATGAAGAAAGCCCTCGTGTGCTTTGTGGTAATCAAATAAACCAATCCAGACCAAACCATGAAAACATGCGAAGTGGTTAGAAATGTGAAATTAATTAAACAAGCACTAAGAAACGCAAAACTTCTATACAGAAATGTACCTAAAAATAAATAAGTAAATAAATAAAAACGGACACATAAAAACAAAATTTTAAAGAAGTAAAGCAAATATTGAAAACCAAAACTGCAAGATAATATTCTGGGAATTTTGTATGACATTATTATTAAGGCAGATATAAATTGTTTCTCGAAATGCTCGGTGGAAAAAATGCATTCCGGAACTGAATCGAAATTGTCGTCTAGAAAATCAATTTTGTGGCATGATAAACCGCTATCAGCTACAACTTTGAAGAGGAAAAAAGTATAAATAAAGCGACTCCATCACTTCCGTAAAAAAAGAGATTTTTCTTGGGGTGCGCAATACAAGACACAAGCACCTGTCAACAATAGTTATAGATCAGATTTATTTTATGCGGAAACTGGATAGATTCCGGTTAATTCTGGTTATTCCCTGCTGCCTAAATGCATTCCGGATGTCGAGATCCTGATATTAGAGAGGGCAGGCTCATGGCCAAAACTTGGGCTTATTTCGTTGTCACATGTCTGTTGGGCAGATGAAGTTTCCGGTTGAAAATGGTATGGATCATTTTGCAGAAAATGTTCAGCGTGTTTAATTTACAGATCATAAGATGCTGATACGTTATTATTGGCTTCAATATGTTTTTTAGATTTCATACGAATGCAAATGTATTATTATATCATACTTACCGGATGTTTAAAAACTACACTGAAATTATATCTATCATTAAATAACAATTATTAAATAATAAAGAATATATATGTATGTATGCTGCTTGGTCTAATATGAAGAAACGACGGCACTTAAAGGCGGATGGAGACTTATGTTTTCAAAACGGTTCAATGTTTGAAACACGTAGTCTTTCACCCGAATCTGTACGCATCGAGGTCTGAATTTTGAATTCCTTTTTTAATTATTTTATTTTTTCGTGCGAGTTTAATGAATTTTTATTAATAAATTCAGCGATTTAAAAGCAATGTGTTGCCACTTGACAAAGCTTAAGCTTCAAATTAATCTGAAATCTCAGCAATTCCAAAGAAATTGCCACTCGGCAAAGTGTATTCCCTTTAAAATTCAATCAATGAACTCCGCTATTTAAGTATTTAAGCTGTCAGAAATTACATATTCTTAATCTTCCACTTGCAGTTTGTTGCCATTCAGAAAAGTATAAGATTTATATACATATTTCTTGATTTAGTCTGTATATTGCTGATTAACTAACTAAGCGATTTAAAAGCAGTCATGTTTATTATTATTAACTACCAGTTAGACCTTTCAAATTACATCAGTTGGAGTCACTAAAAATATCATATATTTTTTCTGTTTTATAATAACTACTTTGGGGCGACCTGGTCGGGTTACTTCTTCCAAAATTATTTGATGAAAGGTACAGAAAAATCATACATTCTATAATTTATAGGAGGCAATTACATATTTTCTAATATAAAATTCTTTTTATGAGGGCAGTTTAAATTGACCTGCTTACGCAGTCATTTTTCAGAATTGCATGTTGTATAATAAATACAACGCAAAAATATATCTATTTCTTTCTGGTAATTGCAAATTCAGGTTCAACTTTCAGGATTTTCACTTCAGCATGTCTAACAGCACTGATTTTAATTTCAGTCGTGTAAGGCGGTCCTTCGGTTGGTATGTACGTGAGGTATTGTGACAATGCTCAAATTTGTGAAAAAGAATGTTTTCTTTATTATTATTCAAGCGTCAGATTTATTTCTTATTTCAAAAGATATTAACAGATAGACTTGCCTCCCCTGAACACAATTTTATTTGACGTCCCCATAGATAAAGCACAGGGTGGTCATAAAGAAACTTTGCCAACATCTGAACTTTGCACTTCTAGCATCCGTTCCGGTTAACCGTTCGAGATGAGATTGCAAATATAGTTATTCGGAGGTATGCGCTCGAGAGTCTATTAATGGCAACACAGTTGCGCTCACGGTAACGGTTATAGTTACAGAAACTCGAAAACATCTAATGGGAACGCCAACTTTTTCCGGTCGCAAAATGTTCAGCGCATACGAAAACCCTAAATAGCATTGGACCGGTACCAATATGTCCAAAAACGGACGTGTTATGCATACGCAAAAAATAATTATGAAAACCGGAAAACGAAACACGATCTGGGAGCACGCAGAAATTTGCATATAACAAAGGAAAGATACCAAACACAGAACGCCGATCGCCACATATTCAGCGTAAGAAACCGATAAAATGCCCGGCGAGTACGCGAAGTCGTTATTCGGGAACTCGCACATAACGGCGAAATTGCTTTTCCTGGGAAAGTTCGTGGTGAATTGATAAAACTGTGTTATTAAAATGGAATGAACGCTACTACTGGAATTGCGTAGGTGGAATACATTCAATGACATCGTTTGAATGCAAGTTGGTACACCTCCATGTTAGCGAGTTTTGTTAAAGGGTCCTGGAACAGCATTTTAATGACCGCATCATCTCACACCATTATCCTTTTCCGTGGCCTCCGTGATCACCCGATCTGACTCCAATGGATTTCTGGTTTTCGGGATATCTCAAATCCAGAGTTTACCTGTGCAATCCGCAAACTTTGTCGGATTTAAAGAATTCTATACGGAGTGAGATTGCAAACATCCCTCATGCCATGTTGCGTTCAACGGTATTCTCGACTGTCTCTCTATACAATGCGTACTTGCCTGTGGTGGCACGCGTGTGGGAAATGTTTGATCTAAATATAGATATTCTTTTGTACGACATGTGTTGTCATCAGTGATCGGTGTCTTGTCTCTGTCATGTGCAAATTTTCTGCGTGTGCCCAGATTGTGTTCGTTGGCCGGTTTTAAGAACTCTTTTTGTGTATGCATAACACGACAGTTTTGGACATATTGGTACTGTTCCGACTCTAGAGTTTTCCCATGCACTGAACATTTTGCGACCGGAAAAAGTTGGCGTTGCCATTCGACATTTTTGAGTTTCTGTCACTATAACTGCAACCGTGAGCGCCCCTGTGTTGCCGTTCACAGAATCTCGAGCGCATACCTCCGAATAACTATATTTGCAATCTTATCTCGATCGGTTAACCGGAACAGACGCTAGAAGTGCAGATGTTGGAAAAGTTTCTTTATGATCACCCTGTATTATGTTCCGTACTCATGAGAAATTTTTAAAGCACTGTGTTGTCAAAATATATGAACTAATTTTTTTTGAAGAAAAAAGAATAATTTTCTAAAATTGGTAATTAAAATATTTGTTATCTTTCGCATGAGCGGAGTAGCTAAATGGTGTAAGAGATTTATATATTTTTGAATTCATACCTTTGTGCGTTTAATTGTAGAAAAATCACACAGTTTTTTAAACTAATATCTTGATTCTAGAACAATATTTGCAGTATGAAATCTGTATAGCAAGAAATATGTGTAAAGTACATTTTAAACTTACGTTTTTTAATTAGAAATGTTAGCTTTTTTGCAATATTTTAGTAAATATTATATTTCTAGTTTTCGAAATTTGGACTCAAGAAAGTATTTATCGCGCAGGATTTACCTGTTTATCATATTTTCTGGCAGTACTTCAATCAAGAAATATGCTTTTATGATTGCTGAATTTTGATGTGAATGTGTGCTTTCATACGGTCTAAACAAACGAAATATAAACTGAATTTTGAATATTTTTCTACCAATATGTTACTTGGTCATTGACAAACATTTGTCTGTAAAAACAAGATTATGACATTTTCATGCATAGTCTCCATGTCTGTGGTTTTTCTTTCATTTAAAATAAAATTTATTCGGTTAAAAATACATTGGAATTTAGAAAGCTTTTTTGGACATTTTCTTCATTTTTGAATAAATGTAAAAAACAAAATGCAAATATTAATTAACAAATGAAAAACAATAACGACCATATCACAATTGTATAAATGTTTAATCTGCAACACAGATGATATATATATTATAGTAAATTATAAAACAATATAAATTTCCTTTTATGATTTAAAGGCAAACATTAATTAAGGAAGAATACATTTCCTAAATTTTAACTTTGGAATAAATTTTTCATTCCGATAAGTTTTCCATTAACTATAAGTGAATCGACGACTGAAGCTGGACCTGCTTTTTTTTTCCTTGAATTTACACGATGATGTATATAAAAATCAAAATAAAGATAAATGAATTTATGAACTATTGTATTCTTTTTTATTGTATTTGTATTCTTATCTTTATTGCTAATTTATGCACCTACATGATAAACGGTTCCGATAAATGTCATGGTTCACCAGCGACCGAATGGTAAATTCATTAGTTCAGTTTTGATTCAAATTCCGATGAACGAGATGATTGCTTCAGCGTTTTTGTGTTTTCCCCCATGTGTAACTTTTATACAAGCCAGTTCCTCTCAGGAAGTACTTCACGAAGGCATCCGTTCCCTTGCAGATAGCCCTCGAGTGCTTTGGCATAATAAAAAGATCAAACCAAACCGTTAAACGGCATAAGAAGCCTTTCCATTCAAGGTCCTTCTCGCTCGGGCTAACCAGTAAGAGACAGTTTTCTGTCAATTTCTTATAGCTAATTCAAAATTATTTAAAGAAATTTAATGGTTCTTTTATGTCTGAAGATACGTGTGGTCCTGCGGCTCTTTCCCCGGTAAAAACGCTATTTTTGTGGTATTTCTTCAGATTCTGTGCACTTGATCCATTCTGAATTTTCTGCCTTTTCCGAAGAATCACTGTCGCTTTCACATTCACTATTATCCTGATTTTCGCCGTCTTACACCTCTTACAACATTGCTATCTTCATCACTACTTTCCTCCTCTTTATCGTCAAGTGCTCTATGGATAGACGTAATTTCTTTTTCATCAACGAAAAATCGAACTCATCTTCACTTGAACTGATTCCTTTATTGTATTCCATGCGTACTGGGTTTCGTAACTTTCATAATAATATTCCTGTTGACACGATTGTCAAGTTCAAACTAACGTCAAAGACGCATTTATAATAATAAATCTAAAACCGTACTTCAGGTTAAAGATTGGCAGTCGCTTTACACATACGTATTGTTGAATACACTCATGAAGCGATATTGCACAAACCAAATCTAAATGAACATCGCTACCGCTCGAATTATCGCTTCAGACCGAAAGTCACTTCTCCACTTTCGACATCACATCAAGTGATGACCGAGAGTCACCTCTCGAGAGCAAACGGTGAATGTTTACTTGATCTGCGGGTGTTTCCTTTCATACTTTTTCTATTTCGTATGATATTTAATTATGATGCAATCTATTGTTGTAAATTTATAATTAGAAGGAAAATAAGTGCTGTATTCCGCACATGCTTGACTTGAATTCAATTCACAATTATGATGACAAAAGAAACAATAATCAGGATAAGGGAAGAATTAATCTTAGTACACTCTGCAAT
>KK118094.1:55800-186209 GCA_000611955.2 Stegodyphus mimosarum | reverse complement strand
GGGAAAGAGAAGTGGAAGACTCTGGAATCTAACTTCGGGGTGCTCTCCTTCAAAATTGGGGGAGAACTGGACATGAACTCTGACTGCCATCTGTACGGTGCTCAAACCTCTGGCCAACGACAGATACAATCTTATACTCCTTGCCAAGTCAATAATTGTTTGACTACGTCAGACAAGTGAGATTAGTACCAACAACTTGGATAATGAATAATTCGTAAGCGTGAAGCAAAATGAGGAGTATTTTCAATAATACTTTGAAACTTTAAAACTTTTTAACTTGAAATTTTAAAAAGTAATCTTTAAGCATACAAATCCTGTAATTTTATGTTAAGCGTTTCGTGAAAAAACACAAGATAATATGATTAAGCCCATTTTACTTTAAAATTATTTGAATAATTCTAACTTTTAAAATCACTTCTACCTATTAATCAATTCAAGAAAATCTGAAATGATAAGGTTACAAACAGTTTTATTCTTTTTTACGTATCATTAGTATACATTTGAAATTCTTAAAATCTGAATATGCGTGTCTACGATCTTTCGGCGAATGATGGAGCTTCAGTTTTCACTACTATGTTTTAAAATAGAGAACCTTTGTTGCTGCTTTATTTTTTGCCACGATGAAGTTTTACTTATATATTCTGCTATGCGCAGAATGCCAGTCAGAAATTGGTGAAATGTACAAACGCAGATGGCCAATAATACGATCAAATAAATCAGTCTAAGAGATTCCTTCTCAAATAAAACTTTGTAAAATGGTTATTGGCTAAGGTAATTTCAGATCATCAAAAATACGTTTGAAAGGATTCAGATTTTAATGTCGCATCAGAGGATTTGTTAAGGTTTCTGATACTCTCGCTGAGCATCTCAAGTTACCAATCTGAATTTGAACTGAAGTCGGCCATTGAATCGAACTCAGCGATTGAACTAAACTGAGATCGGCTATTCCTCTGAAGAGCTCCGAAGTCAAAGCATTTAACTATCTTGATTTCGTTCATTGTTTCATTTTCAATATAATTTATTATTCATTTTTTAAAATTTAGACAGCAAGCTAAAATTTCTCTTTACTGAGCTTATTTTGCAAAGTATCGGTTTTTCGGTCTTGCATTTTGAAATTATATCTTAAGGTCTTAGGGAGTAGATTGTACATTTATTTCTAGTTTGAATACAGATTATTAAAACTGCATCTGCTTTTAATATTTATTATTTACTAAATTATTTTATAATTTAGTTTAGACTTAAATAATTACATACAGATATATATAAACATGCTTTAGAATAAATTACATACATACGTATATGTATATATACAATAAAAACTTACTGATAATTTTTCAGTAGCTTAATGTACGAAAATACTAGGCATGTTTATATTATGTTATTGAAAATTGTTTTGTAATTATGTATATATGCATACTTAGTATATATATATCTATATGTAATAGAATGACAAGTGGAAGGTTTACGTTCTTGAAATTTGGAGTTCAAGTTCAGAATTAGGTACGTCATCAGCATTTCGCAAGCTATGTGGGATAGATTGATCTAGAAATGACTCAGTCCAGAAAGGTTATTACTATTTTTAGAATAGAGAAGCGGAATTAAGGACTGTTGACAGTTTAAGTTATTATTTTGGTTTGCATATTTTTTGTTTTCCATATATATGTGCATATATTTGTGTGCGTGTGCGAGTGCTTGAGTTTGTTTATATTAACCCATAAAACCCATCTAATTATATGAATGATTTTCGCCCCAAAGTTTAAAAAAAACTGACGTGGATAAAACATTACTTCCTTGTACGGCTTATTAAATTACAGACATTTTACGCTGCGCCTTGTTTCAACTTACTTCCTCGAATTTCATTAGCGATTTATTTCTCATTCAATGAATTCAATTCTCACTCCCTGGTAAGGTAAAAATACATAAAATGTCAAAGCATCTTCATTAAAAAAAAAAAACTTAAAACACCGAATAATTCTGTTAATAAACAATTCTTGTAATCTAATTTGGAGTTACTATGCAAAAACAAGCGAATCGGCCAATGGGTCAGAAGACTAAATTTTTCGTGCACTAAAACTTAACTTTCGTCCCTTCTGGGCAAAGCAACACCGAAACTACTACAATAACTTACTGAATTCATTACTCAGCTAAGTGTTTCCAATGTCAACAAATTGCGGCCTCCTTAAGCCTAACGCCACTTGAACTCTTAAGTTGTTGATAATTCTACAGCTATTGCATGCAGATTAATTAAAGGCATAAAATCCGTAACTGGAACATAAGAATAACATAATCACTTTTAAAGCATAAAATGCAACATTTGCAAACATATAAGAGAAAAAAGAACTGAGTTCACCGAACCGGACAACAGAGTGGCATACACACACATTTGGGGCTACCGATTCAACGGAAAAGAGAGGTGCACAACTACATGTTATAGCAGTCCCATGTACAAAATTTCAAAGTTCAACGACTAATCATTTTCGAATTATGCGAGATACGTAGGTACATAAGTACAGACATCATAAAAAAATCCCTTCTGAATCCATTTAAATCCGTTTAAAATACGTTTTGGAAAAAATAGCCTTTTTAGATGCCACGGAAAAAATCGTCCACATAGTTTCGATAGCAGTCAAAATTGATATTATTGAAATATGGTATCCGAAATGTTTTGCAATTACAGTGCTTCGCTTTCTTTAGTTCGTACAAGGAAGTAATTACATAAATTTAACTTCCAATTCATACCTTTATATTATTTTGCTTAAAGTAGGAAGAGATGGCTTCTCTTGGAATGAAATGAATTACTCTTATTACATTACGTTCAAACTCTGATCTTTGTTAAATTACATTTTTCACTGTTATGAAAATAAAGCATAGACAGTTTCTGATGCTTTCGGTTTGTTGTTCTTGCTTGGAAGAACTTCACTCCTTTCTGCCTGAGTAAAAAACATTCTACATACAGATCGTCCTCTAAACATATTTAAAATTACAGCTTCAGTCTGAACTGCCGTTACACGAACAATTTCAAGGAAATTATAGTGGTAATCGGAAGGTCGGGAGTTCCCATGTAGGGCTTCTGTGGTGTTCTGCGTTGTCTCCAGAAGGCTTACAGTTGGCGGTGGAACTATAACAAATGTAGTGGATGATAATTCGTCGCTTTTGTCTAGATTTCGCGACAGGGTCTCCTTCCTCTACCCGTCACCTTTTAAGTGCAGGAAAATGTACGGAATTTTTGCGTTCCTTACTGACTGTCTTGATGCTGGAAATGGTAGCACGTTCTGCTGGCAGTTGGAAAATTCGGAGTTCGAATACTGGTGAAAACTCAGCCAAATTTCCCATTTCATTGTTTTCTGCTTAATAGAGCCTAATAAAAAATAAATAAAAGCTTAATAGAATCTACAAGTGGTGGCCGATAATTCGATATCACATAAATTTGGCAATTAGGTCTCTTTCCTTCCACAGTAGCTGTTTCATGCGGGAGAAAAAAAAGGAATTCCGCTTTCCCCACTCCGTGTCTTCGTGGCGTAAGTTGTAGAACATTCAGCTAACACGGAAGGTCAGGAGTTCGAATCTCAGAAAGAAATTATCTGATTTTTCTTATTTTCTCGTTTGAAAGGCCTAATGATTTCTACACACTGAAGAAGATGCTTATATTGATAATTTGATAACAAGTTTTAAGAAATCTGAAATTTCATAAGGAATGTGGACTGAAATTTTAAGCCTTAGAAAAGCTATAATGAATTTTGGAAATCAATGTATGCAATATATAATGCAATAATCCTTTTACTTACATGATTTAAAAGACTATTTTAAGTATAATTTTGCTTCTTAAAATTGATATAAAACTAAATCTAGACATATTCAGCAGTAAGAAATGTATATATATATATATATATATAGATGGTTATTTCCGAGTGCTGCTGGTCTAAAGACAGAATTTTCTTCTTTAGCGATCGGAAATAATATTATATTTCCAATGTTTATTTCTAATTTTTATTTGTTGATTTCCTTTAATAAGACTTCCGGTCTCTAGAATTTCATTTCAAGATTAAATGCACACTAGTAATGGTATTTTGCTACGATCTGAAATGATTTTACGTAAAACTCTCAAACCTTTTGCACAAAAAAGCAAGCCATTGAAATCTTTTATAAAATAAGAATATTATTTTTCGTAGTTTTGTGTAGAAGAATTACCTGTATTTGATTGCAGAAAATTTGGATATAATCCCAGAGTCAACAAGCTAGACTTTCCTCATTAGTTGAAGTTTCTAAGAAGAGTTTTAAAACCTTCAAGGAAGGATAAAAAGGAAACTTTGGAGAGCTTTATATATTTAATAAATAAAATCAGTGAATCATCTTTGAAAACATTATGGTATCCTGCAAGGGTTTAGATGAAAGGCAAATATTTTTTGCCAGTCTGAAAAGATGATATCATTTCGGTATATTAATTACGTACTCAGATACAATAATTCTTTCATGAAGAAAGTCTAGAATTTAATATGAACAGAAACGGTTAATTGCATCCTGATGCATTAAATCATTAAATTTAGTTAATTGAATGGTATGAATGAAATACATTGTAATTTATGTTTTCAGATTATTTCGTCCGTCTCTTTGAAGTTATCAACTTTCAAATACTTTTCAGTGGTGAACGTTTTTGATCACATGAAATTTTCCAGCAGCCAAACATGAATTCATTACATAAAGATTAAATTGTATCCAGTGTTCATTAAAACTTACTCAAAACAAAATTTTAAAATATTTCTTTGTTTTATATATATATATATATATAATTCGCATGTCGTATGTTTGTCATAAAACTTATTTTAAGAGCATTTGCTTCTAGCGAGCTGAACAAAATATGGAAGTTATATCAAAGGTGTAAGCATATATATGAATTTTGAGTTAAAGTTCCTTCTTATAAGATGTTTTAAATTACAACTAACCTATATACATATACATAGGTACACTACGCAAAAAAGGAGAGGGACAGTTCTATATCTCCCGTTTTACTGGGCCGATTGACGAAATTCAGCTTGCGTTTTGCATGTCCCGAAAGCGCGACTTAAGTTATATGTTTGATTTATATACAGCATTGTTCTAACATAGGTATTTTGACACAAAATCGGACATTTCTGAAATAACATACCAATATTTTCCATATTTCGTTGCTACTACTCAAATTATGGCAAAGTGCCAAATTTTGTAAAACTCGCGCGAGTACGTTTTTCAAAAATTAGCTCTCAAAAGTTTAGCTCCTCCGTGTTATTTGAATTCGGTATATATTTACTAATATCTCTTGTTATATTAAATTTATTTGATTATTCCTTTCATATTTCGAAATTTAGGTTCATTCCAATAAAACTTTCCCATCTCTTATAATTTATTTTTAAAATTTGTATATTTAAATAACTTTTATAAATTTTTCGAAAAACATTTTGAATTATAACTTATAAAACTTTTACCACCCTCTTAAAGTAGATGTATTTCTAGGCATACGTGCAAACAATTAGAGCTTTTTATTCAAAATTTCCTAAGATATATGTGAATTTCTATTTTGACGCGTTTTCAAATTTGGAATATTTGTTGCATGCGATAATAACACCACATGCGGTTTACACACTATGCTAAAGGTATTTGAAAGTATGAACGATGACTTTTTTTCCCCTCATGTAAAATGAAAAAAAAAAGGAAAGGAAAATAGGTTGCTCTAAATTAAGAAATTCGCGAAATTAATTATTCTTGACGCAAACTGAAAACAAATGCGCCAAAAATTACAAAATTTAATATGTAGGCATAATTTGGGTCTTAGAATCGAAATATGGAAAACATTGGTATATTATTACAGAAAAAGTCCATATACACAGAAAAAATATTTACAGAAAAAGTCCATATTTATAGTCCATATTTACAGTTTATAGTCCATATTTACAGAAAACATGCAAACATATAACCGATTTTGTGCCAAAATACCTCTGTTAGAACAATGTATATAAATCTAATATATATATCTTAAGTCGTGCTTTCGAGACGTGAAAAACGCAAGAGTTTCGTCAATGGGCCCAGTAGAACGGAAGGTATAAAACTGTCAGTCTTTTTTTTTCCTCCTCAGTGTAGATAGATAACGCAGGTAAAGTTTTCGGTGTAAAAATTCGGTTATGAATTTTCAGTGAATAGCACGAGTAAGGCCCTATTTTTACAATGATATCTATCTGTCTATGCGTTCTTGTGCGCGACGATTTATTTCTGTCCACTCCAACTATTATGTCAAAATTCCAAAAATTTCTGTTTTACGTATTTTAGCTTCTTTCGTTCATGTATAGAGCTGATTAGATTTTGGATAAAATTGTACAATAGGAAACAGTAATTTTCTTGATGCTCGTAACAGTTTTTAATGGAACTCTGGAAGAGGTACTTTTGAAAAATTACCTTCAAATATAATCCAAACCTTTTCAGATTAAGTATTTAAGACTCTTTGTCAATGGTAATAATATACACTCAAACCTGTTTTTGTGCAACGCATACGAACCACATAGAAAAAATGCATAAAATATAATAAGCTTAAAAAGTAGCTATAAAATACATCGCTTGCAACACATTTAAGAAACATTTGCTTTGTACTGTAAATAGCTAAAGCATAAATAAGAACTATCACAGAAAATAACTCTAAAAGTAACTATTTAGCTAAAATTGGTTTTCCCAAACCAAGTAAAAATTAATTTATACACGGGAACATTTTAAAATGTTTTATTTGATTGTATAGTAAATATTACATATTCGAAAATGCACATATTGTTACGTATGCGCCGGTTCGTAATGAATTGATTCCATACAGAACCGATGAAATTTACTTTTACCGCCGAAAAACAATTTTCAGTTCTCGAAATTTTCACAAAAGTACTCGTACAGCTCTTCTCAGCACGACAGAGCACAATCAGTAGTTACTGCTTCAGTCTATTAAGAACATTAAACACAAAAGTAATAATGCATCAGCTCACACAGTGATTTTTCATCATTTTAGTCTCAAGGGCACGTTGTCAATGAAATCCTTCAATTAAAACTTTGGTTTTCGACAACGAGTAATCACTCTTTTACTTTCAACAATTCTGTTACGTCAAATGAACGAAAGGATCGAACAGTTTGCGAAAATTAGCCGGAAAATTCAGTTATTTAAAATCTTTTTTATAAAACTCTGAATTGTAAGATTCGTTTCATTGTGCAAACAGTAAAATTCTAACAGGTGGTTAAATTCGTTCGTTAAACTAAGATATGTACAAAACATTATTTCAACATTAAATTAAAAAAAAATATTAAACTGAATACCATTTTAGCACATTATATTGTGATACACAAAGAGTGTATGTACAGTATTTGACTTGGATAGTTTATTAGGAAATAGTTTAAAAAGTGATGACAAAGTTTTGACCATAGCAAAAATCATCATGAGTGAACTAAATAAAAACATAATGAAAACTGAATTTTATGCAACAATGGTATCCACGGAAACATTGATTGGACCTACGAAACTCACCCCTACTTGATGTCAGCTGTAGGATTATATATATGAAAGGGATACTATCTAGTTTAATGCAACTGCGGGTGTATATTTTATTTTTATTGCTGTCATGTAACAGTAACGCAGCCGGTGTATATAACAACAACTTGAAGACACTGCCTGGTCAGAATACGTGTATACTGTAATCGTTTCGATGCTAAAGATAGCGCCGCAGTAATGTGCGCAATAAAAAAAGCTCACTCGAAACATCCTCCTACTTTCAAGACACATACAAGGATGACTAATAATATGATTAAGTTTCAGGCCTAGCAATTTCAGCCTCATCCATTCTATTTTCAGGCACTGGCCTTGGCAAGTATTACATTTTCTGGTAAATGAGTGTTTCCTCGACGGAAAGGATTTTAATAATCCAGATGACATCGAACAAGCACTTACACACATTTTACAGAAATTAGCCTTTTCCCATACTTATTAGGTACAACCATTTGAAAAGGTAGTAATTTACAAGAAGCACATTTCGGATTGACTATAAGACGAGAAGTACTTGCTTTTAATTTGCAGATATTGCTTTCTTTCCAGTGCTTTACAATAAATATTTCTAAGACATAAAAAGCAGGTTTCTTATTAAGGTAAAATATTTGCTACATGGATGAGTAATGGCAATGACGTTTTCCCCGTTATGCTCTGTTTACTGCATTGCTATGTGCTTTTTCCTATTATAAGAAATAAGCAACGATTCGTTTCTTTGTTCCATTATTTCTTCAGCCCTCTTGTGTATTTTCTCGATTGCACCATTTTCCTAAATTGCAAGACATTTGCTAAAAGGGGAAAAAAACTTCACAGATTTTTCCAGAGTTATTCCGAAACAAGAACGGAAAGGTATGTTAAACCTAAATGTTTGATGAAGTTAGAAACTTCAAGAAGGTAATAAATTGGAAACTCTCAATATAATACGGAAAGAAAACTTTTTCATAGCACTAATTGAAAAGTGAATGTGAAATTAACACACTTGTTAATGAAGTTTCAATTTTAAATTGAATTTAAACCCATTACAAATGAAAGAATTTTCTCATTCTCTAGTGATTTTATATGTAGGACATTGAAGTAATTTTGTTGCCGAATCCTTCAATGCTTCTTCCTTTTGGAGAAGGGAATCCTTCTAGTATTGGAATGAAAGGCATTGAAAATTCTTTTCATTTCATTAAAAAAACTGCATTAAATAAGTAAATAATTTTGTTACGAACTTCATTTATTCGAAATTGTGGAAAAAAAGTACTCCATTGCTTTCCGTTAAAAAAAGAAGAAGAAGAAAAAGAAATAAAAAATAAAAAAGAAGAAAAAAGAAATAGCAAAACAATAATAAATAAATAAAAAAGAAAGAAATCGAACTATTATAATCAAATTACTTAATGTTTTAACCATATATATTTGTTTTTCTAAATTATTTTAAATTTCAGATACGTTTACAAAAACTGTAATTTTTTTACATCCAGAAAATTAAGAGGGAAAAATAACAAAGAAGAATGAAATTATAACAGTTTGCGCACTGAATGATTTTACTAGTTAATTCAGCAATGCATAAATTAAGATTTTATAGATATCCATTAAAGTCAAAATATACTGCAATGAAAATAACTGCATTATAAATGCAATTTCCAATTAAATGTTTTTTTTGTGTTAGACAATAATTACGCGTCCGTAATCACATATGTACATTATGTAATGCTTATCGAGTGACATCAAACAGTGAATGATACTGAATGCTGTACGTGGAGTGAAATTAATGTAATATATGATACTATCTTAAAGTGGCAAATTAAGGATAATTAGACATTGCCAAAACCAAATATAATAGTAACAAAGAGTACTACATAATACATTTCTACTACGCAATCTACCATATTCTTTCATTTGCATGAAAAGAAAAATTTCACGCTCTAGCAATTTGGCCGGTCAGGCCGTATATATACGGCCTACAATATTTTTGGTGATGTCTGTAAGAATGTATATATACGTGGATCCTGAAATATGTTTAAGAAATTAAGGCAATATATTATTAACAGTACATAAATCCAGATGTAATGTACTATGGGTTTCTGAAATTTAAATCAAGAACATACATCTTTCTAATGGTAAGTCTGTAAGGTTTTAGTTTAAACTAACAAAGTTTTATTTTAATTTGCCTTTTTCTATCTGTTCTTATTTCAACTTCCCGTTAGAATAAGCGCACGTTTCAGCTTTATGCTAATTTGAAGTGGAGCCAAGTTCTATTTAAGCGGTAGGTAGGAACCTCTCAGTGTGGGAGAGCTTTTAGTTTCGGACCACTGCTACTTTGTTCGACGTTCGCCTGACCAGCTAGTATTTAAATTCTGAGCCTTAGCGCTGTTACTCTATTACTTATTGAAGTAATTCTAAGTGCGTTAGTATTAGTTAAATCTTGCTACGCACCATTTAGTTTAGAGGCCAACCTCGCGTTCATAGCTCTGTGAGTAACGGTTATTTACTTTCTATTTAATTTTAGTTTAAATTACCTGATTGTTCAATTTAGACCCAAGTGCGGTCATTATTTTCTGTACCCCTGCCGAGTTGGGAAGTGGCTGTATATAATTGTGGTTTAATAAAAGAGGATTTTAAATCCTTCTCAAGTGCAGTTCTTCTACCACTTAACCACAGTTTTTTTCCACAGAACATAACTGCATTCAGCTCCCTGTTCAAGATCAGGACTTAAAGTTTGCACGAATATGTTCGCCAAGAATATGCACCGAACACTCAGTCCTGACAAGTCTGGAAAAGTTTAAGATTCGTAACAAACCCCTTGGTCGATTGAAGGACTAGACTAATATTTCTCAACTTACTGAAACTCGTGGCACTCTTAAGAATAAGATCAAAAAATTGGGTAATTTTTGTCGTAATGTTTCAGTTTTGTTTTTGATCTTAAATCAAAGTGAAATCTGTTACTATCTAAACCAAGTGAAGTGTGGATTGAAATAAACACTCACCAAACTTTAAATTTTATTCATATATTGAAAGATAAGCTATTGAAGACAATAATATTTTTTTTTCCGAAAAATCTCGTAGTTTCCGAAAAATCTCTAAGATACCGAAGCACACCGTTTTTCGAGTCATTGTCTTGTCAAATATTTTAGACATTAATGAAGGATACACACGAAAAAATTAATTCATAAATGCTACATAGTAACATGCACAATTCCTGAGGATGATGAAAAAATAAAAATCAGGTCTCTCATCAAATCACTGCATAAGCAATAAAATATTGAACTTCTAATCTCATACGTATTTCCGCTCATAGCAGGAACTGCTAAGCTCAGATCATATTATATGCCTTTTGGATGACTGCTTTCGCCAAGTCATTCTCTTTTGGTCCATATTTTATTACTTTTATTTCCTTAAGTTTCAAAACATTTTACAGTGCAGCTACTGAGGTACAAGGACACCACTTCAGACTTCATGCTCATTATTTCGTAAAATACTGCCATCATACATTCAGAATATCCTGTTAAACTTTCTCTTGACAGTTTTGTTAAGAAATATGATTTAACAATGATTTTATTCTACTTTCAATGTTTTCTGAAGGATTTATTAAAAATTGTCATGAAATTTTGCTGCTGAAACGTAAGTTCTAAATGTCCCAATACAATAGGTATTCTTAGATTTCGTTTCACTATTTATTAATATAAACATAGAATATCACGTTGAATTAAAAATGAAATTTTATAATTATTAGAAAAATTGCTGATTGAAAGATTAATGGGAAACCTGAATTTCTGTCAGAGCCATAGGAGATAAATTTCGTAGTTACATCAAGCAGAAAATATTAAAGCCAGCAAACAAACACCCGTAAGAAATTCGATATTTACGTTGAAAAGTGCCTAGCTATGTGCTTAGATATTTGCTCCTTATCTTCTGAAAAATAATCTTGAGAAAAAAAAATATATATTTTCTTTATATTTTTGAGTTGCCAAACATGTCTGCTCGTTTTTTCTTAGATTTTACAACTTAATAGCTTGTTGCTTTCACTTTGTCGACTGAGAGAGCAGACAAGATCAAGTTATTGGTTTACTTTTAGACAATTTAAGAAAAAAAAAATGTTTTTTTCTTTAAAGATTACAATTATTTTTTAACTGTCATCTTTTAAAAACATACGATGTACTTGATAGTTTAAGGGGGACATTGCTTTAAAATGTTTGAAAGGAAAGAAAGTTTGTGACTTCTCATTATTAAATACATAAAGTAATAAAAAACGGCAGAAATATTTATTATGAAAAAAAAACACAGATGCTAGTGTATTCTTTTTCCTTTAAAGTGATGATTTAAGAGTTTTTATAAAGAAAATTTAAATCTCCTGAGTAATGGAAACGTCACATGCAGTCTGTGTATAAATCTATGTGTTTCATTTGTTTAACAATCTCTGTTACTAAATGATGAAGAATTCTTGTATGAATGCATGTTCCACATAGTGTGTAAAAAAGATTTCGCTTAGAGCCACCAAATTTTGAATACTCGTCTTACTCCACGCGAACATGTGTATTTCAAAGCCTGAATTTTGAATTTTCTTTTTTATTGATTTCATATTTTCTAGGAATTTAATGAATTTTTGATTAATAAACGTAACGATTTAAAAAAGGAACAATGGCAAAACTATTCAGAATATTTTTACCTCCAGAACGCCAAACTGTTAGCATTAGGCAAAATGTCAGATATTTATCCATCAGATTTAGTCAACAAACTTTGCTACTTAAACGCAATGTGCTGTTACTACCCGAAATAATATATTTCTACACTCATACCCATAAATTAAAGATAATGCAAAATCAGGCAAAGGAAGAGTTAGAAGCAAAACAAATTTGACTTATTTGTAAAGCTTATTTATTAAAAAAAAGGTAAAGAGCAAAAAAAGATGCTATATGTTTGATATTATTAAAAAAATTAGCGATTTTTTCTCCCTGGAGCAAATTACAAAAACACCTATTTACAAAAAACCAATATTACATGGTTGGTATGATTGTTAATACATTGTATGTCTCCCAGACGATGCAATACAGTCCGTACAACGCCTCGGCATGCTGAGTATAAAATTATCGATCTGATCTTGGGGGATGTTACACCACTCAAAAAGCAATGCCCTCCGAAATTCCGGTAGACATGTAGGAGGAGGTTGACAGGCTGCAACTCGTCGGCCAAGCATGTCCCACACGTGCTCCACTGGATTCAAGTCCGGTGAGAATGCTGGCCAGTCCATACGGGTGACATCCTCCGATTGAAGGCATTCGCTTACGATATTTGCATGGTGAGGACGGGCGTTGTCATCCATAAACACAAATTGTGCGCCCATGGCGCCCCGAAACAAACGTACGTGTTGTTCCAGAATGATGTCCCGATAGATTTGGCTTGTCATGGTTCCAATTTGAACATGCAGGTCATTTCTGGAACCCAGAATAATTTTACACCAAACGAGCACTCCTGCACCACAGTAACGGTGTCGTTCAATGATGTTTTCTTGGTGGTAACGGGTACCTAGAGCTATCCATATGAAAGTCCGGCGAGAATCAGACTGCAAGCTAAACCTGGACTCGTCGGAAAACATCACACAAGCCCACTGTTGCGGTGTCCACAATGCATGCTCTCTACTCCAGGCTACAGGCTACAGTTACGCTGGCGACAGTGAATTGCAGTAAGGGGAACGCATCTGACAAGTTTACAAGCATATAGACCAATCTGCCCTACGCGTCTGTACACGGTCTGCCTTGAAATTGTTGTGCCAGTGGCTGAAGAGAACTGACGAGACAGGTCTGAGGCTGTGCTCCGCCTGTTTCTTTTGGCAATAACTGCCAAATACCGGTCCTCATTCGGCGTTGTATCTCTGGGGCGACCTCTGCTGTAACGTCTACTCATATTACCATCATCTTGGAATTGTTGCCAAAGCCTCGAGATGACACTCTGGGCAATTCCAAAATCGTCTGATACTTCCAGTTGGGTACGCCCACATTCCACACGGTCGATAACTCTACTATGTAAAAAATCATCCAAATGCGTCCTTTATGTCATAACTATTCAGTTATTGCACTGAAATGCTTATAAAGCGCCTGCGAAGAATTTTACGTCTTTGCCTGTATTCCTTATATATCACTCTCTTACACTCTCGTCATTGTGACGTACCGTCGGTGTCATCTGGTTACTTCCTGAAATTTACATATGATTCTTGAGGATTTTACAGGTGATATATTTATTTTAGAGTTCGATTTCCGCGTAACTCCGAATTATCCTTAATTTATGGACATGAGTGTATTTTTCATACGTCAGCTTTTTACCATTCAGAAAAATGCACAAGATATTTAACTTTCTAATTTAATCTATCTGTTATTAATAACAAATTAAAAAATAAATGAGTTTTTAAGAATATTTTTTATACTTTTTAAGTGATTGATTTATATAAAAATGCATTTAAATTATGATAATTATGAGATGTCTAATTAGAAATATGAAATACTTTTTATAGAATTACACTATTCCAACTGATTAAAATCACACACACACACACATATATATATATATATATATATATGAATGATAGCTATTTTATGCGACTGGCCACGCAAGAATATATTATATAAGATTTACTAGAGCGAATATTTTTTCTTTTTACAAACTCCATAAATCTGCAACTCAAACTGAATTCATGTTGCTCAGAATTGTATGTCAGATAAAACGGAAATTAAGTTGTGAAGTCACATGTAAAAGTGTGAAAGTTGTTACGCATTCATAAAATTGCAAATGCTTACTAAGAAAAAGGGACGACAAGTTTTAATCCATATTAATATTACAAATGCTGAAGAACAAACGCCGCCTATCGGAACTAACTAGGACCACATGCCATAGGATCGCTTCAGAACACTACACCCTCATAAAATTTCTCGTAATTTTGTGCAAAACGACCTTATTCGAAAAGATAGAATCTTTCAAAAAAGTACTCAAGCACAGACGTACTCGCACCCTGATGTATTATATTTGAAGAAATTAAATAATAATGAATCTGCATAAATGTATGTATGTTTTTCGCATTGTGATAAAACAACAGTATCTATAGCCATTCAGTTTTAAATGACGTAATCCTACTGCGAATATGGGCATGTGTGAATATGGGAATATAATATGTATACGTGTGACCATAATCCTACTGCGAATATGGGCATTCCAAATATATTTGGAATTTGTTTTATTATCGATTTCATATTCTGTAAATCTTTAACGAATTTTTGATTAACAAATTCAAGTATTTTAAAGCTAGTAATTGCAACGTTGTACAGAAAAAACATTTTTACCTCCAACGCGTGAGACTGCGTATCGAAAATTCTAAAGATATGCTCATTTTAAAATTATTTTGCGATATTGCTCTTGAAATGAATTTTATGGTTTAAGTGCGAAGAACATGATATTTAATAAATAAAGGTAACACGCAAAATGTTAAAAAAACGCCCCTTTGGATGTAATTTAAAATCTGAAACCTTTCAAATTTTTTTATCCACGTTCCTGCAAGCCAAATATTTATCTAGGGAAATGCAAATAAGAGCCCGTTTGTCATTTATCGCACTTTATTTCGTCAACTATTATAACTTATGATATTTTTATTTACGTTCATTTCAACGCAAAGGTTGTAGAGACATTAAGTTATTTCGAAGCAGGAGACATAAAAAATGAACAGCGCCTTCGTCGGCACTCGAACCACGGACTTTTAGAATACGAGCCTCGCGTGTTGACCACTACGGGAGAAATGCCTTATAAGGCCATATTCGTTTTGTAATTATTACGTTACAATTTTGAACAAATTCAGTGAATCAGAATTAATCTTTGCCTTAACACAATTCTAATTTTGATTTTAACTGAAATGAAATAATGGAAATTATATTTTTTACTTAAATTATAAAGCTATTAATTACAGTGAATTAAAGGAAGATAAAACCACTTTCTATTTCAGTAAAAGAAAAGGCACAACCTATTCCCATTCAATAAAAATTGTATAAATCTGTTATTTTTTTGGGGGGGATAAAACATTAATCTATAAATAACTAACACAAATAATGTAAAATAGTAATAAAATAGACTTCCTTTAATATTTCGGTAAACTAAAAATGAAAAAAAAAAACGTGCAAATAAATTAAAAATCTATTTTCTCCTTGGCTAGGACGAACAATGAGCGATTCGGTTAACTGGTACACCGGATAACTGGATTCTGCATAGTTTGAGTTCTACAATAATATTTATAGGTAAATATTAGCCAGTTGGAATTTTCAGTAATAAACCGGAGTCATCATTATTAAGTTTATAATTTCCCGGGCAAGCTTATGAACAAAATGTATTTTATAAGCAGCAACAATGCAATAAGCAACCCGTATCTGTACACCAGTTGGGTAAATTTATTACAGTTGTTTCCATTATTTCTGATTCGAAATGATTAATAAACGTAGGCGTATAATTTGCTCTTACGTTTAAAATCTCCGATTTTTATTCCCAGTAGAAACCTAACTAATGGGATAGCAATAATTTCAAAATGCAATTTATAAGGAAATATTTAATTCAGTTAAATTCAAAGGTATTGTTTAACTGTAAAATATCGCAAATGTTCTTTGAAATAGTTTTTACTTTTTATCTTAACAAAGATATTTTGTGAATAAGGGTGAAACATTCTAAATAAAACTAGAAAACATACTTGTAAATTTTCTCTTGAGACGCTTTCAAAGTAAATTTCCAAGCTTGATATTAACGCATTAATCGTAATTGCTCTACGCTATGCTCTACATCACCTTTAAGTGAACATCAATTAAGGAAAATATTGGAGAATATCGCAAATGTCGTATGGTATTGTTATCTTTAGTTATTAGAGATGAAGTATTAATGTAAGTACATTTAACTTCTTATTTATCAGTTGTTAAGGGAATTAACAAAATGACCTTAAAATCTAAAGATTACATCAAATCTAAGTCGCAAGAGAGTTTCCTTTTACATGACAAAATACTAGATTTATTTGTGATTTTCTCCTTTGGTTCTATTTCAAGTACGAAAAAAATAAACATATCATTTAAAAAACATCTAATAAGGCTCGGCTTTAGTTTTTGATATCATACAAATGACTGCTTTATCAGTAATAACGAATACATTAAAAAGTCTTGTGAAACATCATCAAATATATATATATATATATTAATTTTTTCATAAAATTGTTTATCATACCAATGAAACAATAAAAGCATAAACTTAAAATAAATTATACAGAACTCTATAATAATTTCTTAAATAATATACGAATAAATAATACGAACAATAAAAACTTTTAACCACGAAATGTTTTTAAGAAAATTTGTAAAAAGAAAGAATTTTAATATATGATATTTTTGATTATCTGGCTGCGGATTATCCTTGCGGAGTGGTACCCACGAACGCACACTCAACGCTATGCACGACAGTGTGTAAAAGTCGAAGATTTGTAAAATAAAAAAATTATATTTTATGTAAGTATACACAATCCAGCCAGATTAATGTACCCACCTGTCAAAAGCCAGAAATAAGCACCTTTCGCAGCGTGAACCACTGAGAGACGTGCTGGGTGACATCACTGATGTTGTGGAAGTTACTCACAGAAATGCGTAGCCATGCCGATTCCAATGTCTCGCTAGGTTGCGCAGAGAGGATTCGTGTGATGAAAAACTCGATTGAGTTGGTTGCACATATTCTGGACTGGATTTAAGTGCGACGAGTTTGGTAGACAGGGTAGTACGGTAAACTAAACTTGGTGCCCTTCGAACCACACACATACACTAAGATCTGTATGACACGTCGCATTTTCTTGCTGATAGATGCCATTGTGTATTTAAATTAGAAATTTTTAAATAGACGAAAGAAATTTCCCAATACGATCTAATTGGATATATTTACAAAATATTTTTAACCTGATGACTGTTAAATACAAAGAACAGAATCAATTTAAAAATCTGTCGATAATTGAAATAAAGTTCCGCAGCCACTAGAGGGCATCACCTGTGCGCCTGCAGCAAGAGAACGAGGTGGACAACAAGGAGGTCAGACATGCGAAGATGATGACAATGATAGCTAGCGCGAGTAGGCGTGGCGGGATGACACTGCTGTTACTTACATGGACGATTTTATTATTCCAGCGCGAAACAAGAAAGAAGGTTTAAAAAAATTAAAACGCGTTTTACAAGTAGCCAAAGAGTACGGTTTGGAGATCAATTTTAAGAAATGCCAATTCTCGAAAAATAGAGTTTCTCGGGTATTATCATTGAAGATGGTACAATTCGCCCCTCTTCTGAAAAAACCAGGCCCGTTCAAAATTTCCCGGAGCCTAAAACCTTAAGCAGATTCAGAGCTTCTTGTGTCTGAGAGGATATTTTAGGAAATTTATTGCTAACTATTGGAAAATAGCGAAATCACTGTGATCTTCGTAATCGGGTAGAATTAAAATTCGGGCCTGAGCAAAAAGAGACATTTAAGAAATTCAAAGAACTTTTATCGACAAGTACTGTTTTGAATATTTTCAAACAAGGACCATCGCTAGAATTGCATACAGACGCAAGCAGTCGGGTTTTGGGCGCTGTTTTGCTACAAAAGTCTGATGATGGACAGTTACATCCCATTTACTTTATGAGTAAAAAAACAAACCTGCAAGTTCAACCTCTTGAGTTGCTCCTGATGAAGGGAAACCGTTTCACCTTCGAAACAGATTGGGATTTTACAAAATCTAATCCGAATACAAGGTTGTCGATTTGCCTATTTTATTTTATACACCTGGATAGACATGTTTCTGTAATTTACTGTTTAGAAGTATTATTTTGCGATTCTCATTTATTTCAGATATAGATAGCTTGTTATAAAAAAACGGGTAAATCGTCTTTTATACTTAAGGAATGAGGCGTATATGGCTCCAAAAGAACAAGGAACAGGACTTACACTAGCAAAGTAACAATGGACATCGATCTTTGCTCATAACGCTGTTTATGTCAAAATAGCTATTAGACGGAGCAGCAATTCGTTCTTACGCGTACACAAGATGTTACTGGACTAACAACCAGTTCAACAACAATGATTTGGAACGGTTGAGAGTTACGTAGGCAACTCGGAAATAGGCAACGGTAAAAAATATGCCTTGGAAAACAGTTATTTGTTAAATAAACAAATTTGAACACTTTTTATGATCGTAGATCGTAATTTATGTCAATAATTGCAGTTTACCTCTCATAGAATATCTTTCGAAAAAAGGAGAATTGAGGTGACGCATTACCGCTCTATGATTTTTCATGACTTTAAAGTAGGGCTACATCAATAAGAATGCCTTTAACATCTACAGTTAGCACGTGAAAATGAAGCAGCTCCATCTCATGCCATTGTATTCAGATATGTTACAGAATTTCGTAAAGGTTTAAATTCTCTCCGGGGTGAAGAAGACATAGGAAGATCTTTGTCAGTTGTAGTCTCAGAAAATGAGTCGGTCATTACTCAGTGATAATAGCTGTACCTACCAGATGATACAGAATTAAATGAACATTGGACCTGCAGCTATATATAAAGTTGCTAGTGAAGAAGTGCATAAAAAAGTTTGTTTATCGTTGGGTTCCCCATAAATTAACACAATGCTAAAAAACCGGCTCCTTTCAGAATTAGTAAAAAACACAAAAATTGCTTAATAATGGTGGGCATTATTTCTAAAATCATAAGTCATGAAGAAAAGTACTTATGGTTTTTCGACAATCCAACACATCAAGAAAAGTATTGGTCTTTGAAGGTGAGCCCAAATGAAAAATGGTAAAAAGACAATGAGCAAAGAAGAAAAATAATGTATGCTTCTTTCTTCAGAGTCACTGTTCAAAGACATGAAGTTAGAGAGACAGAAGACAACTGCAACGAAATACGAGTCTTCCAAAAATTCTTTAAGAAGTCAAAATTAGCTGATACCATTCTGAAAGTTATCTGCTGTCTTTCGTATCAATTTCTCCATTTATCTGTAAACAGCATCAAGAGAACAGTTTTTGTATCTTACTTTAGAATGTTTGGAAACCTCTGCATTTTCCTTAACAATAAATATCCTTCATTCTAACTTCCGAACTATGTGGCAAGACTATTTTACCTTGCTTAGCTTCCTTCTCTGCTTGATGTTATTCTTCACTGCAATTTGAGATTTATCGTTAGTAACTGTCCAGCAGTGTAAAACAATATTTGCTACAGTCTGATATTTAATGCGCCATTTTTTAAGCAAATGAGGTTCAGGTTTCAAGAAGATATATCTTTCGCAATTGATGAAAGCGGTAGCAGGCAGTCGGTGAAAGCGCCTCTGCTAAAATAAACCAAGCACCAAATAATGTTTATTTACACTCAAATAAATATTTTTTAAACTGATATTCTAACTACCAAGAGCGACGTATAGATAATTCCCAACAACCCCAAACTCTATAAGGTATTTTCTTCGTCTTTTCTGCATGTCTTCGTAGTGTAACGGTAGCACACTCGGTGCGTATCCGAGAGATTTAAGTTCGAGTCCGGGCGAAGGCATTGCACCTTTTTATGTCTTCCGTTTCGAAAAAATAACCTAATGACTCCACAACTCTATGAAATATACCTGCATATAGATAGAACAATATTTATATTTTTTAATTATTCTTAGATTCTTTTGCTGTTATAGTTGGAACTACAGGGTATAGTTTCGCGAAAAAATGCCCTCTGAATGTTGTAGATGTAGAAAAGGAAGTTTCTTTCAGTAATAACAATCTTAATTTGTTTTCCGTTTTAATAACTTATTCCTTACAACTATACACTGAATTCCAAAAAATATGTTTCGGCTATATGTCTTCGCTTTCTTTATAAGTTTAACAAAGTCTGCAAGAAATAGAGAGACCTTTAAGAAACTTCATATTGTTGTTGTTTTTGTTAACGCACAATACATCTCTTCAAAAAAACACATCACAAAAGAAATACGGGACGTCTTAGATCCTTCTTCGCATCCGAGATATATCTGCTACAAGTTTGGAAAATATGTACCTAATATTATGATGCTCCATCATCTCCGTGACCCACATAGAAAAGTGAATGGAAAAAGAAAAATAAATAAATAAAACCAATTCGCATCATAATATGTCAGTAGTCACGTGATGAATGCCTTCCATGCCATATTTCTGATTACAAACATCATCTAAAAAAATACACACCAGCGTCCGAATTACACTGTCATTAATCAAAAACAACCCTTCATTGTTAACCTCGGTAGTGCCGTTGGGTACAAAATGGCGTCACAGATTTGTCTTCTTTTCTTCACCAATGGCTTCTTAGTAATCATTCCTTTCAATGGCCGAAAAAGAAGAGAGATTGAACAAGACAGGAAGCTCTCGTGTATTAAAAAAGTGCTTGAAAGGGTGATACGACAGCGGCTGCCCTGAGGGAAGTATCCGCAGTCATGCAAAAGTGCAGCTTATTTACCCAAGATAAAGGAGTTGATATTTGCCGAAACCGATGTGTAAGGGATTAAGATTTAAAAAGATGACAGCGATATTAGCTTTTACAGCAGTCATTGGGAAGGATTTCGAGGAACGATATGAAATTTTTTCCATCGAAATATATAGTGGAGGGCGGCCTTAAGGACATTTTTATCGGTAGTGTAAATGGTAACATTAAGAGTTTTTGGATCATGGGGTAATTAGATTGCTACTTTGAAACAAGAAAATATATTTATGGAAATGCGAATTAGAGTAAGGTAGTTTTTTTAAAAGTTATCTGTAGTGATTTAATTCTTCATAAATGTCATATGTTAGTAAAGGCTGTAAGGAATTGTCGCAATCCTTTATGCGTATTCTTGTCGTGTAATTGGTTAACACGTTCAACAAGCAGTTGGAATACTCGTGATTTAATTCCGGAGAAAGCACTGTTGATTTTTCACAATTCTCGTTCCAGAACCTTAACAGGGCTTTAGAGTGTAATGTTTCACATGTGAGGTCACAATAAAATAAACGTTTTAACTTTTTACGAATACTTAATCAACGTAAACTTTCGCCAACATCATGTCTTGATAAAAAACATATCAGACTAATATGTACGTATGTATAAAGCTTAACCCGCTTACGTGTACAAACAGCAATTCATTCTCAGCATAGCAGCGTAATATCGAATACGACATCCAAGTAATTAACGAAAAAATTTAAGGCCCTTATTTTAGTTTATTCATTTATTTATTTATTTAAGAAAAGATGAATAATCATTTTATTAATGTTGGCGATACTAAAGCGACAAGAATCAGAGCGTAAGTTCTATAAATTTGCAGGACTGATTTCGAAGGCTTAAACAGAATCTTCATCTGCAGGAGTGAAAATGACGAAAGAAAAGCATATGCTCATGCAATAACAATAGACCAGAAAATCTGAGAAAATCCCAAGAAAGAAACAAAGCTATTGGCGCCTTTTATAAACAAAATTCGAAACAACTCTGGAATAAGTTCCACGAAAGCTGAAGGTAAAGGCGCATTTAATTTGGGGTCATTAATTAGAGTTTAAAGATTGTTATGAATGTTCAATATCTCTAAAAATTTAATTCTCAACGGATGTTGTTTTTTAAAGTAATTTTGGCTGTAGAAAAATAGGAAACATAATTTTTTGGCTAGAAATGTTGGGTAATATACCCCCTCCAAAAACAAATATGCGTCTAGCTGTTTAGCGCGAATTTACTTGTAATTTCAACTGGTTTTTAATCTGTGGAATAAATTTATTAGTTATGTAAGTTAAATCAGTGATCAAAGTAAAACGAACACTCCGTAAATAACGAAGGATCAACACGGTTAAAAATGAAGAGGCCAAATTATTTATGGAATTAAAGAACAAGATATGAAGAACAACATGAATAATGCCTTTGAATTCAAACTCGCAGCAAAAATGTCGGTTGAAACATTTTGCTTTCTGGTAGAGTACATCTGAGCAATTTCATCTACTATCACAACTGTTAACCAATGCATGTCTCTTATATATATATGTATATGTGTGTGTGTTTGTGTGGTGATATAAATTTGGTTCCTTGCAGTAATTGAATATGAGAAAAATGATTGTCTGGGGAAGATATTATTTTTCAATCGCGAGTGGAATGAGGCTAGAAAATCACTGAAGATATCAATTACGTAGTAGAAGATGCGAAGAACTTTTGAAAATCATAAAATTTCTTGATAAACCAAAGAGCCCTTTATTAATTGTTGATTGCCCTGTGGCAGGGCACGTCAAAATGGGGCCAATCTGCACCACACAATTTTGATGATGGCGCATTGCATTTTTAACAACCAGGGAAGACATATCCTTTAGCTAGCGAGCGTAGGCAGAGAAAGAGGGAGGGTAGTTGGGTTGCAACGGTATTTGTAATAAAATTTTCGTTAATGTCAATGACTAAAACTTACAGGCAATGCAGGAGTTTAAGGTGACATAATGCGGAATTAGTTTTCAGATATGACGCAGTTTCGAGAAAATTATTTTCAGAGAGGAAGTACTCAAATTAAAAATGAGCAATTAAGAGGCCTTTTAAGTTATAATTTTGATTTGCATATTTCTTACCTTACCTATTGTAAGAAAAATAAAGACTATATAAAAGATAAAATTTAAATTAGCTACGTAAATTAATTTACCCTCTGTATTCTAAAAAATAGCAATCTTTGTTTGCACTGCGTCATTTCGAGAGTAATTCATGTCATATGATTCCTACGTAATTCTGATGATGTAAATGGAACTAAAACTCAAAAAGCCAGTAATAGTATTACAGCAGTATCAGTTGTCCGATCAAAATGTACTGAGAACCAAAACTAACTCAGTCTTAATTAAGATTTCACCCAGAACATAACACACTCGATTTCTAGTCTTCGGCCTAGATGGACTGCTGTCTGCTGCTATCTTTTTATTGCAAATTTATCAAAAATGTAAACTTTTTGGAATAGGCACGAATAATGTGCCAACTTGTTTGTGGCCGCAACATGTTTACAATAAAAAATGAAGATCTAATTTGCTTCACCTCCAGTTTCCTATTCGTTAAGGATCTACGCCATGAAAATTCCTGCTCTTCATCACTTCTAAGTTTGTTTCTATTACAGACACATACACATGTATATATATGTGTGTGTAAATATATATATATTTCTGTTCCCAGTTTCGATTTACGGTGACGGTTTGTGGTAATTTTCTAGTGTTCCACAATAAATAGTATTAACCGGTTAATCCCAACGCTGACTGTGATATTGACTGTAATATATCGCAGTAAGCAGTTGATTGTAATATTTTATCCCTTTTTACTGTATAATATTTAAAAATTCATAATACTGGGATGCTGTGTCACGTAATAACAAAATTATCAGTACCTGTTCTATTTTATCATACTTTGAGAATACCGTAAACTCATTTCTTGCAAATATGTGAATTATAAAGATCAATGTTTGTCTTATGGAGTCTTCATTCTGGAAAGGATTCATTTGGTGATAAATTCTTAGAATAGATAAAATTATTCCCATGTCTCCGAGATCACAGTTGTTTATTTTATTCTCCGTAGAGAGTAAAATGTTATTAAAATTGTCGAACGAACGCTTTTTTCTATTCAGATTTCATTTGAGGCGGAAATTTGTACTTATGTTAATTTTAAAGTCAATGTCACGTTTTTCTTCTCCTGTGCTATTCTAAAGTTCTTTTTCTTTCTTTTTAAATTTTTTAAAAATATTTTTTAGTTTTCAGAAAAACGGCGTCAACAGGTTGAACAATAAAATGCTGTCATTATAAGACTTGACTAGACTTGTTAAATATTATTTGTTTTAAAATCTTTCAAATAGTTAATTTTTATAATTAATTTAGTACTGTTGATAAATTTCAATTTTTAAATAACTAATTGCTAAATTAATTAATATATTTAATTTTTAAGTGTATAAACGTAAAACTGAATGTCATGTACTTTGCAAAATTCAATATCAAATCGTACACTTTGCTTGATTTTAAGTAAAATAAAATTATGAACAGTTCCTACTTTGTGCGATTCATTTTACTTTTGTTAAACTTGTGGCAATTACTTTAATTTTTGTTAAACTAACAGTTAATTTACATACTGTCTTATCTATGCTTTGATTAACGTCATTCACATGCTTTCAGATTAGAATATTATAAATATTGAAAACCCATGTAAGAGAATTTAAATATTAGCCCCTGCGGTAAGACCTGCTATAACTTGTTACACTAAAACAAGAACTTCAAGGTTATTTTCCTCTGTTCGATTTGACTGGTAACCATGCAAACACGACCTGCTGAAAAAAATGGCACGACCATTATTCCCTCCCCCCCACCGTTTAGCGTGTTTGGCTTCGTGGAAAGCTGACGAATGAAAGCTCCCTTGAATTATAGTCATGCACGGTGTGGAGAAACTAAAAGCTGTACGGTGATGACGACACGAGTTATAATCGCAAATGGCCATGGAGATAGGAAATAATTCTTAGTTATCGAATAATATCGAAAATGTGATTTTTTTGTGTAAATGCCACTAAACTATGTAAATTGCTATTATCCATCCAATAATGAATGTACATAGGGTATCTGCGTATTTTTAGAACGATTTCGGCGCCATTTAATTAATATTTAAAATGTAATGTGTATTTTTTTAAATAGAGGAGCATTTTTTTCTGGCTATAAGTCTGTGTCAGGATTTCCAAGATGGAAGGACATTTTATAAAATTTCCAGTAGTACTGATTTCTATTTCTGTTCCACTACTTTCGAGCGTCCATCAATCGTGATAGGTTTGCACTTACAAAGAGCTCTTTCCAAGACATTATAGGCACGAAAGTCCATAGGTGTAAGGTCAGTGGACTTTTCAGGAATACGCTGAAAAGTATCTGCGCAGTAACCGTGTCAGTATTCATTTTTTCTAGGAATGCAGTGGTGCTTTTCGAAGTATAACTTGTTACTTTATTTTGATGAAGTTTCAGTTTTTGATAGTCACTGGAATGAAAAAAATGGAATTTATTCTACAAATATCCTACATAAAACTTTCCCTTGACAGTACGTTCACTTTTTATGGGTTATTTTAATTTCCTAACAG
The DNA here is from genome assembly GCA_000611955.2 of Stegodyphus mimosarum. Taxonomy (NCBI): domain Eukaryota; kingdom Metazoa; phylum Arthropoda; class Arachnida; order Araneae; family Eresidae; genus Stegodyphus; species Stegodyphus mimosarum. Next base: position 160,587 of record KK118094.1, on the reverse strand, counting down.
TTATTTTTAATTTTGAAACTCTTTCCTTTATTTTCTTGCTTTCTACTTGCAATTTCCTGCCAGAATGAATTTTCATTATCGCGTTTTATGTAAATCAGGAAGAACCAGTATTTATTAGGAAATTTCAGTCACTTCCAGGGAAGATCTCAAAAGTTCTCAGTACAGCGGGCTGTGCCTTCTGGCCATGTCGTTGCCTGAAGCCAGTTCGGCCGTATTCTTTTGTATCTGTTAGTAATCGCCGATGGGGTTTAATTAAGCGCCAACTCGGTTAGTTATTTATGAGTAGCTTCGGCTAAATTTTAATTAGTTAAAATTAGTTTAGTTGCTTATTTTCTATCTTGAGGTTAAAGCCCAAGTGCAGGCTTTACTAAACCTGAGAAGGGGTAGACTGTGTTTATTCTTAAGGTTAAATAAAAATGTATTTCCTCCTTTTTTGGATTTTGTTTTTTTAGTTTTAAGAACAGCGAATAGTCGTTATACGTTTCTCTATTTCTTGTTTCTAAGAGCTCGCAGTTTAATTAGTTCTCTATAAGTTCGATTTAACTTTTTTCCCCCACTCCTCTTATTTTTTATTTTGCATTACGAGAGAATCCTCTACAATCATTAACACCTTTTACTGAAATTTTCTTTGCATTGACGGAATAAGGTCTGTTCTCTTCATTTTCTACAATAAATAAACTTTTTAAATTTATCATTTAGGTAAACCCATGCTTCATAAAGGGTCACATTATATTGCCATTTATCTCTGGCTAAATAATGTTCATACAGGATTATAAGTTCTCTAAGGACTTCACGTCAACTTCCGTATCAACCGGTTTGTCAGCATACCTTGGTACTATCAGTAATATTTGTACACAGCATAAGGATTCGCCACTTGGCTAATCACACAATACAACTTACCGTAGCACTCGAACAAGCCACTGATTTACACCATACTGCTCATCACTGCAATATGGCATGCAAGCCACCTACCAGGAATGCACTTTATCACGCGATGTTAAAAGACGCATTCTGGCTACTAGTCTCTGGCTGCAATTATTGTGAGCGCGCTTCCCAATTTATACTCTCTATACTGCAGGTGCCTGCCTGATGACGGCGAAATTCTATACTTGCCACCTATCATTTTCTGCCCATTCTTGTTTATTTCTGAAACTTTACTGGTGATTTTTATCAGGAGGTCAAATATCACTTTTTGTTCGTGGTTAAAACTACCTTATATATCGACCGTTGTTTAGAAAATAATATTTTATGATTAAGCCTGCAAATATGCCTCTATATTTATTAGGCGAGCATACAAACTGCTTTAACGAGTGCTTAAATAAAAATAAATCCCACTTTGGAATTGGATTGATTAAAATATAAAAATGCATTTAATTCATGTTCTATCTAATTAAAAACATTCAATATTTTCATAGAACGATATTATACATTTTTTACTATTTATTTCATATTTTGTAAAACTTTGATGATTTTTTATTAACAAGTTCAACGATCTGAAAACGAGCAGGGTCATATCTGTACGGAATAAAACATTTTTATCTCCAGCGCGCGAGGTTGTCTATTGCAAATTCTGAATATACTCGTATGCTATTTTTAAATAGTTTGTGATTTTGCTGTTGAATTTAATTTTACGTTTCGTAAGTGTGAAGACCGTGATATTTAATAAATAAAGTTAATACACAAAAGTTAATAATGAAAAGAGAAAAACGTTTGTCAGTCATCTTACTAAGAACACTGAACATTAATAAATATAAACTGAGAAAAGATTGAAAGAACTAGAAAAAATGTATGTCAACACTTAATACTGCACCGGGAATTCTAAATATATACTGCTGTGCTTCATTTAAAATTTTTGCGATTTTGCTCTTGAACTGTGTATGGCTTACTGTGCGAAGAAAACAATGCTTAATAATAAAGCTAAAAAGGCAAAAGAAAAAAAAAAGGATGGGTTAGCAGGAGTGAGTGGAACAGTAGACTGGTAAGATTGCGAGCCGAGCGTAAGAAACCTCAACAAACTCTTATGGGCGGCCCACCAGCGGCCAATGGGTAATGGTTGCTGAACACTGGTAGTTCGTTCCGGGGCTCGAGTCCCAGCGAACGGGCTGGCTGCACAGACAATTTTACGGTTTTCTCCATGTGTAATGTGGATGCGAGCTAGTTTCCTTTAAAAAGACCTGCACGGGCCATCTCTCTCTTTCCTTGTAGTGCCTAAGCGCGGAGTACGTAATAAGTAAAAAAAGGGAAAAACTCTTATAGGCGATCGTTAAAACATTAAACGTTTCAGACTTTTTTTGGCATTTCTGCAACATTTTAAGTAGTTTTATCTGCAACTATGACTAGTTTAGATATTAGCTATTTAAGTCCTTCAATAATATAGGGAACATAGCTTGCTTTCTTTGAAATTATAAAGCGATCTTGAGATTTTCTTGGGCTGGGATGTTTTTAGTTTTATTACGAGATTCCTTATTTTAATACTTAGAGAGCTATGTGGAAAATCTATTTTTCTTCAAGTCTTCCTCTGAAAGTTGTATGCATGAAAAGAGCACTTGTGGGTGTCTTTTGTTTGTTGATAGAGAGGAGTTGTTGAATTATCTTTTGTCGAAACTATCAGAGCCGAAAAGACATGTAAATTTTCAGTGGGAAACGAATTAAATTGTCATTGAAATTCTGCTTCTTTTGTCATAGCAATGCAAATATTCTTGCTTTTCTTCTTTCGTTCAAAGCATAGTGTACGTTCTAAATTTAAATAAAACTTTTGTAAGCAAAGGAGAATTTCTGAAATTTTTTATATGTATGAGATTTTGTAAGTGTTTGCTAAAATACGAAGAGTAGTGTATAAACTTTAGAATTCCTAGCTGCTATTTTCCTGAACTTCAACATGTACATGAGTTTGGCGATGATTTTATATTAGAAACAAAGTGGAATTTTTTATGTTTGATGAAATTTTTAATCTGGACTAAATATCAGATTTGTAATTTCTGAAACTCCTGCAAACTTCAATTTCTTTTACTAAGCGTTCAATTTTGAAGTATTATTCTGATAATTCTTTTTATCAAAGTTACAACTAACCCCAATTAACATGTAATTTACATTGCGCTTTAGAAATATAAATAACCGAGCACTTCTAAGTTAATGCATTTTTCCGAAATGGCCAAAATGCGAGAGCCATTTAGTTGTTTTATCACCGATAACATTGTTCAGGGGGCACCATAAGAGGCAACTAAATTACGGGTGCGAGATAAAGAAAGCGAAATCCCAGTTTTAACGGTGAAAATCCCCGAGGACGAATATGAGGGTTTCCCACCTCTCTTACCAACCACCAACCTCTCGAAAAGACTTTCAGCTCGATAGTATTTTAAATGCCATCATACAGCAAGAATACTTTACATTTACAAATATCCGTATTTTTTCCGAGATTTAGAATGCAAGCTGAAGAGTATTATAGTCGACTTCCCAACTATCATATCAGTAGTGCAGCGATATAAATGCTACTCTTTAGAAATGGAGTTAATTTATTTAAATAAATGTAAAAATGTCAATGTATACTATTATTCCATTTAAATGTAAAAATGTCAAGTAAAGATATCAATGTATACTGTTATTTTATTTAAATGTAAAAATGTCAATGTATACTATGAGTCAGAGCCGAGAAAAGGGTGAGACAAGTGAAGCATTTACTTCAGATAAAAAGGTCATAAGGGGCGCCAAATTAGCTGTTAAAGTTTAGGAATGCAAAAACAAAATTAATTATAATTGCTACTTTCCAATTCAGAAACGCATTGCGAAGCATCGTTTCGAAATAAATCATTTAAAGTAATAAAAATTGCATTATATGCTTGATCACTTGCGTATTCGCTTCCTTACCTTCATTTATTAACCAAGCGAAATTAAAAATTTAACTAATTGTTAGCGATTTAATATTTGAAGCGAGACAGGAAAATCATTATCAGGTATTTTACATCATTTTCAGCTCTTAATTACTACTTTTATATGCAGGTCAAATTTACATAACTCATGAAATCATAAATAGTTGTACCATGTTGAACTAATAATCCTTTTTAACTAATCAGTTTAAAATTTTACACTGATCTTCGCGGAATTTTTTACTGCAATTAGCAAAAAGGTAAACAAAGCTTGCAATTCTGAAATCAAAATCATGTCAACATAATTAATAATCCAGTATCAGATCTCACTGAATGCATGACTGCATAGAAATTTTTGTGGTTCGTCTCCATGTGTAATCTAAACACGAGCTGATTTCCATTAGAAAATCTTTCAACGAAGTCATCTCATTCCATAGAAATGTATGTATCCCTTGTATGCTTTACGGTACCGAATTAAATAAACATAATAGAAAAAGTATATGTTTCTTTACAAAAAAGAAACATATACAGTGTAAAAATTTACCATTAAAGATGAATATATCAACAGAATATGAAGCAAAATAAACGAAATGTTAAAAAATCAGATTGTGGAGAATTACTTGGCAAAAGAATTACATTTTTAGAAAAATAGTTTTTCACAGTAGAAATCACAGAAATGAGAGATACTTTAATCTCGCAACTAAAATTAAAATATCAAAATTTAAATATGATAGCTTTCGATTAGCTTCTAAATGGTGAAAAATTAATGACATTGAATTTAAGTATTTCAAAATAGAGAAGCTTAGCACTGGAATATTCAAGTGATATAAATGATCCAGGTAATTCCATCAAAAATGTCTAGTTTTAAAAACCTTGCTTTTTTACTAATTGTGGTCACTAGAGCAATATCAGATTTTCTAAATATAATTCAGGAGATTTCCGCTTTATTTCCATCATATTTGAACTCGAAAATTGTTTTATTAATGATTTTAATGCATCATTTACTAATTTTAGGGTAAGCTAAGCTGCAGAAATCTTAAAATATAAAAACCAGTTTATACAGAATCTTCTCATGCCACAACAAACATTTTTAAATATCACTATTTTATCATAAGAATAATTAAGAAAACAATACTTGACATTTTCATGTAAGAATAATAAATTGTGATATGCAATAAATTTCTGAATACATGAATTTATAACTATGATATTAAACGATTTTTGATTTAATTTAATTATCTTTGTTTAATATAAAAATATACAGATTAAGTTACTTTGAGTATTATATAGGAGCGTAAATTTTCCACATTGCCTCAGTAGAAAAGAATACCTACGCGTGGCCCTGGAATCAGTTATAAAATTATGAATTGCATAATCTTTCTTGAAATAACAGCTAATAAATAAAACACTAAGGTTGCTCACTTGTATTGCAATAAATGTGTATCTCTATTAGAGAAGAAAGACAATTGAGTAAGTCGGACTGTTTCTAATATCCGAATATGCTTTCACCTTTTCGGTGATTACTTGGATCGGATATTGGGAATTTCACTGTGTTTGTCAGATTCTATAAACCAAAATTAACAGTTCATAGTTATTTATTTGTGATACATTGGCAAACATTTCTGCTTGCAAATATTTAGATATCTCTGTGAAAATCATCGCATACCCTGTGTATGCTGTCATGATGTAGGTGGTAAACATATCCAGATTGCAAACGAAAGATCTGAGGTTCGAATTCGTTAAAGTGCATAATTAATTTTCCATGTTTCCTCACTTCAGAAAATCCAAAGAATCTCCACAGCTGTGCTCAAGCTAAATTATGGCAGATGATAACATACCACCTGGGTTTCGTCCCTTTCCCTTAAAGTGAAGGAGAATATAAGGAACTATCACAACACCCTGCTTACTGTTCTGGTATAGGTGGTTAGCACTTTTAGATAGTAGCTGGAAGATTCATTCGAATCTGGAGAGATTACAGTTGATTTTTCATTTTTTCTGGCTTCTAAAACCCTTATAGTCTGCGTAAATTGCTTATAGAGTACTAAACGTTTAGTTAGATATTATAATCTGCTTACATCTCCTCAACTTACTGTGGATTTCCATTTGGAACTGTAGTGTTAGCATTTAAGATTACATTCATTCCTTTCAGCCAGCCATGAATTTTGTATAGATGCTTCAAAAATTTTGCATTCCGGGTTACTTTTCAAAGCTATTTTGCAATACATTTCCTTTTCAGAACTTTTCAGCAGTCATCTTATGTTATATCAGAGAATTACGCAAAGATGGAAGGGAACCCAAATATGTATAATGAAAATTCTAAAAAGGTGAGATGTATATACGTACTTTCTTGGGAAATTGAACATAGCAACATGAAAAAGACCTCATTTCCGCAACACATTATTGCAAGATGGTTTCTAAAGATTCGCAAACTTCTCTCGAAAATAGAAATTTTGAAAATTTTTTTTTTCTGTTTACAAAAAATATGAACCTTCTTATATATAAAGTTATTGCAAAAAACAGTTACTTCTCGACTTCAGAATTTGCTGCCATACGAGCTATATCATGATGGTGTATGGCCTAGATTAAAAACGCGTGTATTTCTCCCGAGATTAGAGGAAATCGCACGGACTTTGAATAACAAGTTTCGAATGTGATTTGCGTAGTTTGAATTCAAATTGGAATATTAGTTTGAAATATGCATGTATTTCAAAAACAGAAACATACATTTTTTGTATTCAAATGGCTGGGAAAATTTCATCACTTTCTACTAGATAAATATTTAAATTTCGGTTTTTCATTCAAATAAAAAGAATTCCACCTGAATCGTTATCTCAGTAACAGAAATTCCAGATTTCAGTGCTCTGTTTGGAAGTTAAATTTGTTTTTGCTTTTCTGAAAGCATTTTTTTTACCATTCTGATGGAAGTTTTCAATTTTCTGTAATATTTTTAGAGAGCTGTAGACATTCTCACTTGTTTCATTTTATACAAGTGCATTGAGCAAAAATTGATGTTTTTCTTTATTAAAAATATCATTATATTTATTTCCACGAATAATTTTACATTATTTAAAATAAGTTCTTATATATTTTTGCTTATCTAAATAGATCTGCTGTCTCCTATTTCAGTAAACACACTCATGCATTCTAATATTAACTATAATTTAAACTAGAATAAATATTGAACACTCCTTTGGATTAAAATTATTCACTAGAAATCTAGAAATTGTAACGCTGATGTCGAGTGCACTTACCCAAAACCACTTTTAAAACTGCCATATAGTTAGAAAAAATTACTCAATTTTTTCTCAGTATTTATTCAAAAAAGCGTATTATTTAATCCTTATATGTGATAGTCTACGCCTTATACCATGTTTAATCCGATAGTTTCCATGATATGTTGTAAGTTGGATATTTTAAATTAAATTTATAGTAGGAAATAAACATTGCTTTTATTGAGGTTAAATATTAGCGAAGTATAAATGTGGTCCTTTTTCTACACGAGCTTATCTAAGCAGATAGCGTTGTATGCTATGCCGTAATTCAAATATCATCGTGCAATTTCTACTTCCTTGTAGGAAGTAAAAGAAGTATTGTAATGTCGAAAATTTACGGGTATGATATTTCAAGCAAATATACATTTTGATCACTCCCGAGTCCATTTAAACGATTTTTTGCAGGACGTCTGTACGTACGGACAGAATAAAGTCCAAAAAGATCTGTGAATAGATTTAAAATGGATTTAAAAAAGATTGTTTTATGACATCTGTATGTACGTATATATGTATATGTGAATGTATCTTTCATAACTTAATAACGAATATCTGTAGAATGTTGAAATTTTGTGTATGGGTCTTCTATAAGATCTAGTTATGGTCTCCCTTTTTTTATTGTGATCAGCAGTACCAAAAGTAAACGTACATAACCACCCCCTTACCCGGCTTAAAGGTACTTTCTCAGCTTTATTTTCGCAATCGCTGGTTATAGTCATATACTTCCAATTACATAAGTATTTTAAATGACGAAAATATTCGTGTTTTGGCAATATCGTATTAAAAGAGAGTAATTTTGGACAAATCTAATTCGGTATAACCGTTTATTTATATTTGGGAAAGTTTTATACCTGTTATGAAAAATAAAGTACTAGAAATTTGACCAAACTTTATTATGAGATTTAATTTCAAAATTTGCAATTGTTGGTGACATTTTCAAATTGTCTTGAGGAATCGGTTGAATTAAGTTAGAATAACTCGGGGAAATGCGCTTATGGGAAGTGCAGCAAAAAATGTGTCTAATGTAATATGCCGTACCAGGAAATCTTGTGGTGTCTACATCAGATTTTTTACATAAGCATCGATAAACTTTAGGAAGAATGAACTCTGCCAAAAGATGCTATTTAAGTATCTTTTGGCAGTTTATGGATCTTTTGGCAGCAGATGCTATTTAAGTATCAGTTTTCTATATGACAGCTAAGAAAATTTATTTGGACTGAAATATTTTTCGAATTATTTTTAGGATAATTTACAAATGCATTTCTCTGCCGTGAACAAAAGAAATTTTATTAAATGTCAAAACATGTTTTCAAAGAACGAAACAGACTCAGTTATAGACTAATAAATGCACATGCTCAAATATCAAAAGATTGCATATATGATAATGATATATATTAAAGAGATGAGAAAAATGATTTTAAAGTAGCCTTTAAAAGACTATAAAGCCTTTTAAAGAAGTCTGCGTTTAAACTAAAGGATAATTTTAAGCAGATTTGGTAGGAAACATATTTCCACATACGTTCTCTTGTCTTGTGCAGAATTTTTCCATGTTACTCTTCGTCATTTCAAATAGCTCAAATTCCATAATTTTCTTGCAACGCATTAGATGGAGCTGATATTTCACCATCAACTTCTAGTATTAGAATTTTCCATTGTCTCATTTTATTTACTTCTGTATAAAGACTTTCTCGAAAGTCCTTTAGTTGTTTTTTATAATTTGAAATAAATTGTGACAAAAGAACATTTTCCGAGTATTTCAATTAATTAAGTAAATAGAATAGACGTGAAAATACTTTCGAAAAACAACTAATTGTACGAGTTTCATAAAGTGCACAGAAAATTCTGCTAGTTTCATAAAATGAACAGCCAAGAATTTTTGGTAAAGCAATGAAAATTAAAATTTACTCACAGTGGAAACAATGCATTTCGCTTGTATAAGTTTGTTGAAGAAAATTAAATTTTAGCTCGCAACATTCGCCAAAATATTTAAAATATATATCATGTTTTGAAAAAGTTTTTTTTAATAGACGAAGATAATTAGTTATAAGATATCGAGAAGTACCTTCTATTTGATTCACATAGTATTGTTAACCGCAAACATAAAATACTTTTATGTTTCTATTTAACAATATTTTAACTCTAAAACTTATCATCCCAGTAATAGTTAATTTTATTAATAAGGGTCTACGGAAGTATTGCTCATGAGCATGTTATCTTGCTATTAATGAATTCGGTAATATATGTATGGAGTATACCGATGATATACCATGCTAATCCAACAAGTCACTGGATTCAAATTCATCTAAACGATTCATAACATAAAATATCCATTCAGGATCAAATCTTGAAACTGCGATTCAATGTGATTACATAATACTCATCTGACACATCATCCAGTAAAGAAGAGGGCTATATGATAGCAGCCGGTCACCGCTTTTGACAACTGTTAAAAGGTGAAGCGTTTAATATCGTTTCATTCTTTTCCGTTTCATCTCCAGCTCGAAAACGTACCGTTTCATTCACTGACTTTCCTCGCCGAATCTTTCTTTCTCGTTTCATCCGCACTTCGAAAAGTCATTTTAGAATAAATCGGACACCTGCTTTGGTCGATTAAAACGGTCTAGAAGAGGTTACCCATGCTACTTTGATCTTATTTAACTTTTGATTTCTAATATTTATTAAATATTTCCTTAAGCAAATTATTCTGAATCGAATAATGAATTTGAGGCATGTTCAAAAAATATGATGTGAAGTATAGTTATTTTTTGGTACATAATGTCCCTTTAAAACAATCAAACAAGCAAAACACTTTACGTACTTCTAAAGCAACAGAACCACGGTTTCACGGCTTTGAAAAAAAAGCGTGACAAATGTATAATTAAACTGCTGTACATGCTTTACTAAAAGTACAGTGAGAAGTCATCCGCGGTTCTAGAGGATTTTTGAGCTGTGTAATGTTGGTTTCAGAGAGGAGATGTTCACTGTTGTGTGTGTTCTCAATAGGCTCTTTCAGAAGGCGACCTTTTTCAGAGGTCGCCAATATAGGAGTCACTATAATTATTTTCTAGTAGATAATTGAATTAATTTAATCTGATGTCAACTACCAAAAATGGCTCTTTATACTTTGAAAGATTTAAGAACAGTAAAGTGTAATTTTTCTTTTCAAATGCGTTGTGATATAACTTTAATTGTTTTCTGCATATTTTTCTTTGTATTTAAGTGATACATGTCCAGGCGCATTTAACAAATAATGAATATTCAACAGTTTGCTGCAGTAAGAACCATTCTTTTTTCACTTTGTGATATATTGCTCTACCTTGATCTTCGCTATGTTAGGAAACCAGGTATGGTTTTTTTCTTGCAGTACATCATCTTTAGAATTTATGAATAAAGTGGTTTGAGGTGGATTTCTCGGCAAATGCATCGTTAATAATGATGTCGTAATTGCCTTTTTAACGCATGTGATCTGACTTTGACTATTACAATTGAACTATTACATCTGGTTTTAATTAAGATTAGTCTTCGAAAAACTCTTTCTATAATCCGAATTAAATGAAATAGGAAGACACCAATTCAGAAAAAACGCATATGATTAAAAACTTCAGTTCACTTTACTTCTGTGCGTCGTTCCAAAATTATTTTACAGCAACTGGTGTATTGATCAGATTGTTAAGTGTAACAGATTAGTTGGCATTTATCACATAATATTTCCTCTCTCGACTTCGACTTTTTGAAAATAGAATGAATCTGGAAAGTTCAGCTTTTCATTAATAAGGATGCTTTCATCAAACTGATAAGGTGAATGGGGCAAAGCAGAAGACCAAATAGGAAAAGAGGTTGGGGAATAGCAGCGGATGAAACGCTCTATTTTGACCACGGGATGAAAAGGGAAAGTACAAAACGAAAAATCCCTTTGGTGTTATGGTAGTGAGAAAACAAACATATATATAGAATATAAAAAACAGACATGAGAGGATATTTATAGTACTGGTGAGAAAGATTGCAGTGAATTTGGTGGACTTAACGTAAGTCATATAAATGCCTTACATGTTGAGTTGCCTTTGAGCATCACATTACAGCGACTTATCAGCATGGATTTATTTCTTGTGTTGCTTAAGATGTATGTTCTCCCATCCCTATCGGACACCTGGTTCATCAGAATGAATGAAGTCTAATACTTATGTTTAATTCACTTTTGGATATGACGGAACTATACTTCAACTTTTGATGCCTTGCTGTCAATACAGACGCCATGTGGTTGCTGATTTCTACAATATATTGTATCATAGTACAAGAACATTTATGTGCAAAATTCACTTTCTAATATATTTAGATGTAGTTTATTCTTGTCTGTCAAGTTATACTGAAGAAACTTTGTGGAAATGAAGCCTGAAGGAGCTTGAATGAGATGAATTTTCTTCAAGCTTTTCACGTTCACAAAAATTTACACTGATAGTTATTCTAATTTAATTCTTACTAATGCTTTCAAAATTCTAATATTGTAGCTTTTCCTCCTTTCATTACTGCGTTTTTCGACAGATTACGCTACACACGTTTCACATTTGCTTCCTTACTGTATCGCTCTATGAATATGGTTACTGCTCATCATTTGAGAAAGTATTTTGTTCCTGTGGAAGAGAGGCCTATGTCTGACCGAAAACTGACGGATTTTTATTAAAAAATATAGTGATTTAAGAATTTGTTTTTACAATTTTAAGTTATATATCGGTATGTTACTCTTCCTATTAGATAAATTTTTGTTCAATTTACGCTTTAAAACTCGTTTAAAATTAGAGACAAATCATCAAAAAAGGATTGCTTTTCTTTTGAAGAAAAAACTGCACAACAGCTAGGTTTCCAAATAAAACGTGTTTTCGTCTGTAAGCGTGGGACAAAAAACTCTTCTGATATAAGAAAATAATAATTTTTATGAAAGAAATCCAACATACTGTGATTTCATACCTATGTACTTATTGGCACTTATAACTGATTGCGTGATTCTCTCCTTTTGGATATCACAATTACTAATTTCTTCATTGTAAATTCTTTTTTGACGAAGGCCAAGAGGAAGAGCCTACCCGGATAAGATCAGAACTTCTTGCTAGCCATGGAATTAATCCGTTTCCGTCAATTTCTTATCCTGAAAATCAATGTTTATCGTCCACTTGTACCTTGTGTGTATAGTAAAACCTCCTGAATGTAACCGTTTTGACAGACTGAATTACACAAAAGCACTTTCAATCCATTTCGCACTACACATACGTTGTAAAGGCCTCGTGAAATACCAACATTCATTCTTGAAAGCTCTACAGAATGAAAAGTATTTCTTTTCACCCCCAATGACAATATAAACCTCTTGATCTGGAAATCTATGAGTTGTGACTGTGGAGCTATCTAAAACAGCGGATGCACAGAAATCATTCAACGTAGTAAGCAATTTTAAAAGTTGTTTTTTAGGAGATTCACGACAAACACACATAAATAAATAGTATTTTTGCTGTCAGTATATTTTAACTCAGCTATGGAATCTTGAAAGTATAGAGACTGCCGCAGCGCTCCTTTATTCTGAAGCATTAGGTAATTTTCATTTTGAAGTGTTTTGTAATAGTAATTTGGTAAATATTATTAAAAATTTGTATTATAAAAGTTACGTAAATTTATTAATTTATTGTCTGTGATAACTACCCAGTTTTAGTTTTGTATATTTTTTAAATATATATTTTTAACCTGTAGAATCATTAGGTTATTTTCAAGCAGAAGTACATGAAAAATGAGCAGTGCCTTCGCCGGGATTCGAACCTGAACCACTCGAATACGCGCCGAGTGTGCTACCGTTACACCATGAATGCATGCAGAAAGGAGAGAGAAAATACCTTATAAACTGACATTTGTTTTGGTCACCGTTTAATGACAGTTTATCAGTAAAATATCCGTGTCATATTTATCTCGAAGTAACCGTATGAGTATTTAATTATTATCGTAAGAGTTTTATTATATTTGATATTTAAATTTAATGTTTAACACCTCGTACCTTCATGGTGTAATTGGAAGCATGTTCGAGTAAGAGGGAGGCTCGAGTTCGAATCTTGGCAAGATCACTACATATTATTCACGTCTGTCCCGCTAAAATAAAATTCCTAATGATTTCTACAACATTATTATCATTTGATTAAAATATGTGTTTAAAAATATTAACCTACATTTTGGGGAAAAATAATATTAATCCGTTTTCTAAAGATATATATTAGTTATCATAGATTTCAAAGATTACTGCTTAAAACAATATATTCTGCTGTATTGATTCAGTATATATGCCAGCGTTTCTAAAGTATTTCAATATTTGAAGAACAGTTAAAATTAATTTTCTGATCTCAAATTAACCTAACGTAAAAATTATTATGAACCTTTATTATAGCATGTCTTTCTTTTTTTCTTTATTTTGAATGTTAATATATTGTTTCAAACACCTATTTTAAACAAAAAAATATTTTTGGTTTTCCCTCCCTCAAGTTAATGATACAAAAACAGGGAAATCAAACTGTCTCATCAAGAGGAATCATAAGGCGACATGCATAATCACAAAATGCATATCTTCAAATGAAAAATAAATGTCAATAAAAAATAAATAATCTTAACAAGTAAGGAAAACATGACGTGCGGAGTAATACTGAATGTATTCGATAGTTGCTACTGCTTTTATTAAAATAATATAAAAAATTATTGGTTTTCTTGCAAGCGATACTCTCAACAGAACAAAAACAAATAACAATATTAAAAAAATCTGAAGGTTTCAGATTTTAACGGTTGCCTAAAAGTGTTGTTAAAGTTTTAAGCTCCCGCTGAGCTTACATTCTACCAGTTTGCTGTTACACTCACTTCTACTAACCCATTTTTTTTCCCTTTTTAGCTTTACTATTAAGCGTCATTTTCTTCCCGCTTACGTTATATACAGTTCAACAGAATAATTACAAAAATTTTAAAAGCTGTGAAGCAGCATATGTTCCGATTCAGAATTAAGTGTTGACATACATTTTCTGTCTTTTTTTTTTAGTCTTCTCTCAGTTCATGATATCAATAGTAATTTTTTTTAGTAAGACGGATAACAAAACATTTGTCTTTTTATTATTAACGTCTGGTGAGTTAACTTTATTTATTAAACGTCACGTTCTTCGCACGTATGCCACATAAAATTTAGTTCAGCAGCAAAATACCAGCATATTTAAAAACAGCATATCTTTAGAATTCCCGATAGAGTATTAGAGATTGCTATACATATAGCACTATTTTTTAAAATATATACTATTTTTTAAAGGAGTGTTATATTCGCTATAACACTCCTTTAAAAAATAGTCACCGCTCAGCCGGTCACCTAAAATTGTTATCACAAAAAAGAAAATGTATATAATAGTTTCAATTGGTCCATTGTAACTTCATAAAAATATTCAGTATTTCTAATTAGACATCTCATGATTTTAACAGATGTTTATTTAAATCAATCACATTAAAAAGTAGAAAAAGTATTCTTAAGAATTGCTTTTATTGCTCTTAAATCGATTAGTTTATTACTCAATAATCTTCTAGATTAAACCTGAGAGTACCTTAAGTTTTACGCAATGGTAACGCCCTAGTACATCGAAGATAAAAGTATTTATTTCCGGTCACGACAACACATTGCTTTCATAGAGCGGAATTTGTTAATTAAAACTAAAAGATAAATAAATGTCTTACATTTTTCCGAATGGCAAATATCTCGCGCACTGGATATTAAAATGTTTTGTTTCGAAAAGTTTTGCCATTACTTCCTTTGAAATTGTTGAGTCTGTTAATAAAAAATTCATTAAAATTTAACAAAATATGAAAAAAAAAATGAAAACAAATTCGAAATTCAGGATTCAGGCTTCTAGGTGCATATGTTCAGGTGGAGGACATCATTATTTAAAACTGGATGGCTCTATGTGCCGTCGTTCCTTCAGAATGCGAGGAACATATACACACGCAGATTCTTCATTATTAAATATCTTTAAAAATAATACACGTCGGTAATGTTTGGTGGCAACAATTTGAAAACTGATACGCCTTTTGTAGCGAACCAATGCAAAATCCCTTTGTTAGACTAATACCCCCTTTAGGGCTAATAACAGTTACTTAATCTTTCTTGGACAATGCTGAAAAAATTATTAAAAAAATATCAGACAAAGCAAAAATTCTGTCCAAAAAATAAATTAATAAAATTACAATATATAAATAAAAAATTTAATGAAGAGAAATTATTAAACCAGTAAAGATTGAAATTTAATACGTAAGTTTATAAAATTACGAATAGTATATTAAACACAGAGGAGCCTCAAAATGTGACTCAAAAATACTACTATACTCTGTCCTCTAAAAGTTAAGGAACAGCATGTTTTTTGTATCTAATCTGAGGACGAAGCAACATGGAAACATGAAATTTAGAGGGCATGTTCACTGAACAGTTCTTTAATGAATGCGACATAGAATGCTTCCAAAGTTCTAACAAACAGGAATTACAACAAAAAATTGCACTCTTGGTAGAGAAATCTAGTATTGTAGAAACAGTACATCACAGGTTTTTGAAGAAACTGAGGTGGTAACAATACAAAAATGGGTTCTGATAAGGAATGTGTCCATCCCTAATTGCAATACATCAGCTGCAGCGACGTTCCATGTTATCAATTAACTTGTCGTTCGGTGAAATAGGAAGCAACGACCAGACATGGAGTAATCCTTGTTCAAGCTCGTATAACGACCATGTAGGAGGACTTAAAGCAGCAACCTGTCTCCCCAGGTAGTCCCAAACATGCCTTTTCGGTGTAACGTCGTCAGCTAAAGACCACCTCGAAGTTCTTGGAAGGTGTGTTATTTTGTAACGATATTGCCTGCCTCGCAGAAGCTGAACGTAAGCTACAGTCACGTACCACTCACATGTCTTTGTTTCCTCCGTAAGGGTTTGAAGGACAGACATTGTGTCGTTTTCTGAAAGATCTGCAATGCTTCCTCAAAAATGCACTTACTTTGATTGATCGGTGCTTTATTCTTCTTCTCACGGGCCACCCGGCTTGAGCTAATCTTAACCAGACTTTTCTCACGGAATTTTTCCCAGGCCTGTCATCATGTCTGCAGAGAATCAGAGGGCTCTCGCCAATCGAGAGACTCTCTTGAAATTTTCCAGCAAATGAAGAGCTAGGAAGTCATCCCGACACGCCCAGGGCATCTTGGACAAAACTGGAATCGCAGCAGCCAAAAAGCAGTTAGTCACTCAGTTAGTTACTTAGTTTTAGCTAGCTAGTTAGCTAGGGAGAGAAACCTTCTCTATTGTAGTTGCAGCTCTGTCAAGAGCATTTTTGCCTTTACTCTATCAAGAGCATTATTTCTCTCTGAGGAGAAATCCTGTCACTGGTAGCCGGGCTGGCCGCTACCTTTATTACGAGCAGTCCGCTCAAAATCATCCAGCTGAGGCAACAACAAAGTTTACTGCATCAAATGAACTTTATCTGAACTCTATCCTGCATAAGAAAAAGACCCAAGAACTTTTGCGAACTGTTCGCCTAAGAGAACCTTTAAATCTATTAATACTGTTTATATTTTGTTTCCCTTTCTCTCGTTTGGACGAGAAATTAATTTAAAGTTAGTGTTTTACATATAGCCTTTTATAAATAAACGAAAGAGTTTAAAAACGCTACCGTCTTATTGTGTCAACTCGCTACATCGGATTTAGGTTTGGGGTTTGAGCTGGCTATCCGATCCGCTCCATACCGTGACCCTCAAAATATGCTTCAGCAACCGGAGCTCAGTACGAAAGCAAATTGTCGTCGATTAGAAGAAATCCAGGACCAATAGCATCGGCATATGTAAGGATATATTGATGAACGATCTCGCTTCGATGTGTCACAGCAGTCAACGTTCCTCCATGGAACACATACAGGTCAGCGTGACCACCGAAAGAGATTCCAGCCCAAATCATTATTCCGCAGTGTGGAATGTCCGCAGTGTGTCTCTCCACAGTGTGGAATTGTTGCATCTGGTGCGCTGTCCCCTCCGGATCAGCTGACGACCTGAATCACTCTCCGGTATGAACATCGACTCGTCTGTGAAAAGAGCAGACGTCCGCCGAAAGAGCTAAAAAACGGTCTCCTGCAGGTGTTTTAATTCTTGGTCTGCCTGGAACATTTCTTCTAGATGCAGAATCGGAAGAACGACTTCTCCTGTACATTGATAGACTCCTCTAGATATTGTCAATGGAATTGCTAGTAACAGTTGAAGATCGTCACTCGTGAACAAAACTTACAATTTTCGCATTTTTTCTCCCACTCCAGTAGTCATTTCTAAAATAAAAGGTGCAGCTATTATTTTTGTATATATTTTCTATTTTCTTAAACTTTGTTACTATCAGGCATATAAAGCGTGGATTTAAATGTTACTGACATTTTCTGTAATGGTGAGCTTCGAAAAACATGCTGTTCATTAACACTTGGAGGACTGTGTGTATATATATATATATATTTGTATACACAGTGCTCCAAGTCCTCCATGATTCGTATATACACTGCTGGCCACCCAAATTGTAACACCAAGAAAGATAAGAGATATCACAACAAAATTTATTTAGTAGATAACATGTTGACCAAGTATCAAATGATTAAATTTATAGACTTCTGTGAAGTGGGCTTCCTTCCAGAATCAGTAGCCAGAGTAGCCGCTATCGTTGGAGATCACCGCTGCCACACGCCTCGGCATTGATTCAAAGAGACTTTGGATGTGTTCTTGGGGTACAGCAGACCAAGCAGCTTCCACACGTTGCCAAAGTTGATCTTGTATGGCAACTTGGGATGTAGTCTGGGTCAATCTTTCAGCAACCATGGACCACATGTTTTCTATCGACGAAAGATTCGGAGAGCGAGCCGGCCAGAGAAGCAATTCAATCTGTTGGTTGACGAAGAGCCCTTGAACAATGCATGGCCACGTGTGGTCGCGCATTTCCTCTTGGAATATGGGTGTGGGCAAGCCCTGAAGGTAAGGAAGGACAACTGGTTCCAACACCTCGGAGATGTAGCGCTGGCTGTTTTAAGTACCGGCAATGCGTACTAGAGGAGTGCGTGAGTGATATCCAATACCGCCCCATACCGTAATACCCGGTGCAGGACCAGTGCGGTGGTGCATAACGCAGCTGTTCAGCATCCTCTCTCCACGGTGTCTCCAGACTCGAATCCGACCTTCGTGAAGTTGTAGACAGAAGCGTGACTCGTCAGTAAAAACAATTTCATTCCATTCTGCCGTCCGCATCCTTCTTTCATCGCACCATTGGCGGCTGAGACGTCTGTGGTTCTGCGTTAAAGATAGACGAAGCAATGGACGTCTTGCGGACGGACCACTCTGCTGTAAACGGCGTCGAATGGTACGCGCAGACACTGCATGATGCGTTACAGACTGAATGTGCAGTGCTATGGTTCGGGATGTGAATGAGCGATCCGTCACTGTCATGCGCACAATGTTCCTGTCATCACGTGAAGTGGTGCACTGAGGTGGATGCGATCGAAGACGTGGGTCCGTCGTGCCCTCCTGCATCCAAGGTCACATATCCGCATTACAGTTGTTTGGTTTCGTCCAAAACGACTACCGATTTCCCTGAAAGATAATCCACACTCTCGGTGGGCCACTATCGTTCCTCTGTCGAACTCGGATACGTGATGAAACGATGATCGCTGTTTACTACGAGGCATAATTGATCGTTTTTTGAAAGAAACTACAATAAAAACACAATTGCTGAACTTGAAACCGTGGAAAACTCCAAGCCTTAAATAGCGCTTTGAAATGGCGCCACAGGCGCTCTTGATGTGCGTCTGCGCTGAAATTCTAATCATTTGCGTATCTCGCCTCCGCTAATGCATGTTGTAAATTTCATGTTATTTGCATGCTTCCTTCAGGGTGTTGCCTTTACGGTGGCCAGCAGTGTATATATGATTCTCTCTCTTGCGAAATACCCGACATTTTTCAGTGGAATAGAATTCTGAGGAGTTTACATTCAATGGTCATCGCACATTATGGAAATGATTTTCATACATTAAGGGCGTATATCTTGCCACGATTTGCTTCTGTCTGATAATCTTGTTTCTTAGCTGCAGTTAGAGCTCAAATTTTCCATAAAAGGTTTGTTAGTACCGTCATGCCAGTTTTATACAACTCCACTTAGGTCATTTTAAAAAGCCCATTCAATTCACTTAGATACAGTTTTCTTAAGTCTCGTTATAACAAACCTGGTGTTTCGTACCATCATTTTAAGCACTTAAGCAACAGTAAATTTTTACAGTCACTTAAATACACTAATGCGCAAAATGTAAGCTACTTAGCTAAATGTTGGCTTTAATTGTGTACAATAGCAGCTGGGAGACAAGGAAATTAAACTACAGAGGCAAAATTGAGTACTTAAAGCATGCGAAAATTAGAGTAGCAAAAAACTAATAAGATGCATACAATACGGACCGAACAAAAAAAGGTTTTATTCACAGAACGGGTTGGTACAAAAAACTGTTTGGCCAAGAGGGAGAATGACAAAGCAAAAAACATTATTAAGGGATATCACCTTCCCTAACTGCAATAGTTAAGGTGCACTGTCTGTCGCTACTCAACACCAGATTATCTAACAATTCTTGGAGTAAGTCCTGTTCTTCAAGGATCATAACTTTCAGTTGTTTATTGTTCTGCGGAGGGTAAGATCGTGCCCCTAACTTCCCACACATTTTGTGGATATCTTCACTTTCCAGAAGTTTCTCAACAGCATGAATCCTGTGTGCTGCGCATTGCAGTCTATAAAAACAATGTCGAGACCAATGGCACCCTAGAAAAGACGCATATGGGAGAAGAAAACTTCATCACAGTGACGATATCCTCTAAGTGAACCTCTGTCAAAAATGAGGGTTTCCGTCTGTCCGTTCATCGTAATATCTTCCCATACAAGCCCACAAGACTATCTCAACGGTGTCTTTCCCTGATGTTAGTGGAATAGAAGCGTGTCTGTACCTCTCTATATTGACTGGTTTCCGAGATTCATTTGTCAGATTGAAGCGACTTCCTCGCTAGAAAGGACGCGATTCCATTGATTAGGTGTCCGTGTTCTCTACACAACTGTAAACTACGCCGCCGATAGCGTTCTCAGTCGAACTGCAGTGGACATGTAATTGTCATGCAATGATATTCAATGAACGAGTGCTCTGTCAATGATATGCAGTGTTCAGGACGGCTGCGAATAGGCCCCATTTAGGGAATCAGCTGGCTTCAGCAAACCGGACACCTGTCGTCTGGTTGCCGTGCACAGCAATTGAGCAATGTTGCCTACTTTCTGCTTTCTATCTCTTTTCCCCCGCAGGGCGACATATCAGTCATCAGTCACCGTCGTTTTCATTTGGCCAACCATCATAAATATTTCTTACAGATGTAACTGTCGTTTGGAAGGCTTTCCAAGTTCATAAAGAAACACTTTTATCAGTTAGAAACTCTTGGGCGACAGTCGTTAAACTACTCCCCTCCTCAAGCTTGCCAATCATTCTACCACGTGGTAAGCCGTTCTGATGTTTTCTTGTAGCCGTACTCCACGTTTAATCTCATTTTCATTTGCAGAAGAATACCTGGAAATGCATCTTCCTTTCTTCGTTTAGTTTGTCTTCCATTGCGCACGCTGACTTCTCGCTGCGTGCCCTGATATATTCTCGGATGTCATGATGCGATATATGCATATACATTATCTTTCTACTGAGTTGGCTTTTCATTGTACACATCGCAAAAAACCTTTTTAAAAATTTGTTGTATATCAAAAAAGGAATGCTAAATTCTGTGCACTAGTGTATATCCTTGCACCATCGAATATTCCCCAAAATTTCCATTTATTAGCAACAAGATGTTTTTCATATAAATTTCTACATTTTGCTTATTTTTCCGCAATGTGCTTTAGTAAAAGCAGATGATCTTCAGATTTAAATACCTTTTTTAGCTTGACATCTGTATGAATGATTTTACTTAAAATGTCAGGAGACATTATCAGCTTCGATGAAATGGATTTTTAAATCGATAAATTTTCTTTCAAGATCAGAAACTTCACTTTCTTGATATTCACCCGCGTATAAACTGTCTTAGGACGCAATTTTGCGGTCGTTATTTTATTTTCACTTTTAGCTGGACGCATTTTTCTTTTGTTTTTCGTATTTAATAGATTAAAAATGCCTTTCTTTGAATTGCAGTCACCTCGAATTTTACACCACTTTATAATTTGTTGAACAATTATTTTCCTCGAAAAATGTCTTTATTTCAAGATATGTATCAATTTTAGGAGCCACTTAATAAATATGATATTAATTATATTAAATAATTAATAAAACATTAATAAATATCAAATAAATATGTTATTCTGCATTCCGATCAAAACAAAAAAGTAGGAGACGAATTTATTGAAAATGCTCAAAAACTTTTCTCAAAATGCTAAAGAGAAAATTTAATTAGGATATCATTTTCATAAACTCGAAATGCCTTCTGTACATATGTCAGAAATGTATCTAGACCCAGCATTTTCAGAAACGTAAAGAAGACCCCTTTTGCAAAACAAATGAGTCATCTGGTTTTGAATTATGATTTCTTCTCGGAAATTTCCACTTACTTCTTTCAGATGC
This sequence comes from Stegodyphus mimosarum, assembly GCA_000611955.2. NCBI lineage: Eukaryota > Metazoa > Arthropoda > Arachnida > Araneae > Eresidae > Stegodyphus > Stegodyphus mimosarum. Next base: position 138,780 of record KK118094.1, on the reverse strand, counting down.
TTTTGACGGCATTAATATTTCCAAAAGCAACAAAACAATAACGCAGTAAGCAGGGACAAGTTTCTAATCATCCCAAGAACCCTCGCCTGTTACTGATTGAAATACAAATCTTCCAGCCACCGTTAATTGCTTTCCATAATTTAAATAAATATTTCCATTAAAAGCGGTGGAATAAAAAACCTTTTGTTTCTGAAGTTGAAAACGATAAAAATGCAACAATGAATTAACGAAGAAAAAAGTACTACCACTCCGGAAATATTCATAATATCTCAATTTGACATGCCTGTTCACCATTCTTTGATTCAGTCCCTAATGAGTACTGTCTGGTTTTTTAAGCACGCTTTATTCACCGCTACTTTTTTTAACTTTGCCGCTCAGGAAACGGTCTTTCGTTTTTCTGATTCTTAAAATGAATGAGAGAATGAAATGGAAAATGTCATTAAAAATTTGCACTTGAGTCAAGAGCAGATACATCATGCACTTGTCAGCTGTAAATAGTACAAAACTTATCATAATTACTCGAGAAGATATGAAAGGCCCGATATGGTGACATTCAGTAATTAGAGGTCTTGATTTATGTTGCAGGCGTAGTAATTATTCCGCTTCTGGCTTACAGCTATTTCGAGTATTAATTCGAGCGCAATTTGCACCTCCAAATCTCTAATCAGTGGTAAAGCAGACTCGATGCCTGGAATGTGTAATGCGACACGTGTGCAGCAAAATGGCGGAGGATAAGGAAAGTCGATAGACAACAGAGTAAAGCTGACAAGTGAATGTTGTGGTCGAGAAATTCTTGTTGTAGATGATTAAACTTGATTAGAAGCATAACATGGCAAGTGGAGCGCACATTTTAAGATAGTATAGACTGTTACTGTATATACATTTACTTGGGCTCATCATCTCAAATAAATTAACGGCTTCTGAACACTGGACGGCTGGACAGAGAATACGCTCTCTAATAAAGCTGCGTAGCTTAGTATTGAAAAAGCTATTAATTACTGTGCTCCAAGTATGTCAGAATTTTTCACTGTCAGTAAAAACTGCGACCTTTAAGAAAAGTATATATTTTCACTCACCATTTATCTAATTTCATATGTTTTGTATTAATATTTTTATTTCCTTGTATGAAGTAAAGGTAGTGTTGTAATCGCTAACCATTTCGGGTACCATATTTCAATGGAAATATCAATTTTAATTCTTCCCGAAATAATTTTGCCTAATTTTTTGCGTGACATCTGCATCTACGGGCAGCATAAAGGATTCAAAAGGGATTTTTTGTTACGTCTATACTTACGTATGTATAACGTTCCGAAACGTATGTATGTATCTCGCATAACTCAAATGATGTATGTATCTCGTATTATGTGTATGACGAGATATGTATGACGTATGTATGTATCTCGCATAAATCAAAAACGATTAGTCTTAGAACTTCAAAATTTTGTATATAGAACTGCTATAACAACTAATCATACATTTCCCGTTTTAACCGCGAAACGAAAGATATGTATTCACCTCCTTACCCGTCTTAAAAGTCCCAGCTTATCATTTATACTTAGATAGTCACATACTTGTATAGAAGTGTTTTATAATGACGAAAATATTCATGTTTTGGCCATGTCAAATTAAGAAAGTTAAGTTTTGACATAAAAATCTGAGTTTTAATGCGGTCTTCCAGTTCCTGTACTTATATTTGTGAAAGTTTTATACTCGTTATGAAAATAAAAATACAATAATACCCGTACGACAAAAATTAACAAATATATTTAATTTCAAAATTGGTAGTTTTTAAACTTGTCTCGAGGGATCGGTTAATTCAGTTGGAATAATTTGAGAAAATAAGTTTAATTGAGATGCAGCAAAAAATGTGTATAGTGTAGGCCGCACTATACACATTTTTTGCTTCGTACAAGCAAGTCATGTTGTACTAATGTGTAATAGGCCGTACAAGGAAGCCATGTTGTGTTCACATGACTTTTTGTAGCGGCTATTAAATTTACTTTTATTGAATTCTTTTAAATAAAATACATCAGGCAGAAACGTTTGGATCTACCTACATACATCTTGAACCGAAATATAGAGGATTTGGAAAGGGGTGTCTCTACAATTTTCTACAATCGGGTACTGGCGAGATCTTCGGTACAATTTTATTACATTTATTTTCATATCAAATTTACGTTATCATCGCTTTAAATTAATTCTTTCCCTTTTTTTAAGTTTATTTTTAATATGTAAAACCTGTTATATTATACTCCACAAACAGACTTACATAGCTTCTTCGCTGTCTTGTTTCAACAAATGACCCCTTATAGATAAGACCACTGAATATTGGTAGTTGATCTGGATTCGAATTCTGGTGAAAAAATTCTTTTCTTCACCTTGAAGAAATTGCGTTCAATGTTTTCGATGTTTTATTCCTATGAATAGTTTATAGAGTCTAAAGTTCTACGCAAAGGAAAGGAAATCTATTGTTTAAATACAGAAGGTGTTTACACATTTTTAGAACGATTCCAATGAAGAATTAGAAAAATCTTTTGGACTGAAAATTTCTGGCAGTAGGTTATCCTTTGAAATAAGAAATATCGTCTGCTATTTTAAAATCTGTTTTATTTTAAATATATTTTCTGTAAACAAGCTGCTGTTTGAGATATATGCTTTTGTGTATTCGAAAGAGAAATATTCATATTCCATAATTTAAAAAACAAATTGTGAAATGCATGATTCTAAAATTTTTAAGGGCAAAATAAGCAACAGCATTTATCGAAAATAGTAAAAAACCGTCAATCATTATTTTTGCATGAAAGGATGGCTCCAAATCAATACTCAAAAAAGGAACGTAGCATTTCTAAATTTAAATCCTTGGTTATAACAGCAAATTCGCCAATCCAGGAATCAATTTTAATGTCTTTATATACATATGCAGCAGAATTAAATAAAATACAAAAACCAAGATTTACAATTTTAAAAAGCTAAAACAAATAATGTTTTCCCGTTTTTGCAGAGGAGTGTGGCTCAGCGCAAAGCAATTTATTAGAACCCTGTACGAAAACTATTTAGCAGGAGATAAATGGAAATATATTGTGTCCGCTGAAGTATGAGTTTGTCTAAATGACTGCAGCATATAGAAGTCTACGTGAAGTTAATAATCGAAATAAAGGGTTATAATCCAAAAAGAAGAGAAAAAAATGAACGAACCTGGTTTCGTTAATGCAAAGAAAATTTTGGTGTGGAGTTTGCTATTGTCTCAGGAATTCTTCAATGGGAAATTAAAAGTTAGAAGAGAGAGAAAAAAGTTAAAATCACCTTAATATACTATCAAGAGAAATTGGAGAAGAAATTCTATTTCTTTATTTTAATGCTTTTCAAAGACAGAAACGACATGAAAACAGTGTAAACAAGTCATACTTCTGAAAGTACCACTGCTTTCTTTGAAAGAAGAAATCTGATACAAGTATTGCATATATACTTTTTCAATTCACTTTTCCTACGAAGTTCTCTGAAGTTTCACCTGTGGACTTTTGCGTATCTTTGGTCTCTCGAAAAGAGCTTTTTCTAAGAGCAATACCACCCGGATTGATGGACTCTGGACTGTGTTGATAGGAATGGAACTCATTGTGCCCCTGAAAATTTTGCGCAAAGGAATTCTGTCATGAAAATCACAATGCAGACTTATAGTCCAAAGGAAGGGCAATCAGATCGAACATTTAAAGAAATACTCTTTACATTTGAAATACTAATTAAAAGGCCCAAAATCGTTTTAAAATGCGTAAACACCCTCTCTACTTTACGACGGCTTTCTCAAATTTTCTCAAGTTGGGACGACTTTTACAAATTAGAATGTTCTGGAGACAACCTTACTTATACCACTTTCGATAAGAACTTTTAGAGAACGTTACTACTAGTCTACTTACAGTTTCTAAATCTAATTAATACAAATTCATTTAATTTTATATTGATATTAATCTACGAGGACTGCAAAGTTTTGCTTTGAGGACCAGTTTTGGTTCGAGGATCACAGACTGAAAAACGCTGCTTTACGACATTATTAAAAAATATAAACTAATTAGAATATAAATTATTAAAAAGTACAGCCTAATTAGTATACAAATTATTCAAAAATATAGCCTGATTACAATACAAATTATTAAAAAATGCAGCCTAATTATCCTACAAATTATTAAAAAGTATAGCCTAACTAGAATACATATTATTCAAACGTATAGCCTAATTAAAATACAAATTATTAAAAAATGTAGAATAATTAGAATATAAATTATTAAGAAATATAGCGTAATTAGAAGATAAATTATTAAAAATATAACAGAATTATAATGCAAATTAAAACAAAATTCTAAAGCTAAGTATTTACCGCATATGCAGCAATTTGTAACAAAATAAGAAAAATATTGTAATGAAATTCATAAAAATATTTCTTTTTCCCATCCGTTAAAAATTCAGCATACACTTTTAAATTATTCTTCCATTTAAAAATATCTGCGTAATATATAAAATGAAAATAAAATCAATATCACCAAATTATTTAACAAAAGAAAAAGTTAACAAAATGGGCGGTTGCCCGATAGCACGCGAGCTCCCGATACAATTCCCAGAAGTAGATGAAAAATGCATTCTAACGTGACTAAAATGAAAAAATAAATCGGAGTTAATTTTACATCAAAAGCTTATTCAAATTATTGCATTTAATGCTATCAAGTAACAATATCTGATGACTCATAGCAGAACTAATGCAATTTTCCGTTACAAAGTCCTTCAAAGAAATTAATTTCACACTTTATCATAATTCATGATAGGGGAAAAACAAAACGAAACAAAAAAGCTTTTTTGACAATAGATGAATTATTTTGACAATCAGGCACGGTCTCTCATGAAATAGGTGATGTGAGTTCGTTATTGCTTCAGGTCATGTCCGTCCAATAATAAAGATATCAGTCAGAAACAGTCTACTCTCGCCCTCTTTGTTGTGAGATTTAATTTAGCGGAACGAATTCTTTCAAGTACCTGATCAAATTGTTAGGATTTTTTACTTTTTAATATTCACCGAGAGTTTTTAGGGTGCTATGGAGACATAGAGGAAGTCACAAACACAAGCAAAAAGGGCAAATAACTTTAACTGCTTCTTCGCCATGCACTGATTTTAAATATGTGCATATGTGTGTTTCTTGGCGTATAATAATTTATAAAATCTGCTGTAAAAATTTGATGATTCATTTAGATTAGCATAAAGCCACTTAGCAGGAACTATGTCACTAGAAATTATATTAAATTAAGTATGTATAATGAGAGACTTAATATATAGACAGCTGGTTGATCAATTGGGTGTGTAAGAGTCCATAATACGTGCTGGTTGATCATAATATTGTTACGTGCGTAAGGGTTCGTAATGGATTGTGAATGCACACAGAACCGAGAATAGCTTGATGAAATTTACTTCCTCAAAAGAATCATTTTACAGTCCTTTTACTCTATAACGTTTTACAAATGTACTGTAATCGTACAGCTTTTCTCAATATGACAATGCACAGTCAGTAGTTACAATTTCAAATTATTTAGAACTTTAAATACACGACAATATAAAAAGCCTTAAGTGCGAAGCTCGCACGGTTATCTTCAATACTCTGAGATAAACTCTGAAATTTGAACTCAAAACTAAACTGAGAAAGGATGCTCTCTCCGGTCTTATATAGTTTCCCCGCCGAATCATTTTCAGTACCTTCGATTCCTCGAAATTGTTGGAAGGCACTCTGTTATTAAGTTACATAGGGCTGGATACAGTTACAAGTACATACCTGTCACACCAGTTACAAGTACATACCAGTCACACCAGTTACAGCTATACAGGGATCAAAGCAAACGGTCGCGAAATAATCGCCGAGTTTGGCGACTTTTGGAGACTTTTCGGCACATTTGACGACAAAAATTAGTGGTCAAAACTACTGAGAGTTTGACGCTGCTTTTTCAGTTAGATGAGATAATTATACACCTTAAATTTAAATAGACCTGGACTTGAAAACTTATTTTTTGAAAGGAGATTTGCATTCTTCAGGCATTTCATGTTAATATACACAAGAGATACTACGATTTACACATAATAACACTAAAATTATTTACATATATACAAGGTTTTTCTTATGTGTAACGTAAAGGCCAGCTAGTTTTACCTAAAAAATCCGCCATGAAAGCATCTTTCTCTTAAACAGATAGCCCTTGTATGTTTTACACTATCCAAACAGATGGATCTATCTAATTCACAATGCTGAATATTTTTCTAGAATGATGTTATATATATATTATTATTTATTTCATATTTTGTAAACCTTTGGGGAATTTTTTATTAACAAACTCAGCGATTTCAAAGCAAACGGTGGCAACACTGTACGGAATAAAACATATTTACCCCAGCTCGCGAGGCTATCTATGGGAAATTCTAAAGATAGTTGTTTTTAAATAGTTTGTTATTTTCCTGTTGGATCGAATTTTATGCGTCGTAAGTGCGAAGAACATGAAAATTAATAAATAAAGTTTAACACAGAAGGCATTAATAAAAGGAAAAAAAAAGTTGTACTAAGAAAACTGAACATTAATGTATTAAACTAAGGAAAAAGTATTAAAAATAGAGAAATGTATGTCAGCATTTAATGCTCTAATCTAAAGGTTATCGACGTAAACTTCCTATCGAAGAATAGCGTTCTCATTTGTTACACATGAAAATTTCTGTCGGATTCTGGTAAATCTGGTTTCAGGTTGGATGTATAATGGAAGAAAAAGAGTCCATGAACAAAGTGAAAGGGTCATTTTGGAATATAATCAAGAAAATACCGCTTTCGTTTTTTGACATTTTGAGAAACTTTCAAAGTTCAGTGCCATACTGTATCGGCAACTATAAAAATACGCTGCTATGCTGCTTTTAAAATTTTTGTGAATTTAGTTGTGAATTGTATATGGCGTACGTGAAGAAAACGGTTCTTAATACTAAGACCAACCCCCCAAAAAAAATGGATTAGCGGGAGTCAGTGTAATAGCAGACTGTTAGATTGCGAGCTCAGCGAGAGCGTAAAAAATCGAGCTGCCGATAAAATCTGAAAGCTTTCAGACTTTTTTGGTCTTTTATTTTTTGTGCCTTTGATTTTGAAGGGGTTCACTACTATATAGTTTACTGACCTTTCGTAATGAACGTTTATCATTCTGAAAAGAAAATTTCCCAGCAGTCAGTTACTAACGTTGGTAGGCTAGGAGGTAATTTCTGAATTTGGAAAATTATGTTCAAATAAACGGGAAATACTTTATTATAGTGGTCACATTGCTTTGTTGTTCCAGGCTGATTGCCTTATATCAGAGTTGTGCAAGCGTTTCATGCCCGAACAAGGCCTGCGTTCTCATTCTCTATAGAACATGCAGTCTCACCCCTCCCGGAGAAAATGTAAAATAATAATCTATTACTATAGCAACCAAATAGCTGAAAACGATTAAAAAGGAACATCGTGATGGAATAATAACTAGCTGTAATCGACCAATTGTTTACGTCTGCATTAAGTCTTGTTGACAACTGAGATTAATCTATGCATCATAGTTGCTGATAGCTCTGCTAGAAAATTCTCGAAAGGTTAATCATTACTTTAAATAAAATCGATTGAGTTCTGTTTCCTAATATGCATGTATAAATGAAATGTTTACATACTTTATCTTAACTTTTTTACATGTGTTTCTTCTGTTACCTTTGATCGTCGAAAATAACTGTCATAGGCTGTCTAAAATATAATACTAATTAAAATGGCCACACCCAGTTAGAAAAACGCATAGTTGCTCAGATTGCTGAAATTTGTGGCTCCGAAATATTATTTATTAAGCCAATAGCATATATATTTATTAGATTGCAAGGTTTATCCTAATTTTATAACAGTTAGTTTAAGTTTATGCATCTTTCCTACCTCTTCTAGCTTCAGCTAACAATTTCCTACCAGAATGTGTTTTCAGAAACGCGATTAATGCAAATGAGTAAGAATAGTATTTAATTCGATGTTTCACTGACTTCGAGGGACAGCCGAAGTTCCTGACTAGCGCGCGTTTGACTTTAGCTACGTCTCTCTCTAAGGTATTGCTACACTCTGCCGTACTTTAGGCTTTGATTGGCTTCGCCGACTTAATTGAGATTTAGGGGCCAACTAAATAAAATCTTAATAGTTTCGGCTATATCTTTCAGTTAGCTTTAGTTAATTTTAATTTCATATTAATTTGAGTTCAAGCCCAAGTGGAGACTTTGTTGTACGCTTCGAGTTAGCAGCTGATTGTGTCACATGTAATTTCAGAAATAAAGGGTAGTTAACCCTTCTTGAGTCTTACATCTCTGTTCACACACTTAAGCGATTATTCGCTTGCCAGTGTTAAGGGTTTCAAAGATTGAACTGTGAAATAAGAAGGTGAAACTTCACAAAGTAAATAAACTGAACTGCCTCAGTTAAGTAAAGTAGATATGAATTTTTAAGACTTAAATAACGCAGTGTTTTAAAAAAAACGGGATTATGAGAAATAATTCCCAATTCCTCTCCAGTTATTAGGCCAAAGGGGTGGTAGCCCAGAAGGGCTGTTAGTCTCAAAACTGCATTTTGTGGCGTTTCACTATAAACGATGAATCACGTTTTAAATTGTTGCCACCAAATATTATCTCCCTGCATTATATTAAAAGAAATTAAGTAGCGGAAAATCTACATAAATGTATGTATGTTTCTCGCACTGTGAGAAAACGAGTGTACCTAAAGCCATCAGATTTTGAATAACGAAATCTTCCATCCAAAGATGGGCATCCGGAAGCCCGAATTTTGAATTTCGAATGTTTTATTATCTATTTCATATTTTGTAAAACTTTAACGAATGTTGATTAACAAACTCAACGATTTCAAAGCGAGCAATGGCAACATTGCACGTGGAAGAACATTTTTATCTCCCGCGCTCGAGACTTTGTATCGGAAATTCTAAAGATATGCTAGTTTTAAATTGCTTTGAGATGTTGTTCTTAACTGAATTTTATGGTTTAAGTGCTAATAACATGATACTTAATAAATAAGAGTAGCACAAAAAACGGTAAATAAACGCCCCTTTCGGGGTAATATAAAACCTGAAAGCTTCGGATTTTTTTACCTTTTTAATTTATTACAATAGCTGTATAAATACGTATTAAATATGGGTTGTTAGCCGCTCTATCGACCTATAATAAATAATTAACAAAATAGCAGTAATAGAGTTCAGTAGCACACTGTAAGGTGAATAAATATAAATCAATAGTTAATAATGATATTCAGGTACAGTAATTAATAATGAAGGAAAACTCACTAAAGTATAAAAGTAAATAATAATGAATATACAGTTAATTGTAAGTAATTATCTATGCTTTAATAATAAATAAAAATAAAAAATTTGTTAACTCATAATAGAGGCAATGCATGCGCATTCATAATCTATGAACTATGTAAAATATATTGAACGAACATAAAATTTTATATCACTGGATAAATGAAATGTCATTTATCAAATTATTCTTTACATTCGCACTTGTCGTCGTTATTTATGGAAAAGAATTACAAGAAAGTACTTTTAAGTTAAAGACAACATTGCCTTCTGTATATTTTAAATAAAGAGACAGGTAATTAGAATAAAAAGTTAAGTTCATTCCGATACATATAGTAAGAAAACACTTTTCTGATTTAAACAGAAATAAGTGAAATTCCGTTAGTTTGTTTACTTTTCTTTCCATAAGCCAAATTTTATTTTTATGAGCATTTTAAAAATTTTAAGCATGTATGTGTACACTACTTACTATCAGAACAATCTTAGAAATTTTAATTAGCAACTTTAAAGAGCGCCTCTCTTTTTACGGCTTGGCATGAGTCATATTCAAGAAACCGTCACAGAATATCCGCTTAATAAAACCGAATAAGCGAAGTTCTCGAAAAGTAAAATTCAATTCACTTTAATTTAAAGTGCCCCCTGTCTTTTCAAAGTAAAAAGTGAAAACTCATTTTAAAGGATTAAATGCATTTATGTTAATATTCTTCCTCCCAAAGACCGTATTGACGCGAGACGGATACAAAGCCTTCTTTCTGGAAGCACCTTTGCCGACATTTTTAAAACGAAGGCGTCGATAAACGAAAAACTTTTCACACATTACTCTGATAATTAGTATCTTAATCAAACAAGCAGAGCAGAAAACTTAACAGGATAAAAGATTATAGCCTAATTGAACTCGCAAGACACTTCAAGGTGGTTTTCTGTATTTTTTTGACGTAAGAAATTACTTCTTGAGAGAGAGCCAGAAAGGAAATTGTAGAAGGGATTATAATGCTGCCATAAAATTAAAACTTTGGATTTTGATGTGCGAACTTTTAAAACAGAAACAATGGTGTGAGTCATTAATTATCTTAAAAAGCACATGTTTGGTGCGTTGAATTTCTCGGATGTTTTGATGATGTTTTCCGAAGTGTTTAACAATAATTTGGACTGATTTATTTATTTGTTTACTTATTTAGTTTTAAAGCAGCTTATTGTATAGAGAATTTATTCGTTTGTTTTTAAACTCTTCAAATGTCTCCTAAGAATTCATGGCAAATTTTATTATACCACAGAAGTCGTAGGATATTTCAGAAGTATATCCTGAAGATCATGGTATGGTTTATTTTATTGTGATGGCCACATGCGTAAGGGAGAGATGTCTTGGTGGAGGACTTTCTAAGGGAAACTGACTCGTATCCAAGTTACAGATGAAGAAACAACGAATAAATCCCCTAAATCGAACCCCGGTGTTCAGCGAACTTTATTGCTCGGCCTTTTGTGGGCTTGGAAGAGTTTTATTATTCACAATTTGCTTTTCACCTTTAAGCAACGCTTTCAGAAGAGTTTTAAAGAAACGTTTTATTTTCACATTTCAGATAATTTTGATCTAACCAAATCATATAATATAACCTTCCCCTGCGTACTGTCAAGTAGTTATCACTTTCAGTTAGCAAGTAAAAGATCCGTGGTTCGAATTCAGGTGAGGCCACAGCTGATTATTCATTTTCAGCTGTGATTAAATATAATCTTCTGCAGCACTGTCTGAATTAAAATGTGATGGAAATAGCATTTTAACGTAAGCCTTAATTTAATTTTAATAAACGTAGCCTTAATTTAATAAGGCATTAAGTAGCCTTAATTTGGTCGACTGAGTGTCGTGGCTCTCTAGCTTTTAAATAGAGAATAATGTAAGGCATTTTCTCAGTGGCCTCTGCAGGGTTTTCTAGTTAAGCTACACATCCAACTAACAGCTGGATGATTCGTTCTTCCAATTCCCGATATTATAGACTTTCCACTCCCACAATTTTAGTGGCTTCATGCGCGTTCAAATATTAAGCAACATGCTAAAGCACTATGTGCAGAAGTATTCAAATAATAAACAAATTATTAAATTAATTCTAAATATGTGTTTACGTGAAACTTAAAATTGGAGACAGAGAATATTTTCTCGTGATGTTTTCTGTGATTTGAAACAGTAGCATTTTTCTAAGATATTCTTAGTTATTTTTCTAGAGTAAATGCAGCTAAATTTGTTATTTTATCTGTTAAAACTATACAAGTTTTAAAGTGTCTTGGAAAAATGTCGCTTGAAATGTGAATAAAAAATATGGGACTGGTACAGGAAAAGTATGCTTTGTTAGAAGACAACAGACGCTATTAGAACACCAGAAAAAAATCAAGAAAATATTTTCTTATATATGAGGGAGCAACATGCCAGTTATGCATCACATAAATAAGAATTTGATTCAATTTTATTAAGCAATTTGTAGAAATTAATCATGGAACTTGTTGAAATTTATTTGTTTATCCGTTTTACTCAAATTGAAGTTATCAAAATTCATATCCGCTTCTCATTAAAGTTCTGGGTCACTATATACAGAACATTTTATAGTATATTTGAACAGGTGTACTTCCGTAATAAATAAAAGAGGTAACAATATTTCATTTTTATAATGAATGCACAAAATTAAAGCAACGCATAGAAGAGATTTAAAGCTTCGATACCCCAAAAATGTTAATATGATAGCTACTGTAGAACATTATTAAACGTTTTGAACTGGGAGTCGAGAAAAAGAATTGCGTGGTCGACGACATTTAAACCAAGGGCTTTTCATTTTACTAGGTAAATATTTAATTGCTTATATCAAAAAGCGCGCAAGGGAAAATTCAATAGTCCCTCATATTCTGACCCATTTAAAAGAGAACTGGGAAGAGGCATGAAACCCAGTCGACCAGATCCCAGTGATGAATAGTTATTGTCCGTTCAAATTTTAATAGCCAGGAAGCATAAAGAAACAACTGTGCTCGTGCCAGGATTTCAGTCATGGTTCCTGAAATCCATTAGACCAGGTATCCTCAACCGGTAGGGAATTTCATAATTTCAACGGTGAATGCGGTCAGCCTTTTATTAGCCTGTTAAGTATTCGTTTTATTTTATAAATATAAATACGGAAACTTCTTTTATCCAAATTTTGACATATATTAAAACTTTCTATACTTTTTCTTGTTTAATTTATAAAATACATTAAAAATAATCTAAATTTCAATAAATAATTATGTACTTTTTTCGAGAAATTTCGGAATTGGAGAGGCAAGCAGCTGATTTTTAAAGAAGCGAATACAAAAATACACATGGCACCCTCTAATATTTTATCGGGAATTCGAAGCTTCTTTTAAATATTTTGTGATTTTGCTGTTGATTTGAATTTCATGTGGCCTAAGTGCCAAGAATGTGATACTTAAATAAAGTTAAAAATAAAAAGTTAATAATAAAAAGGCAAAAACAAATTTTTTCTCCATTTTACTAAGAGAACTGAATATTGATATGATAAACTAAGAAAATAGTAAAAATATATATATATATATATATATATATATGTATATATTTTAATATATGCCAGCGCGTATCACTGCATCGTGAATTTTAAACATAGGTACTATGCGGGTTTTAAACATTTCATTTTGCCATTGATGCAGCGTAAGTGCGAAGGAAATGATGCTTATGTGCACTTCCACTTTATATTTACGCATCGTTTTTTTAATCGTCATCGAATGAAGACAACTTGTGAAAAGACTTCAGAAACCAGTTTTCCTTCGCTTCTGCGTCCGGATTTCGGGGGTGAAGGACGGGCTTTTTGCTCTGTTCCTTACCTGCCGCCATGCTGATATATGCCTGCTTATTTCCTTGTACGAAGTAAAAAGGAAGTATTGTAATCGCGAAAAATTTCGGCTACCATATTTGAAAGAAATTTTTTATTTTGAACGCTACCGAATGCAATTTAACGATGTTTTTGAGTAACATCCGTACATAAGAACAAAATAAAAGACTCTCCCCCTCCAAATAATTATAAAACTGATTTTAAATGAATTCTGAAAAGATTTGGCATCTGTGCGTACGTACATACGTATGTATGTATGTATCTTGCGTAACTTAAAAGCGAGTAGACTCAGAACATTGAAATTTTGTATGTAGGGCTGCAATAACATGTAGATGTGCACTTCGCATTTCGGTTGCAATCGGCCTCACCAAAAGTATATAAATACATGTGCATATATATATATATATATATATATATATCCACTCTGTTACTCGGCTCAGTGAGCTCAGTTTTTTTAGTATTATAAATTTGTAAATTGTGTATTTTTTGCTTTTGATTAAATTATGTTCTTATCTTTCGGTTAAGAGTTTTATGCCCTTAGTTAACCTGCATGCAGTAATAGTGGAATTATTAACAATTTAAAAGTTTTTTAAGTGCGGCTAAGCGTAATTTTTGATTATGATAGCGGCCATATTTGTTTACATTTGAAGCATAACAGAATAGTGGATTTTTTGCCAATCTAGAGAAGCTAAGCTTCGTATAAACAAAGTAACGTCTTCTTTTATTATTGCAAATTAAGTTGTGCTTGATTCATTCTGGAATTATCACTTAAGTTATTAGCTGGTTTTTCCGTACAAATAGTAATTTTAATCGTAGAAATTGTTTTTTGAATTGTTTTAACTGTACTTGGTGTTTTATGTTTTTCTATATTTTTCAAATTTTAATGAAAATATTTCAAATTTTTTTTTGTGTTTTTGTCTTACTGTGATGTGAGAACAGAGTATTAGCGCATGCGCATTAAGTAAGCTGCGCTGAATCGTCTGTGAAAAACTGTTTCTTTTTCGTTCTTTCATTTCTTTCACACATCGTCTTAGATTTATTATAATATTTGAATAGAACTTGTGGTAATTCTTCAGATGTTATGACTAAGATGTGCGCACGAGATTGCGGCTACCAAATTTTATGTGCAAGAAGAGAATGCTTGAAATGCTTGAAAGAGCGCTTCACTAGCGTTTAATTTCCTAATTATGTGCTGACTCTTTAGTTTATGTCGATGGTCTCAGATTAAACTCGACGGCAAAGAAGGTGTATTTCAACATGGTTTACTTATAGTCCACGATTCTGTAGATCTGGCAATAATAATATGCGTTACTCAGCGTGTGAAATTTTATTAATCTGGTCTACTATCATTTAAATTTCATTAATTTTATGCTAGAGGTAGTGATCTTAAAATTAAGAATAAATAATTCACGTGTCATATTTTGTGATCTTCATTCTGTGTCTTGTTCCTGATGCTGGGTGAGTTCTTGATCACATGTTTTTCCCCTAGGTCACACATTTCATTTACATTTATAAGTATCAAAGTGTTATTCCGGCTACAACGCTAATTTAGTTAACCACTTACAAAATTCAACATTTTGCCTTTAACAACCGACAACAAATTTTAACAGCTTAATACAGCTAGAAAAAAAAAGGGGGTCAGCAGGAGTGTGTGCAAGAGCAGACTGATAGACTGTGAGATCAGCGAGAGCGTAAAAAGCTGTAACAAACCCTTTTGGACTACCGTTTAGTTTTGAAACTTGCCAGATTTTTTTTCCATTTTTTCCCCCTATTTTGTGCGAATTTAAAGAACGTTTTGCGGGGAAAAAAAGAAAGACACTCTGCGATTGAAAAGCTTTGCGTTGTCATTCATCATGACAAGATTTAAATTTTTGAAATTTCGTCAGTAAACTCAGCGATATAAAAAAAGTTTGTTGCAACTCGCCAAAACGAAATGGCTTGTCGTTCGAATTTAATGGCATTGTTAAAAAACGACGACACCTAGAGTCACCAAATTTTGAATATGAATAATGTTTCACTCGAGTATGTACAAGCCTCGAAGCCGGGATTTCGAATTTGTTTTTATATCATGTTTTGAACGATTGTAAGGAACTTTTGCTCAAAACTCTAGCCATTCTAAAGCAATGCATTGCTACTCATCTAAGCGTAAGATATTTATGATTCAAATTTAATCATAAAACTAAGCGGTATTAAGGAAATATATTGTCACTTGGCAAAACGCAATGTATTTGTCTTTGGAATTAAATTAACCTCCGCAGTTGAAAGGAAATGGTTGCCACTGCCCGAAGTAAAATATTTTTATCTTGCACACTGCAGTGTGCTTTCGTTCAGTAAACTATAATGTAGTATTTAATTTGTCTTTCAAATTCAATCTATCATTAATTAACAAACTAAGCGGTTTAAAAGCAAAAAACGTAGATATTAATTACAGATGGACCCGTGAAATTACATTAGCTGGATTTATTAAAATCGTTACATATTTTGTTTCTTTTTTTAAATAACTATTTTATTCAGCTGGCCCTAAAAGCGACTAGTTTTGATTAATAAAAGTTTATTTTCTTTTTAATATTCGCTCCAGTTTTGAAACTAAATCAGGTAAAAATATAATTATATTATATTAAATAAAACCACAAAATATCCATTTACAGTCATTCTAAAATTCCTTCGCATTTTCAATTGACTAAAACATCATTTGAAGCAAAGGAAATAATCTTTTCAAATTTACTTCAATTTTTAAATTAAATCTGACGAAAGTGACTGAATCTAGAAAATGAAATCATAAGCAATACATGCTTAGACGCAGTTACAGGCACTCCGCCAATGCCGCATTCATAAATAATACTTTAAGGAAGAAAACACTAATGATCCCCGAGTACGATTTACGACTCAGCAAACTCCGCTCTGAATTTTCAGACACATTTTAACATAATTAGAACCAATTTTAACATTTTGCTTTGCGTTAAAATACAGTTTACCTTCTCAGCTTCTCGAATAAAGTAATGACATTTTTGCTTCATGTGTTTTGCAGACGCTAGGAGAAACTTAAATATCACTAATTGAAAAATCTTAAGAATTAGAAGCTAATCTTATAAAGATAAAAGCTTGTTAAAATTATCATAGGTGTCTTTCCTCTATCTCCATTAAATGAGCTTTAGCGAGCAGTGCAAGGGAAATATTTGTTCGAACATTTTAGCGTGAAACCTCAGCACAGTGAAACGAAGGGTTAAACGATTAATTGCGGGTAAATTGCCATTGGATTAATAGCTCTGAATTGATGAAGTTAGTGCATGGTGTACTCAGAACGCGAATAATTATTTACCTGATTCGCTAATGTTGTTACTAAGTGGTAGTAAATGGAGCAATAATTTACGTAATAAAGGCTTTAGAACACTTATCTTGAAGGATTAACATGCGTGTTCCTGCATTAGTTTTGTGCATATCTTAATTTTTTCATTATTTAAATTTTATTTATTATTCTTCAAAAGATAATTTACCTTTTAATGGCTAAATACAGTGTACAATAAGTAGGTAAATGTTCTAATTGAAACTTTTGAGGCTTACGAACTTCGCGAGCAGGAAAAAATTCTGTCTTAAAAGACTCGCACTGCCTATTCTTCGCATTTATCCAGCTTCTTCTATTTAGTGACTATTGTTATAATCAGAAACGTGGTCTGTACATATATTGTACTTTACAATAAGTTATAAAATTCACGTACTTTTGTTCTTTACATACTACATGTTCCAAACAAGTTTATTTTTTTCCGAAATGCTTTCCTGTGCAACTTCGACATTTTCCTCGATAATGTGCTTCCCCTTTTTCACCACTTGTCAGTTTCCTCGTCCTACTAATAGGATCGACATTTCAGGGCTCCACAATGTCAGGCTAGCCAATTGACAGGAAAATTTAATTTCGCTAGAAAATGCCAAGATAGGGATCTAGTATCTAAGTACAAGGGTTTTTCCATGCAGAATGCTTGTGTGCGGCTAATATTCAATGTTCTTTCTGAACTTCATGGAATGCCCTTTTTAGCACCAGAAGTGCTATTAGTCTTAATCGTCATTTTTGTATCCGTAACACTTCTCGAATATTGCCAACAACTGTTATCGCCATATACTATTTTTCAAAAAATGATAAACCCAATCTATTACATACATATAAAAGAAGGTATGGCAAAACTTTTTATCAGCTATTCAAAAGTTTGTGTCGACCTTCTGCAAAGGGTTGCATTTTTTCATTTTCATATTTGCGTCTTTTCGCTAAAACATTTCCCTAAAAGTGTTTTTTTACTTAGGCTAACTAGTATTTGTTTTTTCAACAGAATGGACGTCTTTTCAACAAAAAACACTTCGTAACTCTCATTTAATACTTTGGTTTAATAATATCTGTCATTCTACACAGCGTTTAGGTGTTACATAAAATGCGTAGAGGAAATATGTATAAAATTTAAATAATTCTGATGTTTCATGTTTTATCCCTAAACGGCAGACATTCTATGTATTGTCCAGATATTCTACAAATGCCTGCTTTTCATATATTGCCGCTAGCAGATCGTGAAGATCATGTAGATCAAAAAGAAAGTAGGGTTAAAACATTTACATCAACTGTTGGCAAGAAGATATTTTTAGTGCAACAGTCATGTAATGCGATAATTATCAGAAAATGCAATAGGTAAACAGTGTAAATTCGTTCAATTTTCCTCTAAATAAAATGATGATGTTGGCTTAAGAATTCAGAAAAAACCTCAATAAATGAAAACCACATAACTAAAGAAGACTGCTTATCTTTTACGAAGGGTTTGTTTCATCGTCTTTGCTTGGTGCTTCAGGATTCAATTTTGATCCTATACCACTTGATTTAAATTTTCAGTTTGGTTCAGAGTTTAGCTCAGAGTATTGAGAGGTTTTGAGGTACTTAGTATTATCTTGTGTTCAACACGCTTAGTAGTTTGAAGTGGGTAACTACTTGTGCTTTGTTATACTGAAAGGATCTGTACGAGTCCTTTAGCGTGAAAAGTTCCAGAACTCTGAACTATATGTAGAAAAATAAAAATTCATTGGTTTTGTGTGAATTCAATCATTATGAATCCGTACGCACCTAACAATTACCAAAACTAATTACGAAAACTAACTTCTTATATGGTTATACAGTTATATCTAATAACATTTTGCCCTCAGTCTGAAAACTTAAACTCTAAAACGCCCATATAGGAAAAATTGACGCTCATATAGGAAAATTTGACCAAAACATTTAAAGCAGTAAACGCCACTAAACACTCGTAGTTCTGTCCGGGGTTCCAATCACAGCGATCAGGCTGGCTGTATGGGTGTTTTCGTGGTTTTCCCCATGTGTAACGTGGATATAGACCAGTTTTCTTTAAAACGTCCTTCACTCTTTCTGCGTAGACCATTTAACAAATTAAAAAGAAATACTTCATTTATTTCTTAAAAGGAAGTAAAATATCCTGCACATAATGAAACTTATAAGTCTTGTAATGTTATTCGCGAAATGAATTAAATAAAACAGTTTTAAATCCATTTTCTATAAAATGAACTGACAAAGATTGCATGAAACCCTACCATTTGCTTTTTGAGACCTTGTTTTGTTCATGCAAAATTTGTCTCTTTTAATGCAGTATCTGTTATAATCTAACACAGTTTTAAATTCAGAACAAGATTAACCTGTGTTCACAATGTTTATGAATACTGAGAAATAACGGAAGTCATTATATGCAGCTTTGTAAAACGACTTTGTTTCATTTTCTAGTATTCTATCAAACATTCAATGACGTTCTTATCTTCGGACAAAGGAATGTATATGAAAGCAAACCGTCATCGTGGGCTAGAATATCCCTAAATATTTCGTATTTAAAGCAAATTTGCCAAACAAATCTGTCATTTTAGAGCTCCTGCAAGCAAATGCTTTGATCAACATTCTCTTACCATTACAGTACTTAAACTCGTAATACCTTCACAGTTTAAAATTTTAAAAGAAGGTTAAAATTCCACATCAGCAACACAGTTCTTAAAGCTTATATATTACCATCTAATTGGGTTGTACGATTTCTTTTTATCTGAGCAGTTACCGTCTGAAATCGAACTCTCTACCGGAATTTATCCGAAAGATTCATTTGTCCCCAAATACCTAGTCATTCTTTTATACCTCCACTCCAAGCAGATGCCCAAATTCAAGTTTCTCTTTGCCTCATCTCCCAAAATCTAGGTCCTCATCCGGAGGTTTATCCTTGTGCTCCCTGGAGCATCCCTTTCGCCGACTGCGCCGAGGAAGATAAATTGTTTCCGTCCCTTCCACTATTTTATTTTACTTCGCAAAAGTGAAAAAGTGGAGCGTTCAGTCGTCACAAGCGGCCGGAAAGAGAGCGATTTTGAGTTCGCCTCGCTCTCCTCTCTCAAAAAATTTCGCTCTGATACACTTGGTTTCAATCTGCTTGATGAGCGCTGTATATTAAACGGAAGTTTCATACTTTGAATAAGGGAGGATATACTGCAAATAAATACGCTGTCAAATGCTATCACGGTGCTAGAGAAATCTCGAAATCGATTTCTTTATTTATATTTGTGTACATATGCAGATATGTTATAGTTCCACCTTTGAACGGTTATTACAAACTTTTTTTTATATAGAAGTTTCATAAAAAGCAGTGGATGTAAATGGATGTGCTTGAATACCCTTCTAAAATTTATATGTTAAAAATGAAGCTGAGTTTTTAACCCAAAAGGCGTTTTAGTCTCGAAATTGGACTTCGGGTCGGTTTACTATGATCGGCGTATCACTTCCCATCTTTCACATATTGCTTTCCAAATTGCTGCCACGAAATATTATTACCCTTTATTATTTTTAAAGAAATTAAATAATGAAGAACCTCCGTGTTATATGTATGTTCCTCGCACTGTGAAAAAAGCACGGGACCTAGAACCATTCAGTTTTGAATAAAGTAGTCACCCACCCGCATATCTGTAAATGAAAGTCCAAATTTTTAATTTCGAATTTGTTTTGTTATTTATTTCATCTTCATTAAAACTTTAATGAATTTTTCATTAAAAAGTCAGAGACTGGAAAAAAGGCAACACTGAACGGGATAAAACATTTTTATCTCCAGCCAACGAGGCTATTTATCGGAAATTCTAAAGATATGTCGTTTTAAATATCTTGTGATTTTGATATTGAACTGAATTTTATGCGACGTAATTGCGGAGAACGCGATCTTTAATAAATAAAATTAACGTACAAAACTTTAATAATTAAAAGACGTTGTAGCCATCTTAATAAGAAAATTGGACATTAATATGACGAACTGAGAAAAGACTAGAAAGACAAAAAAAAAGGTGCATAGTAGCAAGAGTGAGTGCAAGAGAAAGATGGTAGAGTGTGACCTCAGCGAGAGCGGAAAAAACCTTAACAAACCGTCTTAGTGATCTTTAAAATCTAAAACCTTTCACATTTCTTTCAATAAAAAGAAGTGCATTATTGCAGCAGCCGTGATAAGTATAATTTTAAGACAGCTGTTTAACACTATGATATAAGTCCTTGTTTTACGCGTCTCGCAATAAAGGTAAGCTCTAAAAAAGTAACACAATAAATAACGTCCTCACGACAATACTCGGTAACTCCTAAAATGAAGAAATAGTATGACGCGTAAGAAAACGCGATTTAATTACGTAAAAACCTACATTAAACATAGAAACAATCTTATGACTGCATCTCGTGAGTAAGTAAATTACGTCCATTTGCTATATTCGAAAGATTTCAAACGGTATATTTCATCACGTGGCTTCAGTGTTTGACTCGCGCAGGTTGCCGAGTGAAATAATGCCATTCGCAACACCTTATAAAAAATTTTGTATTGTACTTTACTTCTTTCGCAGATTACGTTAGCGGAAATCACAGGATTTGGTATAACGTTATTTAGACGAATAGTTCTGCCTTCAGAGATATCCACTGTTCCGACGGTAAATTAACAAAAATGGATAAGTAAAGATTTGATTAACACCAGATTGCAAATGTGTTTATGCATGAAAAAAACATCCATTATGTGCAAAAATAAAATACTAGTTATTTTTCTTAAATTATGCGATGACGTCACATTTGGGTCATGAGTGCGTTGATGTTTAGAGCTAAAAACAAACAAACAAACCTTGCATTAAGAAACTATGTGAAGGCTCCAGACTCTTCACACAAACTTTACAGCGATTGCCCATGCTTTCAACGAGGTGATCAATCATCGAAGATACTAGTAATAAGCATTCCTCCATTATGGCATTTTCCAACTATCTGAGAGCTCGCCAGCGTCTGAGCGGTTAAGTCACTGAATGCTGGTAGTTCGGTCCCAGCCTCGAATCCAGGTGAACGGGCTGACTGCATGAGCGTTTTCTTAGTTTTCCCCAAGCGTAATGTGCATACGAGCCAGTTTCCCTTAAACAATCCTCCACGAAGGTATCCTTCCCCTTAGGCAGATAGCCCTTGTGTGCTTTGTTGTAATCAACTAAACAAAACCCCCTCTGTCTGAGGCTGGCTGGAGGAGGTTAACGTGCAGAGACAGCCCATTCCAGGTCTTCGCAAAATTTTCACTGGGATTACGGTAGGAGGAATACAGTGGCCCCTCCATACCGGAAATTTTCTTTTTCTCGAGGTACTCGGTAACAATGCTGGTTCGATGCAGACAGGCATTCTTCCATAAGGACTAGCTGCACCCCATTTTATGGCATTAAGTTCAAAGTGTTTTTCCCAGGGGGACGCTTTACCACATTTTTATTAATTAAATTCTTAACTTTTTTGTTTTTAAAAGGTTCCACCTTATTAGATGTTTTTATTATTCCATTAACAATAACTGTTTGATGAACGATACGATAAGTGTTAAGAAAAGTTTAAGATTATATTAAAGGACTGAACCCATTCCACAGAAGTAGCTATTTATGGAATGAAAAAAAGTGGTAATTTACAAGATTAAAAAGTGTTTAGGGGCTTTATTTAGATAAACAAAACATTCTATACTGCATATATATGTGTTTAGGTCTTAAGCTTGCTTCAACCATTGAGACAGTAACATATTCATAGTTAAGAGCATAATTCTCCTTATTAAATATATTTTTATTTGAAACATGCCAATGATAACGTTATTTTAATTAGTAATATTACGAGAATTAACTTCTTTCTTCAGATTGCTTTATGAAACCTTGTCACTTTTGAATTTTTAAAAGTCTTAACATATTAAATAAACGTTCGCACCAGCGAAATTTTCCATTGCTGTCACCAGAATTTACAATGAGGATATTTACGCCAAACGAGATTACAAGTACGCACTTTTAGATCAAACAAAACTTCCTTAACTGAAGAAGTTCTTACGTAAAAGTTTATGTCATTGTGTTAAAAAAATTCATTTTCGGTGTAAAATGTAGCTTTAATGATGAATACCAGGTAGTTCGAAAATCGAGTGGCTAGATAAATTACTTACTTTACCAAAACTAATCAAAAAGGAGAAAAACTGATAAACTGCTTTTCTCCATAATTAATTTCTTTTACTCGCTTTGTTACTTGAAAATTCTTTAAAAGATGTGTCTTCAGGAACATGTTTCAGTCTTCTTTCAGATGCATAATAATTACAAAGATCAAATATTTAATAGTTCTTTCGTGCTCTTACTGAATTTATAAAATATTTATAATATGCTAAACACTTTATGGGCATTAAACACACTTTTCCTATAAAAATGTTTTTATATGTTTTCAATGTACTGTTATCAGACTCTTCTAGACATTAAAAATTCATACTTTCTACTTTCAAAAATAATCCTAAGAATTTACTTGATTAATTTAATTCCAATATCTAAAGATTAATTATTGCATAATATTTATTTCGGAGAATATACATGTTACTTCCCAAATGTTTGATAACATTGCCTTGTCTTAAACGTTTGATCTATCATGTCTTAAGTTTGCGACACTTTAACTGAATTTTATGATTGCGTCTCGTCTCTCTCCAGTCGCTGTTTAGGTGAGGGCTAATATAAAGACTTTTCCAAATCGCTGAGATTGTTAATGCTTTTTGAATTAGCTGATGTTGATGCTTTTTGCTGCAAACATTGTTTGTATTACTTAGATATATACATCTTAAAACGTGTAAAAGTAGATAAGATAGCATATTAAAAGAAAAAGCACGTAGGTATAAGGTGCCAGAAGCATTCGTATATCGTGACTAAGAGAATACATCTTTCTTATCGGAAATTCTTGGTATAGATACCAGATTCTTGGTCAGTTTCAGGGATAACATCGTACGGAATTATAGCATAATTCCGTGCGTGCTTTTGTAGTACAAGTGGTTAGAACATCCACCTGGTATTAGAGAATCTACAGTTCGAATCTAGCCACCTAATAAAGTTCTCATAAAAGAGGGGGAATGCATGATGATTTTAATCAGCCCAGCTAAGGGTAATTTCGTTAAAGTATTTAATATTTCTAATTAAGCAAACTTAAATGCAGGAAAAATGTTTTTAATTGCGTGTAATGCTTTTAAATCGCTTAATTTGTTTGTTATTAACACATAGATTAAATTTGAGTGTTTATTTTTATTGAAGGGCAACAGGCTAGCGAGAAGAATATAGAAGTATTTTATTTTCAGGAAGTGACAACACATTATTTTTAAATGCCTGAATTTGTTGTTCGAAATTAAAAGATGAATACCTTACTTTTGCCGAATGGCAACAGTCTGACACACTGAAGCTATAAATGATTTATTTCCAACAGTGTTGCCACTACTCGCTTTTAAATCAATCTCTGAGTTTGTTAATTGAAATGTTATTAAATTAGCACAGGATATTCAAAATATAAGTGAAAGAAACGTTTGAAAGTTTTCATATTTTAATGATAGCCCGGAAGAGTATATTAAGACTTTTCACGCTCTCGCTGAGTTCGCAATCTACCATTCTGCTCTGACGCTTGTTAACCCTTTTTTCTTTTCTTTTCAGGTTTATTATTAAGCATCGTTTTAATCGCACTTGCGCAATAGACAATTCAGTAACAAAATCACAAAAAATTTTAAAAGAAGCATAACATATATTTAGAATTTCCCATGTAGTGATAAGCGTTTTCATACATATTTTCTATTTTTTAAAGTCTTTTCTCGGTTTATCATATCAATATACAGTTCCAGTCAAATGCCTCGCAAATTTTTTTTATCTTTTTATTATTACCGTTTTGTGTATTAAACTTATTAATTCAATATCATGTTCCACATAAAACTACGCATAAAATTCCGTTAAATAGTAAAATCACAAAATAGTTAAAAAAAGAATGACTTTAGAATTCCCGATAGACAGTCTCGCGCGCTGAAGATAAAAATATTTCATTACGTACAGTGTTGCCACACAATGCAAAGCTGCATACTTAGAATAATTAATAGGTTGCTTTTTGCTTTTTTGCTTTTTTTAACTCTAAGAACGAGTTAAAAACTAGTGATTCCTTATCACAATTTCCAATCTATGGGCATGCGCCGCCTACATCGCTTGTTCTAAGACGACACCATCGAATTTGCCCTTTAGCTTTTCCCTCTTCTTCTCTAACATGAAAATATTTTAAATACGGGAAACCGAATATTCATTACACTATTGCAATGATAATGCAATAAATTGTATTCAACTATTGTGCCATTATCAGCTGAGATATCCGTTTTATACAATTCGTTTTCAAATCGTTGAGTTTGTTAATAAAAAATTCCTCAATGTTTTACAAAATAGGAAATAAATAATAAAAAATTTATGATGTCATTATTAGAAAATATTCAATATTTTAAATTAGATAAATCTTGAATTAAGTGCATTTTTTGCCACAAAACAGAGTTAGCTTAATCAGTTCTGACATCTGCATACTATTAAGCAATCAGCACTATAAACTTCCCATATTTCTTTGCATGCCTCAGCCGCTTTCTCGCCTGTGTGAAAATAAAAAAAAAGTATGTCGAATTTTTTTTTCACCCCATTAAGATTGACAGAAGAATAACCAAACTTACATAGCTTTGTCTATTCAGGCAAATCGAAATTGCTTTCTTGCCAACCCAATACTAAACTTTAACCAAAATTAGATAATTAAACATGATAATGGGAAATAATTTAAATAATATATGTAATAATAATAGTGATGATACAATATGTATACATAAAGCATACCATGGAGAATAATGATACAAATGTCGTAAATATGATAACGATTAAATACTTAATGTGATGTTTTAAATTTAAGTAAGTTATTGATAATAAAAAATAATTCTAAATTTAATTTAAATTATTGTCAGAGTTATAACTTATCATAAATTTATTTTTCTTCTGGCTTTCTCTAATACTTTTTTTAAATGTTACCATATTTCGAATAGCTATTGTAAAGTATTGTTATTTATATCATTATTATATTATTTGGCTGTAAAGATATATCTGTGCATAATATGGGAAGTCGGCTGTAGGCAATATGGAAATTATTATTAATTTCTTTCAGATTCGTTGATTTGTGTGTCTGACTTTTGTATTTTACTGCAATGGGTTTGAAAATTTGAGATTTAATGAGCAACGAACGAGCGGTAATGATATACTTTCGAGATAACGTTTTAAGCATAAAGAAAGGCTGTATTGAAATAAGCATCCGTTGAAAGTCAAATATATGCAGAAGGCTAAATGGTTCTGTTGTCTTCGGTCATACAGAGAAGAAAAAGACATCCGAAAACAAACATAGTTACAGAACTCCCGCATTCCGTTTCTTACCAGTCTACGATTTATTTATTTGTGGTGCGAACAACTACTGACTTGCATGGATTTTTGTGAACGACAACTTCAGTTAAATCACAACACGACACTGGACTGGAACAATTATCTCCGAGGAGTTTTTTGCAATTATTTGATGTCTCGTTATAAGATTAGGATTGGTGGTACTGACGAGATCATCGAAATCGAGGATTCACAAAAAGGTGAAACATAGCGTAGTGGAAACATAATGGAGTCTCGTATTACCTTCCTAGTGGCTTTTTGGAGGTTTAATGTCAAGAAGCGGGAGAATGTTTCCTAGTTACTATTCCAGATCTTTCTGCTAAGAATTTAATGATCACTATCGATTACTACGGCAGAGGAAAGGACGATATTTTCGAACTCGGGAAAGGTTACAAATCATCTGAGTTGAAAAGTGTAAGATATGACCATATAAGTAAACATTTTAACCCCTAAAATACTTAGTAGAATTCCTATGGCGCAGCCTACATGCGAAGGCCGAAATGTTTTCTGCCATACTAATGGGGACTTAAAAATTTATGTCTCTCTTTTAGTGCACTTGTTCATTTCAGTTTATGATTTTATCAAGAATGAAAAAAATTCTTTGTACTAATAAATGCTGTTTGTAATAATAAATTGTCCTCTATTAACTGTTTTTATAACTAAGAATTGTTTGAAATAAAAAACCCGCCAAAATGTGTGGCAGGCGCATAAGGTGAAAGTACGCCAAAAGGTGTTACTTATTTTCTGCGAGGTGCATTTCACCCCAGAATATCTAACCACCAAACAGACAGACAGAGATTTAAAACATTTTTAAGTGTATTCTACGTCACCACTGAGTGATTATCTTTAAAATATATGAACAAATATATACCTGGAGGAGCCAACCTGGACCTGGTTTAAAACTTGTAGTTTACTTTCTCAGTGGCAATAAATGCAACAGTTTAAATAAAATTCGACTAAAGGCTACAAGATTGCCTAGACCACGACGAATTTTAAACGCACACGCACCGAAACAGATTATAACTTCAATAAACGGTATTCACAACCAGATCAGCATTAGCATCGCCGGCAGACTTTGTTAGGTTTGGCAAGGCTGCACACCGCAGGCCAAATTCTAAGACTCCAATTCGTAAACTTTATAGTGAAGCTGCTTGCTCTTCAAATCTACATAAATTCTGAGATGAACGAACCTCATGATGAAAAGAGGCAGGAAAAAAGACACAAAGTAATTAAAATTTCGCTGGTAAAACGTGAACAAATGCCACATTTCCTTTCATTAAAATTTGTTCATTTTCTCCAAACTAGTATAATTTAAAAGCTTGCCATTCGAAACGTATACCTATGAGGGAATTAGATTTATTGGAAACAGGATAGGTATTTTTAATCTGTGCATGCAGTTATAGCATTTATACTATGTGAATATATATATATATATATTCACGTAATAGCGAATATATAGCTTTGGAAATATATAAATGCAAGATAAAATTCTAACTTGTAATAGCTCCACAAGTTTTTATTTTAATTTGGTTACGGTACAGTTTTATTCTAAATTATCAATATGATCGTAACGTTTTATTTGAGTTCAAGCTATGCTGAATTTTCTACTTCCTTAGCATGCACTACCAGTCGGAAGACCGAAGTTCGAATCTTTGCGAAGGCGTTGTTGTTTTTCAAATCTATGTGTTGACTTTATTTGTTCTCCTTCGAAATAAACCTGGAGCCTCCTCCGAGAATCGAACTTCGGATCTTTTGATTGTTAGCCTGACTTTTTACAATAATATATCCAAGGCATTCGAGAAGTGAAAAAATTTTCTTACACGCTTATAATAAATTTTTATAAATTGCATAATTT
The DNA here is from genome assembly GCA_000611955.2 of Stegodyphus mimosarum. Taxonomy (NCBI): domain Eukaryota; kingdom Metazoa; phylum Arthropoda; class Arachnida; order Araneae; family Eresidae; genus Stegodyphus; species Stegodyphus mimosarum. The sequence goes on along the minus strand of KK118094.1, from coordinate 110,943 downwards.
CAGAATTAAACAGTGTAATATGATTCGTACATAATATTAACGAGGATAACGCTACATAATACGAGAGGCATAACGTTAAAGATAAAAGAAATCTTTCATCTAATAGAATTAAAATCGGAATTTGACTAAACCAGTAGCAAAGAGAGTGATACTATGTTTTTCTCTTAATATATATATACTAATCCTGTCATTCTTTTTCTAATGTCAATAATACAGTCTTCACTCTTCTTGCGCTCGCCTTTGTACAGCTAATGTTTTCTTCATCACTTATAATGTTTCGAATATGTGAACGTGCACTGACATCATAAAACACTGGTCACGCGTCTTGCGGCAATTTAGTCACGCCTGTTTCCAAGATACAAGACGTGTTTCAACCTTCCAAGGCTATATCTTCTTTTGTCACCATCCAGCATCATCATCCTATTCTTATTCAAAGTCTAGAATAGTTTAATTTATTATTATGTACATATTATATTCCCATTACATGAGTGAGCTGCACTCAATAAGTAGTATAATAATACATGTGTAAATATAGTACCTGTAACACAGTATATGTGCAAATATAATCTGTCTTCAGTGTAAAATTATTCCACACAAATACGAAAACTTTTCAATTTATTTTCCTTAGTACCATCCAGAGCACTTCTAAATTCCAAAATTCCTCTAGCAATGGGAATACGTTTTCAAAAATATAAATCTTGGGAATAAAGTGAAAACTGACGAGAAAGCAATCGAGAAGTCGGAAGAAACAGAAAATTTTCAGAGATTTAGCAATATAGAATACAAAAAAAAAGAAAAGGAAAAAGGATTCTTGTAGTGTCGGAGACAAATGACAATCGGTCAAAATCCCGAATCGGAGAATTTCTTTTGAGATTTTCCCCACCTGATCTCGGGAATAAGATTCCGTGTAGTCTCGAAAGAATAATGCAAAGAATTGCAATCCATCGCCAGCTTACACTGTCTTGGGAAATTGGAAATTTTCTTTGAAAGATTAGGGAAACTATTCTTGACCCATCACGCATAAACGATTTTTTTTGACACTTAATCAAAATGTTATACATTCATTTATTATAAATGTGTAATCGTGATACGTGATACGTTATTTAAATTGTATTTCTTCTATATTTTAATTTGTTATAATACGATATACAGTGTTAAATATTAGATGTGGAAGGCCAAGCTTAAAAACGCATTCGAATGCCATTCATACTTTTACTGAAAATGAAAAATTCCTATTGCTTAATAAAATTGAATCCGCAATCGGTAACGCAAAAACAATGAAATAATTCCACGATATTATGAGTACTCAGTTCTGTGAATTGCAAAATTAAAATGACTTTTGCAGAGGGCAAATGAAAACAATGATCGCAAACCACAAATATGGGAAATATAATTACTTTTCGTCGGAATAGCAATTTAGAAAATTTCAAAGGGTCTGATGTAAAAACTCTACAAGTTGTTTTGATTAATAGGGAGCATTTACACTTTTGCGCTTTTAAAAGGCTAAACAAAATTTATGAGTGTTAAGGATGGATCTTTATTAAGAAGAATCTAGTTTTTACTACTAGTTTTTAAAGTGCGGGAAGTTGAATTTCATCTCAGTATGGAATAAAATGGAATAAAAAAGCTTACTGTGAGTTTCCAAATATTTTTTCTTATTTTAAGCATATAGATTTATTGAATTAGCAATAATAAAACATTTATATATTTGATTTCTAAATCGTTCAGTATTTCAGAGAGATATTGATTAAATCTTTCTTTCAATACATTTTTGAAATATCAGTCTCAAATTTGTTTTCGGAAAGTTTTATTTTTGATATTTATTTGCGTATATTTTGTACTAAATACTGAAACACAGGGACTCCAAATTTTTCTTTTAATTTAGTATTTTCTGTCTATTTTAAGCTTTATTTGGACAAAATAAATATCATCAAAGTATTCCTTATAATTAAATACTTTAATAAAAACTTATTAGTCTGTAACTCAATAATTCGGTAGATAATTAATGTTAGACGTAATCAGTGTTAGACATAGTAGGACGCTACAACTAATGATAAGTTCTGTTATAAATTTAACTGATCATTGCTTTAAAGATGGTAAAAGAAATCAAAATGTCCAAAAAGTCCTTGATGTAAAGCGTTCAACTATCTTCAATGTTATGAAATGATAGAAATTGCGTGGAACTGTTAAAAGTGCCCTTAAGTCTGGACTACCATTCCAAGCTAATACGAAAGTGTCTGAGATTTATCCTAAGAAAAATAAAGCCCAAATGTTAATACTACGAAATTTATAGCGCATTGGAAGAAACGTTTGTAATAAAGTTAACCCTGAAACTGCTAGAAGAATTCCTAAAACAGCGTGCGATCAGCAAGGAAATTCTTATTCAATAAATAAGTAAATAAAAAAAAATCTGTACTGTCTCAGATTTTAAATTACGTCCAAAGTGTTTTTTTTTTACATTTTGATTGTTACCTTTATTTGCTAAATATCATGTTCTTCGCGCTTGAACCATAAAATTCAGGTCAAAAGCAATATGGCAAAATAATTTTAAACTGAGCATATCTTTAGAATTTCCCATACACAATCTCGCGCGCTGGAGATAAAAATGTTTTTCTGTACAACGTTTCCATTGCTCGCTTTGAAATCCTTGAGTTTGTCAATCAAAATTTTGTTAAAGTTTTACAAAATATGAAATCGATTATAAAACAAATTCTAAATTTCAGATTTGGGCTTTCAGATGCCCATATTCGGGTGGAAACGCCCAATATTCAAAATTCGATGTCTCTAGGTACCGCTATTTTAGCAGACTGCGAGAAACATGCATATATTTAGGCAGATTCTTCATTATTTAATTTCTTTAAATATAATATAGGGCTCTAGTATTTGGTGGCAACAATTTGAAAAGTGAAACAATGCTTTTAGTGAATCAACGCAAAATGAACTAATAAACTAATAAATAAAATATTGAACTAATAAATAAAATAAAATAAAGTACGCCTAACCTTCTCAAAGCCTATGGTAAGCAAAGATTTCTCATTAAAACAATATTGTGTGCTTAAGAAGTAAGTAGAATTTTCCCTCTGTATTTCATATCTTCGTATCGACTAAAAACGTTTTACTGGAAAAGCACAAAAAATTAAAATCTGAAAATTAGTAAACTAGCCAGTTCATAGAATTTTAAACCTAGAATTTTACGCTTCCTTATTTTTTCAATATTAAACGTTTTCATTAAAATCTACTAAAATACGTTTTAATAAGTGAGGTTAAATAAATAATGACCTTTAACAGCATAATTTAAAATTTTTTTTTAATTGCTATACGTAGCATTAATGTTTACTAACTTTCAGATTTTGAGTGTTTCTAGATTTCAATATTTGAGTTTTCTTCTCGCGTTTGCAGTTAATATTTATTAGTAAATGCGAAAATATGAAATTTAGAGATAAAATTATACTTACTTCTTCTTAGGCTTACAAATCATTAGGGGAAAACTCTATTAAAATTTTTATAATCAGAAAACGTATATCTGCGATGAAATGATTTTCAGGTGCTTTATTTTTTACCACGATATTTTGCAGGACGATACTTTAAAACTGCGAAATTTCTAAGCCTCTTTATTTTCTAGCGCGAATGTTTCTCCCTGTTTTTTCTCTCTTCCATGGTGTTTTTTATGACGACGTTTTCCCATTGCATTGCTTTGATCGCGACATGTCCACCCTTAGCAAATGTGTTTGATCGCGATATGTCCACCCTTAGCAAATGACCACTGCTCCTGCCTTTTATTCCTAAGGTTCCCTTTTGTAACTTGCTTAAAAATATAGAAGCAATATTGATTGTATTGACATAATTGCATCAATTATTGTACTAAACCTATATGCAACAAACGTTGGAATCACTTAAAAACAAAGAGTGATAATGTAACAATATTTTAAGTGAGAGCACCTTGAAATCAAAATGTTATTCCTAAGTTTCCGCAAGGAACATTGTTTGAGTATTTGAGAACCCCTGTTTTAAAGAAATGAACGAAATTTGTAATATATACTTTGGAATTCGTCACACCAAGATTTCTTTTTTTTTTTTTTATGAAACTAGAAACTGCTAAAGGCTTTATTTTAAAGTCATGATATTCATATAAAGAGGATGAGATAACTGAATTGTCATTGTAATTAAACGCACTATTGCATTATTAATTCACATAGCTCAGTTTTGAGTAGCATTTTTACAACACCCGAAGTCACGGTATTTCTGCCCTTGTTAAAGTACTGGAGTGTACAGTGTAATTATAAACCGGTATATGAATGATTGATATATATGAATCCTAGCAGCCTATCCGCTCAATCAATCGAAATGAAATTTCAGATTTTATTATTTGAAGATATGCGCTCCAGATTGTGAAGATTTAAAACAACAGGACTTTCGCGGTTACAATCACAATGAAAAACTTTTGAAATTTTCGAACGGTAACACCCACTGTTTTCCTGCGCGAATTGCGCTCATCGAAAAACAATAAACATCGTTAGCACGATTCACGTATCACGAAAGGTGCCGGCGTAAAACATTTGCGAAGAAGAACATTGTAAAGGACAAAAGAAAATAAAAAAGCAGGAGTAGGAAAAAAAACTCTTACTGGAATTACAAGTTTTCAAGGTGCCTACATTGTCAGCCGACAACACACTGCTTGCAGGAGATTGTTGACAGCAATGAGGAACGTAACATCGCAAGAGAATCTGTATAACTTCACGTTTTCTTTCAATTCCGACAAATCTCGTGGATTTGATGTATACACCTTAGGTAACCACAGGACCAGATATCCCTCGGAGTGAGGTCGGAGGATCGCGGCGGCCACGAAATTGCAAAACTAAGCTAGACGACTCTAGTTTGTAACTTTGCGTACGTTGAGAACTTCTTAATTCCAATGATTTCTCCCTCTCCTCTCTTGTGCTGTCGTTGGTCCTTTAAAATTACTTTGTGATATTGCTCTTGAACTGAATTTTATGGCTTAAGTGCGAAGAACATGATGTTTAATAAATAAAGGTTACACAGAAAATGTTAAAAAATGCCCCTTTGGACGTAATTTAAAATCTGAAGCCTTTAAATTTTTTTAAAGTTTTCTATAATATTTTCTGAAGAACGAAATTAAAAGCATAGATTTCTCATCAGGTAAGATGAAATATATATATCATTATTTTTTTGATATTTATATGACCCCTTGTATCGTCTTTACTTTGTTGAGTAGAAATTTAATTAATATTAGAATCTTTAAGAGCAAGCGGTGTTTGAAGAAACTTTAAATCAGTTTGCAATTTCAACCATAAATTATTAAACTAGAACCTAAAGCTTTAAGTTAATAAAATGTAATAATTCTGAAAAGATTTATTAAAAGAGCACTACATATTTATTACTTTGTTCTCATAGCGATTGATATATATTCATTTAGGCAAAGTAGCACTAAGTTCAATATTAAACTTACATAGCTCTGCATAAATGCTCTAATATAAGTGATTTACTGTGTTTATTTTAATCCTCGTTCATATATTTCAACCCTATTAATTTTGTGGAGGCCAGATTTATTTTTCTTCTTTTCCTTTCTCCATTTTTTGTCTTCTTTTTTCACTTTACTTCCCCTCTTAAAATGTTTCGGAAGTTTTCCTTTCCTCGCTCTCCATATTAAAATACTTTGAAAGTTTTTTTAGGTAATTAGAAAACTTTATTGGTTAATATGTCATGAGAAATTCAGTTAAAATTTAGAACTTTTTTTTCTATAAAGCAAGTATTTGTGAAATTATGATTTCCTTGTGATAATAGTCTCAATTTGTTTTCTTTGTTTTCCCCTTTTTGTAATCTTTTAATTGGGGAGGCAGGAAAAGAGTCATTTCATAATTAAAATGTGAGAATAATGAAATTTTCCCCATTGATTACCTCTCTTTAACGAACACCACTGAAATAATATCTAGGAACATAATTAAATAATGATATCGAAATCTACCAATTAATTATTAAAATATTTTAAAGCACTTTTATGCAGTTATAAAATATGAAAATTTCAAGACATCATAATAGTTTTCGCTGAAACTCGATCTCATATTTTTCTTCGAGCACAGAGTTCTCAATGTTGATTATTTTTATCTTATATTTAAGTGGTTTCATCCCTTATTTTCTCAACTTCTTAACGGGCAGTACACTTTTAAACAATGCAAAATATTTATAATATAAGCTGCAAAATTTAAACAAAAACTATTGCACCTAAATTAATAAATTTTTAGAGTTAATAGATATGACATTTATATTTAAGAAAAAAAAGTAATATTAAACAGATTTCAAACAATGGAGAGAGCGAATATATAAAAGAGAACGAGAAGACTGAAATTTTTATATCATTACAAAATTTCTATTAATTTCTGATGATGAAGGCAGTGTGCACAAGAAGTACGATTAGAAATTTTGGAATCGGCACATTTCGTGATTTTATAAACTTATTTCATACGGAATCAATGGTATAAAGTAACACTCTTTTATAATGGCTTTAAGAAGTACAGATAAAACTGTTTAGATTGTTGACTTGTTACCTTAATTAACTCTATAAACACGCAATTTTCTAATGTTTGTTCTTAATTCCTTTTTAATAAACTAAGAAATTTTCTAATGTGGAATGAAACAAATAAAATTCTTAAGTTCTTTACGATTAACATCTTCTAATAGTTACTTGCAGTGGAAAAAGATCTCCTAAATGAAAACAGTTGTGCCCATTTTATAGGTGTTAACAAGTTACTGCAGATTAAAAGCAAAAAAAAAAACAGAAACTGTAGGCCCGTATTTTTTAGTATATCTACATAAAAGCATAAAAAATCTATAAGCACTTTAATGCAATGCGGAACACCAACAGTTAAGTGGTAAACTCGCTGAATTCTGGTAATCCGTCCAGGGTTTGATATCGGGTGAACAGCTTCGTTTCGGTGTCCTCCAAGAAGGCACTACTCCCTTAGGCAGATAGCCCTCGCGTGCTTTGCCATAATCAAATAAACCAAACCTTTAATACATCAGTAAAAAGGTGTTTTATTAATATTTTAGTGAATATTACTGGACTATAAAAAAAACGAACTTCTAGAGCAAAAAGGACTAATACTCTGGAAATGACATTTTGCGTCGGTTTGCTAAGCCATTTTCAAATTGTTGACACCAAATGTTATCGCCTTGCATAGTTTTTAAAGTAATCAAATAATAAAGAATCTGCACATATATATGTATGTATATATTGTTGCGTGCGAACGGGTTCGTAGCAGATTGAATACACAAATCCGATAAAAAGTTAATAAAACTTATTCTTATCAGAAGAATTATAACAGAACGCTGGAATTTTTCTCAGAAATATTTGTACAAGTGTTCAAAATATCAGGCAGTAGTAATCAATAGTTATACTTTAAGCTACTAAAAATGTTAAATAGAACGCAAAGCACACAGAAAGCTAATCCGATCACCAATAACAGCAGCAGCTAACTAAACAACTGAGCTGAGATGTTCTCTGTCTGACTTTTTAATAGCTTTAAATCGGTTGCGTGAGATTCTAGTAATTTCTGTTTTTCGAGGTTTCTGGAAAACAAAAGAGCAGAATTACGGTTACAGCTAATATAATAGTCAATTACATTTATTTAATTTAAATATAAATTACGAGATATCTATTTATTAAATGTTAAATGCACGTGCTCCCGTATTTTTAATTTTCTGGCGTAGCTTTCTTTTAAAATATGTCTCGTGCTGCGTTGTACGGGGATATAAAACGATTGTAATTCTACTAACAATATCTAAGTAAATGCAAAATTCGTAATAATATGTTACTCGAAATTGTGAAAAAACGGCGAAATCTAGAATTATCCAGTTTTGAATTCCTCTCTAACACGCGCACCTGGAAACCTGAATTTTTAATTTCGAATTGTTTTATTATTTATTTCATATTTTGAAAACTTGAATAAATTTTTGATTAACAAACTCTGCGACCTGAAAGCGAGCAGCATCAGCACAGTTCGAAGTAAAATATTTTTATCTTCCAGCTCGAGGGACTGTTACCATTCGAAAAAAATATAAAATATTTATCTTCCAATTTCAAGTAATAAACTCGTATGATCTGAAAAATGGGTGAAAATAATGCGTTGCCGAGGCCGATAATGAAATATTGCTATCTTCCAGGCGCCAGCGTGTTGCCATGGAGTAAAGCCTTAAATTAAATCAAATTAAATCTAGAAGTTTATTGAATAATAAACTAAACAATTTAAAAAACAGTAAACACAGTTCTTAATATTTTTTTACTTTTAAATTTGATTGATATAAATGAAGATATATTAAAATCATGAAATATATAATTAAACATATTCAATACTTTTTCTTTTTAACCTAACTCATTTAAATAAAATGCATTTAATTCATTATATATCTAACTAAAAACATTGAATAATTTTATAAAATTACATTACATTGTAGAGACATTAGGTTTTTAAGAAGCAAGAGATGTGAAATATGTGCAAATTTCCGCAAAGACATCATGTTTTTATAAAGCAAAAGATGGGAAATATGTGCAAATCTCTTGCTGGGACTCGAACCTGGACCTCTCGAATACGCGCTGAGTGTGCTACCGTTACACCACGAAAGCAGGCTGAAAGAAGGAAGAAAATATCTTATAACATATTTTTTCACTTTTTAAATATACAGAAAATATGTAACGTTCCCATGTTAGTCTATATGCATATTTCTCAAATGTTCTGTGAACTGTTTCGCAAGCCCACCTGGACTATATCAGTTGAAAATCTGAATTGATAAACCATATTAAACTATGAAAAAGCCCTTTTTGGGGATAGTTTAAATGTGAACCGTTTCAGATTTTATTTTTGTTTATTTACTTATTTATTTTTATTTTAAAATACTTAGACTTGATCAGTAATCCTTAAAACCGAAAGCTTCATTCTCTGGTGCTAACTTAATAAAGGATTTAAATCTTTCTATCCATATGTGTTACTTCTGGCGATGTACTGGTTAGTACATCCGAGTGAAAAATCAGTGCTTCGATTCCGGGTGACAGTATAATTAATTTTTCACTTTTACCACTCCGTAAACCAAATAGCCTTCACAAATTAAGAAGCAAAGAGAAAATATACGTTTCATACGATTTATGCCGAATGTAGTTGATTGGGTATATTTATGCGAGAAGAACGATAAATACCTTTGACTGCATGATTAGAACAATAATCTCTTGCTAACACATTTATGAGTAAATCAGCAATCATTCGCATCCAGCATGCCAGATTTGTATACATGAAGTAAACACTGTAACAGCTGCATAGAAGTGTTGCGAAACAGGCCGCTAGTGTTATAGCGAGAATTACCTAACTCTTCCGCAAACAAAGAGTCTGCCTGTAGCTTGTTCATTTTGCTTCTGCCCTTGTTACTGCAACTCTGACGGTGAGAAACAGCAGTTATTGTCAAATCTGTGTCTTTTATAAAATTGTGACTTCCACCAACAAACGAAAATAGCAAAATGCCTTACGAAAGGCCATTTGCGAGCTGTCACCATTTGTATAATCATGATTTCAATCTTTTACCAATAATTTTATAGGCCTTAATTTACATCTAGCTTTAGATAACATTTCGTAATCCCACATACCAAAAACTTAGAACTCCAAGAATTAATGCATGTTTAGAAAGTATGACATTTCAACTTTTGTTAAAGCCAATTTAAACTGGCTGTATTGTCCTTTTCTTATCAAAACAACCGGATTCATTTTGATTTATTCAGCAGATATTGTACAAAAAAAATTTTCTTTGGGATAGAATTATGATATAAAATTAAATTTTGTTACAAATTAGGTGAATATGCCCCTCAAAACTTACAGATGATTCGAACAGTATATGGCGATGCACTGTTATCAAGAAACAAGGGTATGGATGCTACCGCTTTAAGTGGGTACGAAGACGTTGAATATGAACCAAAAATAAGGCAACCTTCAACTTCAAAGAATGAGAAAAATGCGGAGAAAACTCGCTGGAATTATTTACCATAAATTTGCCCCTGAAGATCAATCAGCTAACCAATTCAAAAGCTGTCTCTTGGTCACCACGTGATGTGTGTGTGTGTGTGATAATTCGAGAGGCTATTTTAAATCATCACTCGGTTTGACGCGATAATTCAAGCGGTAACGGTGTTTATTTAGATTTGGTTTTGAGTAATATCACTTCATGGGTGTATTCAACAATACATGCGTATAACACATCTGCCAATTAACCTTAAATACATTTTTAGATTTATTTTTATAGTGCGCCTTCGACGTTAATTCGAACTCGACATTCCTGGCAATAGGAATATTATTTTCAAAGTTCCAGCAATAAACATGTTAACGAGTTAATGTTAATAAGTTACCAATAAGCGTGGAATACGATGAAGGAATCATTTCGAATCAAAATAAATTCTATTTTTCGTTGATGAAGAACGAAATACGCGTGCATAGATTATTTGACGATTGAGAGGAGGAAGCCAGTGATGAAGATAGCAATAAAACTAGAGGTATTAGAAGGCAAAAAAATGAGAGTAATAGATAGTGAATATGTAAGCGGCAATGATTCCGCGAAAGAGAAAGAAAATTCAGAATGGATAATGTGCCCAGAATTCGAAGAAATACCACAAAGAACACCGTTTGTATCTGGCCAAACAGCCGCAGGACCGCAAGTATCTTCAGAAATAAAAGAACCATTATATTTCTTTGAAATGTGTGAGAAATCATTTAAGTTAGTCTTTTAATGAATTCACCAATACGGCGGAAAATCGTCTTGAAATGCTTATTCGCCCGAGTGAAGAAGGCCTCTAAGTGGAAAGGGTTAATCAGTATTTTCACAAAGAAACGCGTTTTAGATTACGAAACAAGATAAGACCAATAAGGGAGGAACTTTTTTTTTATTTTGGGCAGTAGTTTTTTTTTATGCGATAATGCTTGTCCCCATATAGCATTATGTGTACAACAATAACTTGCGAAGCATTCAGCTGCACCTATAAATCACCTACCATATTTCCTCAATTTATCACCAACTGATATTTTTTCCCTTGTCCGAAGCTTAAGATGGCCACGAAAGGACTGATATTTGAAGGCGTCTTGAATATGAAATTAAATGTTACGCGTAGTTTACGAAGGGTCATTTCCCAAGCTTAGAAACAGTGTTTTGATGAAGAAGCGTTGAAAAATTGTATAGATTCCTCTGATGATTATTTTGGAAGAGAGAACTTAATTGAAGGTTAATAACATTTCTCTTATTTATAAAAAATTTTCCGGTTATGTTCTGGGCTTACCATGTGGTACAACTAAAATTTATCGAAACTTAGCCATCGCTACTTACACGGCTCAGATACAATAATATTAAAGTATATAGTAGTATTCAATTATTCGGTGGTAATTCGTTTTAAGACTTAACCACGGATGAGTCAAACCGAAATATTAGCAAATAATACACAATGCTGTGTGCTTTCTCACATTTAAATAACCTGTATTAAACTTAAATTGTACGTAAGTTTAGATTCCTACGTGCTACTCATGTATACCTTTATACTACATACTATTCATACGACGTAATACATGCTATTACTATTACCCTAACGCATTGTTTCAAAAGGTCTCAGAATAAGAACTAATCAATTTATCAACATTAGCATTACAGTAGTAGTTTCCAAGCCGTTGTAGGATAACTACGAGTAGTATTTCATTTTGGAGGCCTTATTATGGTAAATAGAACTTGAAAGAGCAAAACGATTTACGATATCACGTTAATATGGTGAATAATATGAATGTTAGATCGAGATTGGAAGAAAGTTGTAAAGACGAAGAACGGGTCTGGGAAAAAAAATAAATAAGTAACATAAGTTAAATGTTTTCTTATGCAAAATAGCCACGACACTCTACCATAATATTTTAGCCTATTAGGATAGTGTGCCACTTCACCATTTGAGTTCCTTATAACATACAAGAACCCCAAAGATTATGCTATGATATGATCAGGCACTCTTGAGTATACCTGAACTTCTGTACGTCGGCTATGAACAGATATTACGGAGTACCGTAGCTTCGCCTTCGTTTCGAAACTAGAAACTTGCAGTAGTATTTTCCCTCTTTCAAGGAAACTTATAAACTTTAGCGTTTTACTAACCTGGTTGCAAGCCACTGCAGATAAAAATTACAAAAATCGCTAATGAAAACGCAGATCGGCACATAGGTTGATGTCGAAATTGCTTTTCTAGCGAGTTGCAACAACTCTTTCTTTTCTCTCTCTCTGTAAGCTACAAGTCCGTTAGATATCTAAGCTTATTCTAATATGCATTTTTACAACAACTGATGGAAGGCATAGAAGGTGCGGGAAAGAATAAATAAAATTAATGAATTACCTAAAATAAATCGTATAAACTTCATTACTAAAATTATGTGAATCCTAAAAGCAAGTGGTTTGTATTTTAAAATATAATTTGAGCCATTTCGTAAGGTTAGAGACGAAAAGGTTTTTGTAAAACTCTGCTTATCTGCTTGTGTACTTAATATTAAAAGAATTAAATCATTGTTATGATAAATAGTTTAGATTCTGATTTACTAAATTATTGATATTTTGAATGATCTGCTTTGTATAATTAATAATACTATTGCAACGTTGAATGTTAGAATAAATTTAGGGCCAGAAACAAGTGGCTGACAGCAGCATTTGAGATCAAGCTGGAATATTTACGTTCCGGCAAAGCACGTAAGAACTAGGATGAATTGAGGTCGTTTAGAAAGAAACTGGTTCGCATTTACACTACACATGGCGCAAAAGCACGAAAACTTTCTTGTAATTAGTTCGTTCGCTGCGATTTAAATTCAGTAGAACTATCGTTGGTCAGCTATTTTACAGGGGATTCAACCGCTGGTGGACTCGAAAAGTACGGGATTCATAAAATAGACTGGAAGCTTAAGTCCCGCAGATTTTACTAGACAAACAGCGAGTAATCGCTACATTTTAAAGAACTCACAAAATAAAAGTAACATAATAAAGATAAATTCAGAAGTGGAACAGTAGTCTAAGACTACACATAAAATAGACTAAAGTACACTGGCTCAGGTATTTTACCGGCGCGTATTTTAAAACATTGGCTAGAGACATGCTAAAGCCGAAATCTAACTTCTTATCAAAGCTGGTAAGACCACAAACAGAAATACGCGACTGTCAGAAGCTCTAATCTAAAGATTCAAAACCCTCAGCTTGAACACCGAAAAACTCAGTTTGCCTTCAGGTGAGGAACAGAAAGGAGAAATCATAGTAAAGATTTAAGTCATAGTAACTGGTTAATTAAACTTAGAACGGAATGTCCTTTGAATACTTGTTTTTACTGTAATAGTTGTTTAATGTGTCATTTCCAAAATAGTTTTGTTATGTTTTCAGAACAAAGTAGCAATATAAAATAATTGAATTTAAATAAATACAATTTTTGTTTCACAATTAGTGCTTCTTCGGACTCAACGAGACAGATAATAATGTATACTCAGAAACTCGGCAAGTGTTTAGAGAACGTTTGGCTATAATTAACGAACACAGAACAAACAAAATGAACGCTATGAACATAATTTCAGTTTTAAAGTAAAATCTAAAAGAAAGACTATGTTATGAAAGATGCAAATTTAGGTAGCACAGAATAAGAAATTTAGGTAACATCATACACTTATTTCTTATATCTATATTTAATGCAAACGAGAAACTCTCAAGAGTCGCATATTAGACATTTTGCTGATATTTCGAAGTGAAGCAAACCGCTTTGGAATACGCACAATTATCTGATAAAATCTTAAGCTGTTTAGGGAAATGATTACCTCATAACTATCGAAAACGAAGTGAATTTGACATGTTGTTTCAGATTTTCAAACTGCAAACAACTTTCAGAATTCAGTTATTGATTGGAAAATGACGAATAAAATAAGAAACAACAATTAACGACCCTTCATAGTCATTTTATCGTAAACTGATGGTGAAAGTGTCACTTTTTCTAAATTTACGATCAATCACTTTTTTTAATTTTATAACAAGTTCCCATTTTTATTTATAAAATATAAAGACTTGTTGTCTCTGTATTCCTGGAGGATTACTTGAAATTGATTTATTACACGGCAAGCAAAAAATTACATAGACCTGACTTATTTAATATTTCTCCTCGACATGGTTCGTGTAAATTGTATATATCTCTTAAGTCAATAGTAATATTTTACCGAATAATGAATTAAAAGCACTTCTGCCATGAATATGTGTGGTATATGACTAGTTAGTATACCTTGTTAGCAACTGGAAAGTCTCTGATTCCATACCCGGCAAGGACATAGCAGATGTTTCAATGTTCTTGTGTGCTAAAAATGTAAAGTCTGCACAATATTCTTGCGTGCAAATTAAAATAATTTACATTGCCTTTAACAACTGAACTCTAAACATTCGACTAACTCGTTTATCTTCTACGTGTAGGATAATTAGGTATTTTTTGTAATGTAGAAACATAAGAAATCTTAAAGTCCTGATCTGGAACAGGGAGCTGAATGCAGCTATGTTCTGTGATTGGGTTGGAGAATAACTGCACTTGAAAGGGATTTAAAATCCTCTTTTATTAAATCAATATTATTTACAACCACTTCCCAATTCGGGAGGGATACAGAAAGTAAAGACCACACTTGGGTCTAAAATGAACAATTAAATAATATTTAAATTAAAGCTAAATAGAACTTAAATTGTCGTTGCTCGCAGAGCTATACGCGAGGTTGGCCTCTAACTAAATGGTGCGTAGCAAGATTTACTAATACTGACGCACTTGGATTTATTTCAATAAATCACGTAAATTAAGAAATCACGTAAAGCGCTATGGCTTAGATTTTAAATGCTAGCTGGTCAGGCGAACGTCGAATAGAATGATCGTGATCTGAGACTAAAAGCTCTCTCATTCTGAGAGGTTTCTGGTTTAAATAGAACTTGGCTCCACTTCAAATTAGCCTAAAGCTGAAAACGCGCGCTTCTTCTAACGGGAAGTTGAAAATGAGAAGAGATAGAAAATTTAAATTAAAATAAAACTTTGTTAGTTTAACTAAAACCTTACAGATCTACAAAATAATTGATTTCATCTGGTATAAATATATAGGAAACGTCTATAAAAAAAATTAGCAGATAATTATCCAGCTATAACTTGAACAACACTTACTTTCTTGGGAAAAAAATCAACTCCTTGCTAAAAGTATCACAGTTCAAAGACAAGTTTCAACGGCAAGTTGTGATAAGTAATTCGGAATATAACGTAAAACGTTTTACTTGAGTATAACATCAGCATAATTTAGTAGGTATTCGAAAAATATACAATCATTACATTTGTGAACGTGAATAACGAGTCCTTTTAAAAACCTATGTTAAAGATTTCGAAAAATAACAATATTGTACTAGGAAATACACATGTATTAAAATGATTGCAGCACACATTACATCGGCATATCATGCAGAACTTTTTTAAACCTCTTAACACTGTCTTAGAGCAAATGAAGTACTCTTAGAACGTTTTGACAATGTTCCAGTGCTGCTTAAGCAATAGCATAGCTATAGGAAGGTGGTATGGCCTGGGCGGTACCTTTTTGAGGACAGCATTTTCTATGTTAAGCGTAGTTTCATACTAAAGATGAAAAAAACCGCACTTTTATGGGATTGAATCGGAGCGGTTCGTTCAACGAAGTGAATCAGATCTTTTCTATGACTAACCTCTCGCTCCTCTAAAATTAACTTTAATGAGAACGATCCGAAACGACAAGAGAATCAAGAGCGGTAAACGAGGATGGAAGAAAAGCGGAAGGAATCGAACGAGCAGTGGGATTATAACCGGTTAACGAGGCTAGAGCGAAAAGAATTAAGCGAGGCGTTGGTCAGAAGATTCGACTCAATCTAACGATAATTCCCTGGACTGATTTCTTCCAGCTGTAGTTTTGAGACTCCCTAAAGCTTCACTTCTACACAGAACTAGCAATACATTCCGAATAAAAATTTACCAAAAAGCTGGTGAAATGGTACAAACTAAGGTCGCTATTAACACGGGGGATAAACATTCTTTCTTCTCTAAAATGGAAATCAAAATTTTCTGGCTTGCTGTTAACAAGGGCTCCGTTCTTTTTTCTCCAGTCAGGCATAAAGTCGCTCCGTAAAATGAATCAGTATGTGAACGAATAGTAGATTTCCTTTCCTGGCGCGTTTCCAATAAGAGCTCTTCGTGAATTGTAAAAGAGCCACAACTCGGTGTTCTGGAATCGGAATAAATTCACTTGGTAAAGTGGATCGGTTCTTTGAATTAGTTCCGGAGCGGATCGTTCAACCCCATTTCAGGCCTGCTGACAGGTCACCAAAATATTAAATAAAGCTTTCTATCAAACCTGTGAAAACATCAGCGGCTAGTGCTAAAAAACTGTCTGTAAATGCGCTTATGCTTTATAACCGCAAAATTGCAAATGCCAATTTTTATTTTATAGGACTTATTCATACCAATCGTCGGGGCAGAAAGAAGGATTGGAATTTATCGAAATTTGGAAAAACTAATTACTGTTATTTGCTTGCTAAGGGGAAGGATGCTTTGTTACAAATAAGGACAATTAAAGTTCCTTATTTGTAACTCCGAATTAGATTTTATTCAAGTTACAAAGGGAGCGCTCTCATTTTCTCTTAACATACAGAGAAAACCAAGGTCAGGAGACAAATAAGGTTATCTCATTCCAACGCGCGAGTTCAGTGTCTTCACTTGTCATATAGAAATGTGAGAAAGGGAAGACACAAAGGGAGTTCACACAATGTGGTTTCTTGAGCAGACTAGAGAGTTCAGTGACGTCGTCAATTACATCACAGAAGAGCAAACCTTGTAGCACAGTAATCTTGGGAAAATCACGAAAATGCTTGCGCAGTCAGCCCAGCCCATTCTTTGGAATTTGATTCCAGGTCAAACTAGCAGTATTAAGTAGTCTTATGCATTCGGGCACACATGAGGTGAAATATATCGATGTGCTAAATTGTCATATAACACTGAATTGTGCCGATTATAGCTTTTACTCTAGACGCAATATTCAAAAGAGTCACAACATTACATTACAGGATTATGTAATACATTAAAAGTAAAACACTTACAATCTTCTTCAAATCTTTCTGCAATGCTTTTTGTGCTCTTCTAAGCGCTTCTCGTGATTCTAAAAGCATTTATGCATTTATGAACGTATCTTCTAGGATGTCCTTTTGTAAGAAAGGACAAAGGCTATGAAGGCAACCATGCGGTTAATGGATTATATACATAACAAATAATTAAAATGTGTATATAAATACATTTGTATAGTTTACAGTATGACACAATATATTGTTATGAATTTCGTACGTATGTAAATAATTTTAATGAAATTATTTACTAAAATTGAGCTTGAAAGAGATTAAACTCTGTCGGAAAATTAAGACTACAGGGGCAAATTTATTTAACATTGAAGTAAATGGCTATTTCCCTAAATTGGCGAGATATCAACAAGCTGGCGACGGTTTAGTCAACTAATTTTTGTCGCCAAATTTGACGAGGAATAGTCAAAAATTACCAAACTTGACGACATTTTGGACCCGGTCACAATATAACTAATTGATTCTGTAATTGAATAACTGTAATTTATTCCTCTATGTAACTGTAACTGCATCCGGCTCTTATGTGTAACTTTAACCGTATATAGTACCTTTTGGGGGGGGCGCTGTGATCGCGAACGATGGAAGAAGCAGCTTGGCCAGCTGCGAAATTTTTATAGGTGTTTTTCGGAAAAAAGTCTTATTTCCTTAAAAAAAAATTATTACAATTTTTCTCTAAAGTGTCTCGCCCTCAAATGTGACATTTTTTCTATGTAAAAGGGGTGTCATCTTCCTCGCTGTTCATTCTTCTGCAATCCGAAGAAAACAGGAGCTTTCAGATTAGTAGCCTTATTTTCTGTAAACTAAATCAAATATGTATTACTGAAGTGCCTTTAAATTCATTTATTTGTGTTTGTAGGCCTCTGACATTAAATAATAGTTAGAAATTGCTTTAAAATCATATGCTTGTTTTTCTGTAACTTTCCGTTGTGACGCATCTTTATCAGTAGATGCCGTCTATTAGCACTCCCCATCTGTGCCCCTCTTTAGAAATTTCTCGAGAGGGAGAAAGGGGATATTGGGCATCGATGAATGTATAAGGTTGCAGTTTTACTGTTTTCGATCGCAATTTTTTCTTTTAGTTCGCAAATAAAGGAAACAAAGAGATTAATTTATATTTCCTTGAATACATCTCTTAGAATTATGACCATATACTAGTAAAGTGTGCCTCAATTTGTTAAACTAGTACGAATATATAGAAAACTATGATGGTTAAATTAATAAATAAATATAATGTTTAAAAAAATTAATTAACATAAAAAAATTCTGATATTTATTGGTTTATTTATTTTTGCTGATATGCTCTCGCACTGTGTATGGTTTTATGATCATGTCTGATGTTGTTTGAAAAAAAATGTATGAATATGTTTGAAAACCGCAATACTAAATGTTACCTTACTTAATATATACTTTGTCTGGACAGAATCGTATTTTAGGCCATTTTTCTTACTTCCTTTCCTTTTCTTTCTATAGACCCTTTTTATTTATTTTTATTTTTTTCCCCTCTCCATTGCTTTTGGGCCATTTTTTTTAAATTTTATTTTGTCCGATATTTTTTCCTGGCTTTTATAACTCGTATAAAATATACGAAGTTCCTTTTTACTCTCCTCTGAAATACGAAATTGCCCTCTTTCTATATACCTTTCCTTCGCACCCTAGCTTGATTTTTCGCCCATCGGTGCAGAAAAACTCAGCGGGTGCAAAACAAGATATCTGTCTTCTTTTTCTGTCTGTCTGTATATACCTTTCAGTAATTTGAGAAATGGAAGGTACTAAAGATTTCTCTGTGGTCGGAGAAAAACTATATAAGACCGAAGAGAACACGAGCTCTCAGTTTTCTCAGTTAGAGCTGTCGCCGGAGTATTGAGATATCTGTGAGAGCTTCGTCTTTTCAGGTGCGTTATTTGAAGGATAACTGCTATTGTGCTCTGTGATACTGAGAAGAGCTGTTTGGGTATTTTTCTGAAAGTTCCGAAACTGTAATATATTTAGTTCTCTTGGTAAAAATAAATGTTATCAAGCTATCATCGTTCTGTGTGCATTTAATCCATTACGAACCCGTACGCACGGAACAATACTAAATATATCTTCTAAATATATCTTACAACTCTACAATATGGCTCTTACAATGCACTTCCACACCTGTGTAATTATGTATATATTAATATGGTAGTGCTATGATTCTAATAAAATACCACATTGCAGTTAGCACTAATGAAGATTTATTAATGGCGTTATATAACATTTAACAGTACACTAAAATTTGCAAAAATATATATGTTATATTTTATCACGCTCATGAAAACTGTACAAGTAGTGTGAAACAGCCGGCTCAGCGCCAGGATCTCAAACTCGCAGGCGCAGTGCGCAGCAAGCCTGCAGACGGATTGGGGAGGCGGAGGCGCAGCAGATAAGAAGGATTGTTTGGGGATTCTTTATTTGGTGAATAAAACCGGAAATCGAACCTGTAACAAAAGGAATTCAAAGGGTAGTACTATGATTGATTGCTTTAGAGCACTACAACATGATCTCTAGTCACTTATTGGCAAGCAAAAGGTTAAAAATTAAAAATAAATTATATTTTTTTAGGATTGTCCCCACCACCATCCGGTGCGGTTAATTGCATCTGGACAATCCCGAAAATCTTGAACAGAAAAACGTATGCATAAGTTTATGCAAGCTTTCCATAAGTTTTTCAAGAGAGCGAAAAGTAACACTATACTAAAATATCTATAGTGTTATGAAAACTTAAAATTAAAGAAAATTAAATTTAAAAAGATTATATAAAAACTAAATATACATATTATCATTAAACGTTAAATTAAAAAGGATTATATACAAATTAAACATACAAAAGTAACACCAAAGTAAAAATTAAGAAAAATGAATGAATAAATACGTTAAACATATAAAAACTAAATATACAAATTGCATTGAATATAAAAAGATATCAAATTAGATATACAAAATATCATTAAAATTAACACTAAACTTTAAATGAAATGCGCTAAATAATCTCAAATTACGAAAAAGAAAATTCAATGTAATAGCTTAAGAAATAATTAAAGACATAAAAAGATTAAATGGCATAATGCCCACAGGCATAGCTGTTCACACTATCTATCAGATAGCGCTTATCGTCATAAGGCGACAAAGTCACTTTGTTGGCTTCAACAGTGAATAGATTGTGACTCTCGCTATCAATACAATATTGCACATCTCGTGATCATGTCTCATTGAAGAGACATTCTTCGTAGTTTATATGTTTAGCATGCTTCCTTAGCACAGTTTTCTCACATCTTTCGCTGTTTTCTTCTCTCCACAGGGAGTCAGCAAAGAATACATTTTAGCTTTTAGTCGGACTAACTCATAAACAGGTGTTCCATTCAATTCGTCTTTAAAGCAAAATTATCTTTTTACTCTTCTCGTTGTAGAGGAAGTGCTCCTTCAGATACTCGAACGCATCATACAAATCTAAATGTAGACTCATATCCCTATAAATGTCCTCTGGCTGTACAGAATAAGTCAATGAATCTGTATCGCTGAAAAGGAGTTGAGCTGTGGATCCATAGTTCTGATTTCATGTGTTCATAATGAAACTTATACTTGTGCAGCTTTCTCAGTTCCAAAATAACAAAACCCACATAAATAGGTCGATTCAATGTAATGACATTTTTCACACGTTGAATGCCTACTCAATCTTCATCAAAAATTCTAAACTCCTTGAAAGATGGGGCGCGACTAATCTTTGCGCTTTTCTTACATTATTGACGATTTGAATATCCGCCCTATTTCGTACGTTTTCCATTGTTTTTCCGTACACTGAATTATTCATCAATTTGAAAAAATTCTTTTCAGATGTGGTATTCACTTTTTTGTCTTTCTTCGGTGTTAAATTGAATATATTGAGACAACCCGGGTTTCTGTAAAAATTTTAAGATTTTATGCACTTTGGTTAATTTTAAACCTTTTTCCAAATAATATTTAAAATTTCTATAATGAAGCACATATATTTCCTTGATTTTAAAATTAGTCACTAATTTCTGAATTTTTGTTTTTTCCTCCATCCTTCTGTAATAAAGAGATGGTATAGGGGGATAACTCTTCAGTTGTTATACAGCACTTCTCCGCAGCTGAAGGAAAATCATTATGTAGGTCATGCAGTTCCTGAGGATATTCCATATACACTTTGTTGCTTTGTAGCCGACAGCTCCATCTTCAGGGGATCACAAAATGGCTTCTATATCAATGGCAGAGGGTGATATCCATCGAAAGGCTTCATAAGGCAGAGGTTGAGAAATGGCCCACCCATGTATATTATTCGCATCCAGATATATAATATAACTGGATGGTTTGCTTGGATCATAATTGGGTAGATATTTATTGTTAGCTTCTGCCATCGTTGAGATATCATGGAAATACCCCAAGAACCCCTCTTTCAATGAACAGACGCATATCCAGATCTGTTAGAAGGTCTAATTGAATTCCAGTCCTTTTCAAACATACCTGCCATGCTAGCCCCGGTGATGTCATAACATGACCACAGTCCAACTCATAATTTTTAATACATAAATTTCTAAAATTTTCAAACACATTTGCTAAAAGAAGAACATCCGATTTAACATATAAATCATGATAGTGCCCTAAGGTACGGAGTTTAAAAGTCTTCCATACATTTAATGCATGAGAATAATCTTGATCGGAAATATATTCCTCTCCGAGAGCACCGTAAACTGCTTCTTTCGGCAGTAAGCATGTTTTTTCAAACTTTGTGAAACAAGACATGTACTCATAAGGATACACGTCTTTATGTCGTAGCAATTCAAATCCTTTTTTCCAAACTGACTTTTCAAAATCTGGAAATTTTCCTCCTTCATGTTATTTACCAGCTTTTCTAGGGAAGTATTCAAAAACTGTTGTCTATCTACAAATTGCAAACTTATTTTGTCCTCCCGATTGTTTAAGGAAAAGGAAATGTATTTTTCCATACTCGTTACTCTATTTTTCCATTACGTTCACTTCGTGAGCTTTCACTTTTTTAGTCCTTGAAGGATGTGATAGGCATCGTAATTCTTCAAATTCTGAAAAATCACAAGGATGCACTTTTTCAATCGGTATTGTAAGTTGCAGTTGGAGTGCAGAGCCCCTCGATATTGCCCAGTGATATGGCAGTGATCTCTTACTCTGTCCTTCTCCAACGCGGTTTTACAAATGTAACACTGAGTCTCTGAGAGAAAGTTTTGTTTGTTTTTTTTCAGTGAAAATCATGGGAGCCACTTGTGTCAGTTGTCCGACCAGTTCCTTTTTCACTTGAATGAGGGATTGCACAAAATGTTCAGCGGCATTTTCGCTTCTGTATACCGCCGCCGGTTTCAAAACCGTACTGTTAAGACCAATCAGTACGTATGCGTATCCACACGGCTGGTGTTGCGCAGTTTTGTTGGTAAAGGAAATGTTTCTACTTTGTTGCGCACTGTCCATCGGCACAATCAGAGATTCAAAGCCCGCATAAAGGGCACGCGATGCTGGAACTGAATGTTCTTGTAGGAAAGTATATTTTCTACTTCTTCCGGCATTTTTATATGTTGAACAGAATGTTCGGCGCAATACTTTAGGTGTTCCTTCAACATCTCTTTTTTCTGAAATTGGTGGAGGGAGCGATAGCAAATATGATGAGCGTGGACATGTTTATTGGTATAAGCCAGGAGACGCGACATGTTCCGACGGACATGTTTATTGGTATAAGCCAAGATCTGCGACATGTAATGCTGCCTATCTTCTTCGCTGATCAGCAACAAATTGATACAGTCCTCATTAGTGCCTTTAGATACGTGCAGGGGGAACACTTCATCATCTTCATAGCCGAACACGTTAATTCGCAGATTATTTAATTTTTCTATAGCTGCAAATTTTTGTATAGGAACAGGGCAGGTGACGTCTTCCAGTTCAATACTCGATTCATGAGGCTTATAATGAAAAAGGCGGTGTGGATGGTTTTCCCAGGAAATATTCAGTTTGTGGGCGATTAAACACCCCACAAAACATTTATCGTCCTCATAATTTTGAATATTTAGTATGGCCCTTTTATCGACCAACCTTTTAGGCAGAGGAATGTAGCTGCAACCTGGAAAGACCTCATAACAAGCAACATTCAACTCGAATTTGTTAATTTCTTCTAAGACCCACATTGGTCCGTTTTTCAAAAAATCCTCAAAATTATTTTTTATTTTTTCAAAATTCTCTTTGACTTGAGGTTCCACATTATGTGTATTGAGTAGGCGGGCGCATTTGCTTCGGAAATAGACGCTAGAATATTCTTCCTTTCCATCCTCATTATCTCGTCTCATCAAAACATTGATGATTAGACTGCGATGGGCGCTTAAATTTTGTTGCAATTTTTCATTTGAAATGGGTCTCAAGTACCGCAGAAATGTATCTAAATCTTGACTGTGTTCTGCGTTAGGGAAGACAGTCTCGGTCGAGAAAATGTCTCGAACGCAGGTAGTTTTTACCCGCTTCGAAGCTTGGGCTGAGGAATTCGTATTACGGCGCTTTTCTTGGGTTCGTGTAACACTGTGCTCTACGTGAACATGATGTAAAAGATCACTATTTCTGGTGAATGTTTGAGAACACTCTCAGGAGACAAAAGATCTCAAATGAGACAATTCGGGACGTCTGAAATTGTTAAAACGGTTAAAAAACTGATAGGTACTACACTTAAAAGCAACTTCATGCGTTTTCCTGTGAGTGTTTTAAGTCTCTCTTATTTGAAAATACCTTGAGCACTCGTGACAAGTAAAAGATTTTAAATGAGATAATTCATGATGCTTTAAATTGTGGGCTCCTGTAAGCTTCATTGAACAGGTTGCACAATAGAAAGAAACACTTTCATGGGTTTTCTTATGCCTATTCAAATCACTGCCACGACTGAATGACATTTCACAATGCCAGGATTTTTTCCCTGAATGAGCTTTAAGTTGTTGTGTCAAGTTCCGTTTCAAGGTGAACACCTTTATCACAAGTAGGGCACACCTAAGAAAGAAACAAAGAGGGAGTAAGCTATTGTGTGCTTTCAAAACTCGCCTAATAGCTTTTAACTAGCTACACAAAGGTTAACTGTGAATTCTCTTATGCCTTAAGCTAAAGGGAGGAGTTTTTATCGTGGCTTTTATCGTTAACATTTGCAATCATACTGTTCTGATACCGTACCAGCACCTTTCTTAAAGTCATATAAAATTATGTTATATGAAAAATATAAAACATTAAATCGAAAATATATTTTCGGAGGGTTGTTCATATAACCATCCAGTTATATGGACAATCCTCCGAAAATACAACTAAATATCAGTAACGAAATGAGTTACTTTTACAGATTAATCCTTTGAAATTTAACGCACATTCAATAATATTCAAAATATGAATTTAACCCATTCGGTTCAGCGTTAACTAAGTTCATTCTCTAAAATTTACATTCTCACTTTAAAATATCGATTTCATGCCTGAAACATTTTAAGTTTAAACTTCTTAATAGACACTAAACATTCAAACACTAAAACCATACACTGATACTAAAAAGTTCTAAACACCGGTTTTATATGAAACATACCTATCACAAGTCTAACAAAATACAGAAAAATTTTATCTTTATATTTAATATTAAATTTTATATTTGTAATATTTAATTTTAAAACTTTTCCCTCCCATAAAAGGTCTTAAAAGGGGGATCCACCCTAAATTTAACTAATTTTTACAAAATAAAATCTTTCACAAAATAAAAACTTACATGTTCAGGAACCAGACTGATGACAAGGTCTCCAGCAACATCGTTTTCAAAGACTTCCATTTCGAATTTAGAACTCAGCAGTTAATAGTGAATCAAGATGCAACATGAGATTGTCTGAGAGTGCTGGACTTTATATACACATCACAGGATTTATGGGAAGCTTTGTTGTAACCAATCAAGTGCTAGCGATTTCATTTGGAACATTCTAGAACATTTGTCACATGATTTCGTTAATCATCTTATTTCAATATCACCGTGTGACCCTTGTTCATGAATCATCAGATTTTGATACCAACTTGTGACATCAGTCTAACCTCTTATCAAAATGAATGAATTCAAGTTAAACATATAAGGCAATAGCAAACATGTGATTAGTGAAATGAGGGTTATGAATTGCTATGCATTATCAAAAGGTAGTGTACATATCCTAATCAACAGATAAAGCATCTCTGTACACAGATAACAAGAAACATTCATTACAATGGTGGGATAGTAAACAGTCATGAGTGTTGTGTTTGGAAAGTATGAGGCACACAAGAGTTAAAGTCATTTGTTTATTACAAAGATAACCATTCTTCTACATCAGAAACATCCGGTAAAGTATCTTCGGATACCATTTTTACATTTTTTATATCATACAGATTTTTATTGTTAATATAATGAGATGGTATATTTAAATTCTCGAAATTTATCTTTTCCTTTCGGGGATTTTTTTGAGTTTATTAACAGCATAGCCATCAAATCCACAATAATAGAATTTTTTACTAATTCGTCTCTGTAGAAAATTTCGCCCAGTTCATTCCATCTAATAACTTCAGGATATTTCTTGAAAATTTCGAAAGTATTATTGGCATATTTCCGTGAATTTGGAGGAACGCTGTTCATCACAATATCTTCATAGCTTTTATCTTGACGTTTCTCCGAGAGAGATTCCATTTCTTTCTTCGTTCTTTCATCAAATTTCTTTTTTCCAATGATCCGTGGTGGGTTAAAATGCTGCATTTTTAATTTCTTTTGTAAAAGATTATAATGTAACTTGACTTTTTCGTCTTCTGTCAGGGAACTGTTGAGAATGCGTGACATTTCGCGGTCTAATTCATTGGCATTTTTTTCGGAAGTTTTGGTTATGGACCTTTCGGGTATTAAAACGTACTTTTTAATGTGTTCTATTTAAGATTGCGGTAATGGGACTTAAAGTTGCAGGAATCAATACGTTGAGAAAACCACATTTTTGTACAATCCACTTGCGGTTTTCGGGAATAGGAGATTTTTCGATTTTTCATACACCAACTTTCTTAGGATCTGTTATGCTTCTGCAGATGTCTCTTTTGATGCTTTGAAAGAGGTACCTTTCCTTTTAAAGTATTCAGACAGCATTCACATATGGCTTTTATACACGAAGAGGGAACACGTTTCAGGACTTCTCTCAATAATTTTTAGGACAAATTTGAAGCAGTTGCAGCTGTCTTTGATGTTCTTCCGTCACTGTCATCTTTTAAAATGAACTCTGTTTAATGATGCTTAGATTGATACACGTATTGCGTTTGATGAGGTAAAATATTTGTGCGCAAGCGTAATTCTTCTGGTGTATCGGCGCGCAGATCAATGAACAAATAAGTATAGGGGTTTCTTAGTTGCATCTTCATAAGTCTCTTGAAAAAATTTTAAGTTTCTAGGAAAGAGTTGCTTTCCCAAGTGAGATATGACTCATATCTCTGCGATTTTTGCGAAGCATTAAATAGTGTGCATTTAAAGTCACATCTCGCATTTCCTTACCTTTATGAATAAAATTTGTTATAAAAATAATACTTAAGTGATGACTTCCTCTACTAAACAGTTGAGTTAAACGATTATAATTTGTTCCTTCTTGCATGAAGTCATCTAATATGAATAAAGTGTGTACACCTAAAAATTCGCTAGAGTTCTTGGGTAGCCCTTCTACGAACGTAATATCATCTTCTACGTCTTTGTTAAGAGGTTGGTGGATCCCGTAGAAGCAGACAATTTTATCGGGCACGATCGAAAACATGTCCCTCTTGTATTTAATCAGATCCCTCACAAAAATATTTTCCCACAACCTGTGGGTTCCGCGAGGACCATAGTAAAAGGATGCTGCAATTTTTGGAAACTCCATGGTAAATGATGACAAGACATATGAATAATCATTTAAATATATTTTTATTGAAAGAATTGTGTGCGTACACGAAAATGATTGGTTACAAAATCATAAACGTTTTCGTCGCTACATATATTTTTAAGAATAAAATGATGCAATGTATTCTTCATTGAATATCCGCGATATCTGGAATATAGGAAATGGATACAATAATGTCCACATATGGCTGTTCCGTCACTTTGTAAAGGGATGGAGTTATATTCTACTTGAGCATATCTCGAGGCGAAATCCGAAATTTCTCCTAAAACTGCTGAGGGAGGGTGACCATAAGAATCGAAAAACTCCATTTGCAGGGGTAATGTAATCTAGAAGGCCAAGTAGTGACTACCAGGTTCTTGTGTCGAATCCACATTAGCGGTAATACACGATGGATAGTTCTGAATCACAATATGAGGTAAGTGATCGCACGAGAACACTCCTAAAAAGGGATCTCGAGTAAAAATATTCGAGGACAGGATGAGAAGCAATTGAATCGTATTCATATTTAATTCGTGGAATCACATAGTACGGACCCAGATTTGTTTATCTCAATCACGTTTTCAAATTCAGCATAAATAAGTGCCGAAATAGTTTCAGTCAGAGCTTTTGGAAACTTTAATTCTACTCTTAAATTGCCTTGTTGTTGTAGGTTCAGATGAGAATCGTTGCGCAAGTCAGGTGTCAAATCAAATGTGTATAAGGCATGACCGGCAGAAAAATCATCTCTTGATAAATAAATCCCTCTGTCTCGATTAAATCCTGAAAATAGACTATCATAAGCTCTTATATAATTATCTGAATCAAAATCGAGTTCCAGTGGTTTACCCGGTATTAGGGTGTCCGTCAATATACACGGATAAAAGTTCACATTATAATGATAAAACACGAATGGATTGGATTTGTACTGTCCGTTCATAGCTGCATTAGAGAGACAGGTGATGAAGACGCGTTTCGGCATAACACCCAAGAAAACATTATCTTGAAGAAATGACCAACTTCCTTATGAAACGGAGTATGTTTTACATAAAACTCGGTCAATGGGATGTTTGGCAGTACTTTTTTCTAGTGCTTTCGCATGGCCTAGCGAGAACCCTGGTTTTACTTTCACTTTTCTAATAAGCATGAACGCATGTTCGAGAATAACATTATAATCTGCTTTTTCTTCGGGTGAGACTAAACCGAAGGGCGCTTTGCTGCGTTGTAAGATGATCTTGACATCTACTAAATTGAGTAAAAGTCTGTTTTGCTGGAAAATGTCACAGTGAAGCTGACCAATCATGTCCAGAGTTTTACTGCCTTTGATGAGTTCTAATCGTTTTTTTCAGACCTTCGTTTGGTTTACTGCCAATGGATTCACCTCGGTGAGACAGGTGTCTCTGTAGAAGCATTCACAGGTGAGTAAATGTTTCTGGCATCTTCTCCATAGTTCAGTAATGTTTCAATGCAAGCACGGTAAGGATACGTATTTGTCGAAACCGATATGATTCTTTCGTTCAAACTGACATGTGAGAATAGTGCATGTAAATATAAATTCGAAGGGGATGCATGAACCTTGGTTGTTAAGGCTGACCCATTTGCTTTCACGATTTTAACTTTAACTTAAATATAAGACGAACTTAAATCAAGATAGTCTTAGCTAGTACTCGAAACGTTAAATTCGACTGGATCGCCGTCACGTATATTCAATAGTCGTTGGTATTAAGCATATTGTCCTTTTTCGATAGCCGTCTGTGTAGGAGGTATTAGAAACAAATCCAATTCTGATTTCACACAAGCTGGAGAATCTTTACGAATAAAAGAAGTCATCTTAAGAAAAAATATCGGGTGATGCTCTCACCTTCTTTGTTCGACGTGAAATGACTGATTTTCTAGCCAGACTTCTCTTTTTAATTCTTCCAGAACAAATCATGTTCTTTACTTTTAGAGCAGCTTTGTCGAAAAGTTCGCGCCCCGCTTCCTTGAAGCGTTTATGGACAGAATCTTTCACATTATTGCTTTGAGATACAACATTTTAATGCGTTTAGTCCTGTTTGTAGCATTTGTTTACCAACTGCTTGAGCGCCCGGCTTGAAAAGAGGTACTGCTGCACGAGAAAATGATCTAAATAAGCCGCCAAAACCATACCTCTTTCTGGTGATGTACACCTTGGTAAAAATTAAGTCCATTCCCTGTTTATTGTAAATAGTAATCTTCAAAAGATTTCTGACAACACTGGTACGGTACATATAGGTTAGGTTAGGTATAAGTGTAGGGGGCCACCTATTATTTACCCTGGGTAAGTAGGTATAGGCCCCTTACGCTAGCTATCCAGATTAGCAAAGCCTTCCTGGGACCCACGGTGCCGTTTTGGTGTAGAGGTGCTTCTGTTGTCTAGAGCAAGCGACATCACAAGCTCTGCCACTGCTGGCGGCGTCACTGTCTTATGCCAATGTCTACTTTGGCTGCTATTGCATGTTCATCATACCTAGTCGTGCATTGTTTGTAGATTCAATCTATATGTTTAATTTGGTTGTCGATGAGCACATTGAATTTTTGGAATAATTGAATTACTCATATAAGTTCGTTGACTAGCTGGTGTGTTTAAGTGCTTCTTACGATTTATATGACGATTTGAACTATTTTGAATTGTTTTCATTATTTGCTGTGTCAGCTAAGGATTCGAACATTAATCATTGGATGTTATTCTTTAATGAATGAGTTGGAGGATCACTCTGTGTTGCACAGTTCTAGACCCTTTGATGCCAGAGTGTCCATTATTTGGGATATGCGCTTCCTCATATGGTTATTATTGAGTGCGCATCTGAGATACGGATTCTCATCTTGGTCTAGTCTTGGTCTTGTTAGGTGCAGATTTGCTGTTATGGTGCATGTGAATAGGTAATGTTCTGGATCTCCCCTCTGCCCACATACACAAAGATCTGAAAGTGAGAGATTCCTCTTGTAGAAGTATGTGGGGAAAGGGCCGTGGCCTGAGATCAGCCATGTTATTTGTCTACTTATGACGTTTGGAGTAGAGCATATTTTTGGATACAGGTCGTATGTGCGCCTGCCCTGTTCAGCGAAGTCCCACCAGTTCTGCCATGCTTTTTCAAAAGCAATTTTGAGTTGCATCTTGAGGTGGGAGTCTGGCCATGGAATGGATAGTTTCGTTGCATTGAGGCCCCTAGCTGCTTCCTTTGCTAGGGTATCCACTTCCTCGTTGCCCTTGTTGCCGACATGAGCTTTAATCCATGATATTATGAAATGCTGGTTGGTTGTGTTAGAGGCAGTACTGAGAATTTCCTGGATTATTGGGGATCTATTCGTTGGGGAGGCTATTGCGTGCATGACGGATAAGCTATCTGTAAAAAGATGGCAAGTTTTAACGGTATATCATGACAAGTAGTTTTGGCGAAAATGAAGTTTCACGTATGAACATCCGCGCTCAAATGGCGTCAGTTCGCCTTTGCGTTCGCCTGCGCTCGTTCTTATAACAATTTTAATCGCCTCTATACTTTTTCGGTTTACAGGTAAGTAGTGAGGTCTATCATATTGTTCACACACGACATCTCCGTCGTTTCCTATTACTTTGACGAGGAGAGGAGCTAAAACATCACCCAGGATCTGTGGTTTTATAACATCGGTAAAAAGAAATAAAACGCGGTAAGTACAACAGTAGTCAGCTACGTAAAGACTAACAACCATTACACCAGCATCCTCTTCCGTAGAAGAAATGACCATAGGTTCAAAGCCTAGCATTTGATACAATCCATCCTCTAATAGTAGGCGAGCTCCATTTTTAACACTTATACTGACGTGTTTTGTCACAGTTTTGAAAGTAAACGAAATATTATTCAGGATTTTATCAATCTGAATCGTCTTTAAAATGTCCTGTACATTTTCAGAAAAACCTGGAGGTATCCTTCTTCCGATTATTTGACCGTCATTTAAATCAAATCCAATTAAATTATTATTGACATTTATATTATACCAAGTGTGAGGATAAATAAATTCAGCCACAGAAACCTCCCACTCCCCCTACAATTCAATGGGCACAGGCAAGCGAGTAATATAATCAAATAATTTTGTTTTCAGAAAAATAACTCATAGAGCAATCGCTCGGCAACGTCACGTAGAAACTCAGAGTGAAAACTGAGTGGGATATACGCAAGCTTTCGCATCTTTTGTTTGGGATTAAGTTAGAAGCAGGGAGCCAATCATCAAATTTAGATGGATAACCCGGAAATTTAACTAAATACCCTACATGCCCTCTCCGCGTACGCTTCTTTAAAATTTTCTCCATGGGAAATTTTTCTTTCAATTTCACTTTTTGAAGTTCTTGAGCATAAAACGGAACTTGTATCGGTTCTCCTAACAAGTCTTTAATTTTATAAACAAATAGATTTCGTCTTTTCACACTCTTTTCACTTTTCACTATAAACAATTTTTCGGTCCAGTTAGTTTCATATCCTTTCACAAATAATAATTTGCGTTTCGAGAGGCGAACGACATCTCCTACATTGAAAACACATCGTCCGGTTTTCGCTTCTTCCAAGTCTTTGTACAATGTAAACCATACCTCTGACTCATTTTCATCATTCACCTCCGCAGGAGCTTTTTTAATACTCGAATGATAAGCGTTATTATAACTTTTCATTAATTTATCTAACACGTCGATATATTTAAAAGTATTGTGACTTGTAAAGTACTTCCACATTTTAATTTTTCATGTGCGGTTCAATTGTTCCACTACGGAAGCTTTTGTAGAATTAAAAATTGTGAAAAATCGTACGTTATGCTCTTTCAAAAATATTTGAAATCTCATATTTTTAAATCTGTCTGTCCCTGATCTGTCTGCAACATTTTCGGCTTACGGTCCCTAAAAATTTCATTAAAAGCCTTTATCACATCTTCTCCACGCTTCTGTTTGAGTGGAATCGCCCACACAAATTTTGATAAAATGTCTATACATATTAATATGTATCGAAAGCCATCATTATGCTTCCGTAAATGCAAGACATCCACTAAGTCAGCTTGCCATTGGCTATCCTTCTTATAGCCAATGACGCGGTTCGTGGGAAATTTGTGGCGAAGGGGTTTGTGTAGCGGGTAAGATCTACACCTTCCAACCATTTTTTGATCGCTGTCTTCGACATTTTGTCTTGCGCAGCACGATATAAGGCATTCAATCCTCCGTAACTTGCGACTTGTTCCGGATCTTGATACGTTTTCTTCATTGCAACAGGAAATATGATTATTCGACACAGTAATACGAATCGGCATGATCACGCCAACGTGTTATTTATAGTTTTCTCGAAATATGTCTCAAAATCACGCAAATACTTTGATTCTCCGGTTAAAATATATATGACACGTAATAAACCACATATTACCACATATAAACTTATCACATATCCAACCTCTTTCGGTGACGTCATCTTACCCACTAAATAAAGAATCCCGAAACATTCCTTCTTAATCTGTTGCGCCTTCGCCTCCCCAATCCGCCTGCGGGCTTGCTGCGCACTGCGCCTGCGAGTTTGAGATCCTTTCGCTGAACCAGCTGTTTCACACTACTTATACACATGGCATAAAATTAAGAATAGAAATAAGCCACACTCTGAAAAATGCATATACAGACTTGTTGGATATTGTAGCATTTTCGCATATCAAACTGGCTTTGCGAACTACCGAGTAAAATTGTACTAGTCTTTCCAAGTGTATTAAGTCAAGAGAGCGATGTTAGCCTTATCCATTCAAATACTTGTATATTAGCCGATTGAAGGCCACAAACACACAAACTGGTGTTAAAATTGAGCTCAAAATTGGCATCAGTTCAAAAGTTACTAATTTGGTGACCCTATGAAAAAATAAAACCGAGTTTAATTTTTAAACGTTTTAATAAGTACATTCTGTTAATTTTAGGATTAAATTCTGTTTGTATTGAAAACTCACAAAATATAATAACATCAACAAAGAGTAACGTAAAATTTAGCACAAATAAAGATGAAAATATCACTCACCGCAGTTTCGTTAAAACTAGTCCAACGTTCATAAAACGTTGTTGAAAACCCAGCAGAAATTGTAATGTTTTTCATCTGCAAGTTGGAATATGAAGTTGAATGAGAAGAGGTGGTAATGTTAGGTTAACTGATTATCGTAAAGCAGCTTCAGAATTACCAGCATCTGAGTAGGGATCCCTTCGTGATGGATTTTGAAAGGAAACTAGTTCGTATTTCACGTTAAACACAGGGAAAAACACATTATCTTATAAAGCCAGCCCTTTCGCCGAGATTCGATTCCTGGTCGAACTACTAGTGCTCGGCGATTTTACCGCTACGTGATTAGCCAGAATATGAACCCCACGTCATTAGCCAGGTTGTTTTGTTAAATAAACTATATAAAATACTTCCGAAATTTCTAAAACAAAGTGAAAGGGCTCACAAGCTGCTGAGCGGTAAAGTCGCTGAGCACTGGTATTTCGACGTGGGCAAACGGCCTGGGTACATGGCTGTTTTCGTGGTTTCTCCCATGTGTAACGTGGGTGCGAACCAGTTCTTTAAAAGGTCTTCCATGAAGGGACCCCTCCTATCCTGTACTTTGTCATATTTAAATAATTTTATCTAAACCTACACTGCATAATATACTATTTCAATTTGTAGTAGACTGAGAACTATTCACCTCCAAAAAATCGAATTTTGTGGTTTTTGTCTCACCAGTGGGAAACAATTGAGGACCCTTCCTAAACCGCCAAAGTAATTTGCCTGAGTATTATGTCCACCTTAATACTGTTACGAATTTGGTATATATATAAATAACTGTAGTAAAATTAAATTTGAAATTGTAGTATCTTTTGTATTATGTAACATGAAAAGTCTGAAGAGACGAAGCTCTGCCAAAAAAGAAGATAACAAGGGAAGTCAGTTTAACATTGAGGCAAGTGGCTATCTTCTTAAATTGGCGAGAATCAAGCTGCCAGTGGTTCCGGCGAATAATGTTTTCGCCAAGTTTTGCGAGAAATCACGAAAAGTTGCATACCTTGGCGACCGTTTGGTCGGGTGAAAACTATATAAGACCGAAGAGTTGTTTTTGCTTTTGGTTTTAGGACCCCTTCTTTATCTCTTTTATGTGTCAGATTTTCCGCCCCTGGATCTGATTAGCGGCTGCTTTATCGGCTGCTATGCGGACGATACTGCAGTGGCTGTCAGATCCATTAGGGCTGAACACGCAGTATTAAAACTTCAAAAATTTATGCCTTCCATTGAATCGTGGTGCACCAAGTGGCGTATTGCTGTTAATGCATCAAAGTCTCAACTTTTACTCATCCGGAGAAGATATGCACGCAAAGGATTCTATGGTGAATTGAAATTATTTAATGAAAAAATACCACTTGTCACCAAAGCCAAGTACCTTGGTATCGTGCTGAACACCTCCTTTAAGTGGAATGATCATATTGCAAAAATTAAACAGAAGACCATAGGAGTAATTAACAGCCTCACTCCCTTACTTGGAAAATATTCAAGACTAGACCTTTATAAAAAACGTCACATATACACTGCTATTATTCGT
Source organism: Stegodyphus mimosarum (assembly GCA_000611955.2). Classification (NCBI taxonomy): domain Eukaryota; kingdom Metazoa; phylum Arthropoda; class Arachnida; order Araneae; family Eresidae; genus Stegodyphus; species Stegodyphus mimosarum. The sequence goes on along the minus strand of KK118094.1, from coordinate 76,258 downwards.
CCAATTATGACATACGCTTCACCCGCATGGGCAGCCTATAAGGCAAAGGATATTAAAATTCTTCAAATTATTCAAAATAGATTCTTAAGATTAATTACCGGAGTTCACTTTTATGTTTCTAACGATATGCTACATAAGGATCTACAAATTGAAACTATGGAAAAATATCTGCACAAATTGAACAAAAATTTCTTCGATAAAGCCATAAATTGTGACCGACTGAAGCACTTCAACACGTTTGATTACATCATCCTTGAAGAGGACGTTGACCTTCGTGCACTTGCAGCATTCCTCACGCGGAGTGCTAACTTCCCCACGTAATAAAAATTCATGACTGGTTTCCGTTCACACAATGTTTAATATCCTGTACATGTTTGGTGCCTACCTTACTTATACTTTTCAATTTACATTAACTGTTTTGTAACTCATGATACTGTATCGTATTTAAACTTGTATATTTTATATTTATTATGCATTGTATATCTTTTCAGTCGTCTTGTATTTGCCACTTGTGGCTTCCCTTTTGACCTTTACTCTTTTATTTTTTATTTGTCCGGACTTTCAACGTCTTGTGGCCTTTTTAGGCAAATTTTGTCATTGAGCCGGTAAAGTTGCATTATTTGCAATAATTCGGCTATAAAATCACTGACTGACTGACTGACTTGCTTTTGGTTTGTCTTTCATTGTATACTTGTTTTGCATTGTATTCTGTTACACTATGAGGAGATTTTCTTACTTTAACCCACTGCCAGTTAGTTTTACTACACTTATTGACTTGTTTTTCATACACTCTAGCCCTTCTTTATTTGCGATGTCGGATCATTTTATGATCCTCTTGTCGCGCTTTGCATCCACTCACTGGTACTCCCTTGCAGGTTGTACTTATCTTCACTGCATTCACGTTATATGTCTTTATAGTAATATGTGTCATTCATTCGGACATGTCGCGCTCTGAGCGACATTCGCGGAATATTAGGGTTCAGCTCGATTTTTTGCTCTCCGGTTTCAGTTCAGAGCTAACTTCGGAATATTGATAGACTGTGCGAGCTTCTCTTTTCGAATGCTGTTTGCATTGTGCTTTGTTTAACATTCTTAGTAGCTTAACATGGTAACTACTGATTGTTCTCTGTTATACTGAGAAGAGCTGTATACGAGTACTTTTCTGAAAAGTTCGAGAACTAGAAAATATTTCTTTTGAGAAAATAAATTTTACTAAATTATAACATCGGTTATGTGTGCATTCAAACAATTATGAAACTGTACGACGTAACAATATGAATAATACGGAAATGAGCCATTTTTCAGAACCTGGATTAGCTGCATTTGAATAGAAATTAAATTCATGCTTTTAGCTTAAAAACATATTCGCTATGGTCTCTAGGAATGACAAAGAAGTCAATTCAATCTGCCGTATTACTTGATCGTTACCTTTTTATCTGATCGATTTCCCAACACAGGAAACCAAGTCCTTTCTTTGATTGCTGAGATAACCGAGAAGAAATTCCTGATGGATAACATTTCCGGGTGGTTAGATAAATACATCAGAAAAATGTGTCCACTGTGCAAAAACGATCTTCGAAATCATTGTTTTCTCCCAATTCTTTTACTAAAAGACCTTAAGCTTACGACAGCTTTCATATATATTACAGCTGTCTAGTAAAGGCCGGGACACCAACATTTATATTATTTCATCTTTGACCATCGTGGGTCGATATTTGACACACTAAGAAGATAAACCACATATTTCCCGCCGAAACAACCTTAAAGTTTATCTTCTTTCAGTATTTCTTATGGATTTAAGGTCCTTTCCTCCGCTGCAATGAGCGGTGGGCTTATGGGCATTGTTGTCGTTATATTGCTCAATAATTCATTTAGTGGTGAGGATTAAGCATGTGTGTCTTGTTAGAGTAAGAAAGGGATTTGATTTGATGGAGCGACAAGGCAAAGATGACAGGTTTTTGCCCATTAGTCTATTCCGTTTTTTCGTTTTTCTTTCTCTGAAAAGAATGAAGCTTAGCGTTCCATAAATAAAACGGAATTTGAGATTTTGACAGAAATGTTCCCTGTTATCAATGTTCATGAAATCGTTCTTGACCGCTTTTTCAATGATGTTTCAATTCTAATAATTTCAATTCAGGCATAATATTACAGTAATAATTTTAAAAAAATACTTTTATATCGATATATAAAATATAATAAATGCTGTATTATTATTTGCTATCTATTAACTCAGTTTAGGGTACATTAATTTAATTATTAAATGTAGTCGCATTATTTTTAAATTCACTTATATTCATATTTAAGTGAATTTATATAGAGCTGAGTTATTACTTTGAAGTTTTAGAATTAGTTAGATAAAAAAAGTTCTTTTTCTTTAAGTTATTAACAGTTTCTTATCACTTATTTAGTACTAAAAAACAATTTCGATGCCAAAAAATTATCTCTCTCCCTTTTCTTTAACCGAAACCAAAACAGTATTAAACGTACAGAAAAAGTTAAATTTTGAAATAAACTAGAAAAAATTTTAAGCTTTTCAGCTAAAAACCTGATGCACTTTTAAGTAAAGTGTACATAAATATTTTGACCAAATTCGAATAGAAAACAACTGCAAATAAAGCCTAAGCGTAAGGATGTTTCTAACTTTACTATCATTTTGGCCTTTTTACTCTCAATAATAACTCTCAGTTAATAAGCCAAATATTAATTATCATTTGGTTAGGACTGCGCTTTTATGTATAGTTAAATTTATTAAAAGATTCCTCTGTCAGCTTAAATCGAGTAGCTCTCCAACGGGCCTGGCGCCCGCTTAAAGCCGAGTATTAAATTCGCTCTGAACATTGGTAGTTCAATTTAGGTTTACAGCACAGTAAACGGATTGGTTGTAGGAGAGGTTTACACAGTTTCTCTATGTATAGCATGACCGTGAACCATGTCCCTTAACACAACTTCATGAAAGTCATCCCTTGAATTAAACAGGTAGCCCTCGCGTCGTTTCTCAAAACGCAAGTAATATAAATCCAATCCCAGAGAGTGAAATACGCTATTCAGCGACTGAATAGACATTCAGGCACTGTAAAGCGAATGAAATTATAAGCAGTTGCTGAAGATAATAAAGGATAAATTTAGGTTTAGTAGATCGTAGCAAAGTACCCTATTTCTCTGCTTTTAGGATGGGACGCCTTCATGGAGAATTTCTAAAGAAAATTAAATGGTATTTACGTTACTCGTGGGAAAACAGCTAAAAACTCATGCTGCCAACTTCATACTTACGTATTAAAGCAACCACCTCGGAAAAAGTAGCAGATTTTCAAAATGTGCCAAAATCTGGCGGCCATGCGCAGAACCATTCTCCCGGCAACCATCTTCATAACAATCCTTCAGTCAAGCAACGCCGTCATTTTCGTATGTGTTCTATTTTGTTGCATTCCAAGTTCCAACCGTTTTTATAAATAAATCGTTATAACTTTTGCTTTAAATTTACTTTCAAAATATGAGCGTGTGGAATTTGCCAGCAGTGGATTAAACTGCTGCAAATTTTCCGCAAGAATATAGAATTTCGCTGAACATTTTCTAAACGCACTGACGAGGAAATACGTTTCCTCGATAGCGGTTGTTGCAGAGGATTGCACGAAGCCGAGTCTCCGCAATTTTGTGAGGAAATTTTAAGCGAAAACAGATCGTTGAAAGAAGAATAGAAAAACATTACAGAAAGATTTGAAGAACAATGTTAGTGTTTTTTTTTAATATATCACGTAATCCTTATTTAATTATTCAGATTCGTATTTTAAATTGTTAAAGTACATTCTCTTTCAAATGCTAATTTTATTTACCAACTTACAATATGTATCGATAGTTTGGTAATCTGTCTGAAAGAAAAGATTCGAAAACCGCCAACTTGCACTCGTTAAAAATCTTTTAACTTTTCATCTGTAAAATATCGCCCAATTCAGCGAATGTGGTGTCGTTAATACGTAAATACCGCCAGCCTGTTTGCTGGTTTTAGTAACCGGAGGGAATTTACAGTGGTTAAGAAACTTCTTAGCTACGTTAAATATTGTATTGCGCTAATGCGATAACCAGAATATTACTAAACTGACTCGAATTATTTGATCATATTTATACCGTAAAGTAACAATCAATTTAGAAAAATCACATCTACATGTATGTTTAATTTGGTCAGAGAGTTTAAGATGACTACTGCGTCAAATGCGTAAACGTGATGTTCGTTTGGCACTTTAATGTTATTGCAAAAATGCTTAGCATAGCGAACAGAACGATCAAAAGGAAACACAAAGACTATTTGCCCAGTCTTCCAGATTCTGCTAGATTTTTCGGATGCATTATGCCGCAAAATGAAAGTTGCCTACAGTTAAAGCCATGAAAATTTTCCGATATCCCGCGAAAGCTGCGGAATTCTGAGCCTCACTTCTGTCTGCAACTCTTACAAAAAACTTTCATCCAATCTCTACACAATCCACCAAATAACCCAATTACGGAAGTATTCGATATGCTTCCTTTCGAAACTTTGTAAAAAAAGTTTTCGTAGTCATCTACTATTTTGAGACTCCCTTCCGATAGGCCTGTCGCAGATTACTGTTCCAATCTGTTACTCTTTTGTCGACCATATACAGCTGTTCCTGCTACATCCCTCGAACTCAGCTTCAAAATGCAAGATAAAAAGTACCCCAATAACAAATTTTTATCTGTTTTCATAAAAAACAAAAGGTTGCTGATTGCGAATCATTCGGAGTTACATTAAATTGACCCCCAGATGCTATGAGTGTGACTTCACGCTTTTCCATATGGGGGGCTAAATCTCACTGTTTGGCAATAGCTTCACGGTCGACGAGATAATACGTAAGTATCGATTCTTCTAAATTGATGATTAACCAATTAAATCCAAACATTACATTTTAATTACCTTAATAAAGCTATACATATAATTCATTGCACACTCAGTTTATTTTTGTGTATTTATTACAAGGTTATTAGATGATAACTAAGCAATTTATTTACTTTCTAAAACATCATACTTTCTATCTTAACTTTTTCTGGCACCTCTAGCATGATATTCCTCCCTGGGAGCTTATATTGTTTGGTAATCCCTTTAAATCTCAACAAAAGATTCCGAGCAGTAGTTTAAACCACAAACCTGTGATGAACTACTGTAAAAATGTTTTCTTGGAATCTTTTTTTTTCCAACTAACTTTCTCTTAACAGAGTCATTCCTAAGGTACTTTTAAGAATAGTACTGAAAGATAAAAAAACGCACCATCCCCTGTCATTGCATTTTCTCAGTTGATTCCGTATCAAGTTACGTCTACCTAAGATGATGCTTGTTAAAGAACGATGGAGGACAAACTCGTGTCCAAGCTTCAAAGGAAAAAAATTCGAAGACGGAAAAAAGTCCTTTAATGTTCTTCTTTCCTCAAGGGTGCGCGATGGCAATCAGAAATCTTTTTCGTTGATTGCTTACGTCACGAGAATCATTACCTCAACCTTGTTTTTCTTTAGCCACATACCTCTCTATTTTTATTTCTCAGTTTTGCAAAGAAAAAAAAGAGGCGTTTCTTAACGGAAGAAACTTTAGAAAAAAATTGTGTGATAAATTTTTGCAATATGCTTGCTCCTGAAGTAGTTTTGAAGCTATAAGTTAAAAGATATCGAGGCCACTTACAACTTAAGTTGCTAAGAATTGATTTTTAAGTTTACATTCTTTGCTTAGCAACCAATTTTTACTTCATTCGTTCTTTTTCTCGCTTCTATTTTTTTAATAATGAAGCTTAGAGTTATCAAAATATTTTAATTAGAGTTTTATTACTACTTCTCATAGTATTAACATTTAAGAAACAGATATTTCCATATTAGCGCAACGAACTTAGCGCAGTGTGACGATGATTTTTTACGAAGGAATTAAATGAGGACATAAAATATCAGAAATTTATTTTCATTTTATACATAATTATATGCATATATTTCGTTTCAATACTATATTTATCCTAAAAGTTAATCAATAAAACTGTTTCCAACTGGGTTTTTGGTTTGAAGTTTCGTCACGATCGCTTTTAATAATAGTTTGTTTTAGGTTTGGTTTATTTGTTGGTGGCAAAACCCAGAAGGGTTATCTGTCTGAAGAAAGAGATGCTTACGTGGGGGAATGTATAAGGAAAACTGTTTCTTATCCACTTTTTCAAAATGCGGAAAATCCCTAAAACGCCTTTCTTTTAAGAATAGATTGAAAGCAATTGTTCCATTATTGTTCATTATTCGAAAAATATTGCGGTCTATCTATCTAAAATGAGGGATGCCTTCGTGGTTTGGTTTATTTGATTACGGTGAAGCATATTAGAGCTATGTTCTTAAGGAAAAGGACGCTTCTTCTAAGGGAAACTGGCTCGTATATATGTTGCATATAGAGAAATCCGCAAAAACACACATGCAACCACCCGTTCACTGGGATTTTAACCATCGTCGAACTATTAGTGTTCAGTGACTTCATCGCTCAGTTCTTTAGACCTCGACTTCGTGAAGGACTTTCTATAGGAAGCTGGCTCGTTTTCGCCCTGCAGGCCCACCAGCGGCCGAGCGGTAAAGACGCTGAACACTGGTAGTTCGGTCCGAGGTTCGAATCCCGCGAACGAGCTGGCTGCATGGGCGTTTTCGTGGTTTTCCCCATGTGTAACGTGTATACGAGCCAGTTTCCCTTAGAAAGTCCTCCACGAAGGCATCCCTCCCCTTAGGCAGATGGCCCTCGTGTGCTTTGCCATAATTGAATAACCTAACTTAACCGTTTTCGCCCTGCACACGGAGAAAGCCACGTATATAAAACAGTACACCGTTATTAAAATATAATGGTACAATACACTGTAAATTAAAAGAATAAATGAAAAAACTAAAAGAAAGATCCCGTGGCGCAAAAGGATATAAAAGCATTTTTTATGGTAAGAACCACACTTCTTTGGAAAACCTGAATCTTCATTAATTTTTCATTCATTTTTAACGGCTGTGTTCATCGTTCATCTTTCGAGTTTCAGAGAATCCAGCACCACCAACATACCGTATTTCATTAACCATAAGTTTTGGGGTCTAGACTCTTTTGTCATCTTTAGTGACACTTAATTCCATTAATTTTTAGCTCCTTCTTATACCTAGTTTTTCTTGTGCTTAATTTTTAACGGTTTCTTATCTCAAGGTTTTTTGTTCATTTTGTTTAATTCATCTAATTATTATTATTATCTGTTTTGATCTTTCTCTCTCTCTTTTGTTGCTTTTATTTACGAAAGGGAAATTATTGCAAATCATTTGCATTGCATCTTCTGATCATTCAGTAGATAACATTTTGCTCGCTATTTTTAGCAACCAATATTTAATTAAGAAGGACAAATAATTACTAGACATACTTACAGAATTTCTCACCTACGATTCTGATTGATGGGATTGCGGAAAAATCGAATTAGCTTTTCCTGTTTTGAATTGAGTTCCGTTTAACGTTTTTTTAGTTCAAATGTAACTACTGTGAAATATTGTGATATTGTACGAATATCTCTGAGGAAATATTTCATAATTTTGTTTTATGTCTTGTGAAAAGAATAAATTTTATTAACTTTTTAAAGACTTACACATGCAATCCACTACGAACTCGTACGCGCGCAACATTATGTAGAAGAAATTTAGTTTTGTTTCACATTAAATTACCAAAATTACTTTCTTGCCAATCCGACATAAATATAGGTACCGAAAAAAACGTTTAAAATGATGTTTTTCGTAACTTTTATAAAATTGATTTCTTTAAATTTAAAAATGCTAGATAAGTATAAATATATGTGTACCATCTACTGTTGCGAAAATAAAGTTTGTGTATGGACTTTTATGGAATTTTGTTACCAATAAATAGCACATTTGGAAAGCTTTATGACGAAACTCGCACAAATCGGTATTCTCTGAAAAGAATATTTTTACTTAGCTGGAAATCAGCAGGTATGTTGAGCTTATACAACAGTTGAAACCTCCGTATAGTTGCTTGATTTCTTTGTGTTTGACTTTTAGGATTCTGGTTTAGTTTCTGGATACTCTGGATCTCCTTGACACTCTTTGAATTTCTGGATATTCAGGATCTCTGGAACACCTCTTTGTTTCTGGATTTCTTCGAAGTTACTATAATAAGCGTGAATAAATGAGCTGGTTGAAAAAGGGACACTTTTCTTTGCCAAGCTTCTTGACGAATTTTGTAACGATGAATTCTAATGTAGCAGAAACCAGTTATTCTGATGAGCGTGTTTTAGTCCTAGTACACTTACTTCCTTTAAGAAGTCATTTTTTGAAAAATAAAAGGTTGACGTTCATTGTTGTTCTAAAGCATAATTTTCTTGTGGATTATACATTTCCACTCAAAATGTCACAAGCTAGGACTTTACTAAACTAGGATATTTCTAAAACCGAATCTTCTACAGCCATAATGAACATTCTTCAAAGAAAGCAGAATTCCATTTAAACTCAGAATCATAAGTGAAAACCAAGTTTCATTTCCAGACCAAAGTTAACTATATATTATAAGGTTTCTTCTTGTGTGATGTTATTGACTTCTAATGTGCTCAGAAGGTATCCGCCGAAATCATCGCGGCAAAAACATCGCGGACGAAAACGTCGCGAAGAAAACAACGCAAGGCGAAAGCGTCGTGGAACAAAACATCGTCGGAGAAAATAAACCAGAGAAAATATCGCAGTTCTAAAACATCGTGGTACAAAATATCGTCCTCGAAGAGAAAGCGGTTTAAAAACTTCGCAGCCCAAAAACATCGTCGTCGAAAATATCGTGGTAAAAAATAAAGTACCTACAAATCATCGCATGCCGATAACATGATAACATCGCAAACATGCGTTTTCCAGGCTTTAATAATTCTAAAAGGATACTCGCATAATGTTTTGTGAGCACAAGATAGAAAGAAGGATAATTTTTACTTTCATATTTTTTATTAATTAACAAATATTTGTTGAAAATGTAATATGGAAACTTAAGCACAGAAATTTAATGCGACTTATATACTTAATATAATTTTAAACTGACCTAACTAACTAACGAAGGTCATCAATAAATTATTTCTTTATAAAGTTTTACTCGTAATTTTTCACGAAAAGTATCATCTAAAAAGAATAGAAAAAGGAAGCTAAGTAACTGCGTGCCTTTATTTATAAAAAAACTGCTAAGTTAATTATGAGATTATTTTCACTTTTGTTAATCCGATACTCTTATAACGAAATTAATTTTTGTTTTGTTTAAATTTCTTGTTCTGTTTTTTAAAAATTTGTTAGTTAATAAAAAATATGGAAGTAAAAATTATCCTTCTTTCCATCTTGCGCTCAAAAATTATTTTGCGAGTATCCATTTACAATTACTAAAGCCTGAAAAACGCATATCTGCGATGTTATCGTCATGCGATGATTTGTAGGTACTTTATTTTTTTTTGCCACGATATTTTTTACGAAGATGCTTTTAAACTGCGAAGTTTTTGAACCGCTTTATTTTCTACGACGATATTTTGTACGAGTTTAGAACTGCGATGTTTTTTCTTTGCTTTATTTTCCCCTACGATGTCTTGCACCACGACGTTTTCGCCTTGCGTTGTTTTCTCCGTGACGTTTTCGTCTGCGATGTTTTCGGTTGTAGCCGCTCAGAAGCAGTTACTCCCATTGTGTCTTCGTTTCTCCAGCTTGTGTAAGTTAACGGACGTCACGTTGCGAACGGCTTAGATTTGACTGTCAACTGATTTTGTTCCAGTTGCTTGGAAAAAAATGAGGACTAATGCGTGTCATTCGGATCAAATCTTAGTATGCAGAAATTCGGTCTCCTTTTTGATTTTTCATCAATCTGTGAGGTGCAAAAAGAGAAAGAAAATTCGAAGATATTTCCCGACATTTCCATGCTTAGTGATTTTAATGATGCTAAGCTCATCAGTTATCATTTGTAAAGATAAGTGCCAACTTTTCAGTAATAATTATCAAACCTTTCACGATATTCTTATGTCTTCTATAGTGAGTCATTGTCAGTGTCTCAGAGGATAAGATCTCTTAATAATAATTCGACTAGAACTCGAATCCAGGTCAGCTGAAGGGTTGTTTTTCATGGTTTTCGCCTTGTATAACGTAAATATGAGTCCGTTTTCCTTAGACCTCCAGAAGGCATCCTTACGCTTAGGCAGAGAACCCTTGTGTGTTTTGTCATAATCAAATAACCTAACCTAACCCTACGATAAGGCGAAGGATAACCACTCCCGTGTTCATCATCAATATCTTCGCGATGATTATGTCAATCAAGTCGTTCATACTAATAATGAATACGAGCCTACAATTTTCGTAAGGATTAATTGTAACATCTGCATAACACGATTTATGTTACTTTACCAATCAAGTAATTAAACTTTGGAAGATACCATCAGAGAACAGAAGTCAAAAATTATGAAGGAATTTAAAAAACAAAGTGAAGGCTGCATTCGGTAATTTATGCATGTGTGAACATTAGTAATAATGAAAATTAATGAAAGCTTAAAAATATTAATACTTAACTCTTCAGTAAGTGTGGGAAGGGCAATATGTGAATCCTAGGCTCTAAGCAGGTAAAGTCACTTACATGTCTGCGAAATAGATGATGACTCTTTCTGCCAGCAAAATTATTTACAGTTCTAGGAGAAGATAAAAAGGTTATGAACAATAACTCAAAAGCAGTCTTCCTCGAATCATCATATAACTTTCTCTTCCGCAAGATTCTTTTATGGGTAGTAGAATGGTTATTTCTAACCCTTTTTTTATCTCTTATCATCATGTGATACGAATCAGATCCCTAACTGAATCTGATCTCATTACTAAAGGGGTCTTCATTTCCCCCTGGACCAGATGATATTCTTCGCAGCCTATACCGCTATCATGTGGGCTTAGCGGAATATGCAGGGCAATTCAAGATTACGAAAGAATCTTTGCTACAGGTCTTCTTGAGGAAAACCAGTGCTAATAAACTCTTTTCTTTCCACCCAGAAAAGAGGTAGATATCTTTCTTGAATGACCCAAAAGTGGCCGAGTATGAACTAAGCCGATGTTTCTTTTCTTTTATGTTTTACAAATATAAGGAATAATGCATAGAAAAGTTTTATTTTTCTAGAATTTTCTGTGTTAAGAAATGTTACAGAAAGAAACATTTCATGCCATAGCTCCATTACTAACTCATTTTAGTGTCAATTTTGCGTAATCAGTCTGCAGAAATAGCACTTTATGTGACTATTAATAACGTAATTAATCTAATTCTCACAGCCTTCAAAAAGATCAATTAATTAATCATTATCTTATTCTGAATACCATAAAAAGCGTTGTGAACTCAGATCTACGAAACACAATTTCTTCCAAGCGCGATGTTTTAAACTCCTATTCACCTTAGGTTTAAAGACACGGCTCAGGCGCCATTCTTATGTGTAATTTGTTAAGCCCTAAAATGGCAGTCATGCGCGGTAAATGGATGAAGTAGAAGTCAATGAATTAATCAAAAATAATCATCATCATGAAATGACGATTGAAGAACTGGGTGGCCTTGTAATACCAGCGACAGCGATATCAGTGATAGGAAAGAAGACACAGATTCTAGCTTTATAAGAAGTTAAACGAATTAACAAAAAAAAAGGGGGGGCACAGGACCATCCGATTTTGCTATGTTGATTGATCCAAATGAAGGAAGAAGAGGGCACTTTATGAGAGGATTTGAAATATATGCATTTCCTATCCAAAAACGTTTAAATAGTTGCAAATGTAGCAAGCAAAATTCACTAGCTTTTTTAAAAAAAATAATTTTATCATCCACTATCTTTCTGTTAATATTTCTTTCACTTTTAACTTTTGATTACAAAAACATTTAGGTTTGTTTAAATAAAACATACTTTCTTAATTGATCTTCTTGAACATATTTTTCACATAGAAGCCTAAGCCATTCCTAATAAATTTTTTCTCACAGGAAGTTACTTTGGGGAAAGCAATTTTTCCATGCGCTCTAGGTTTTAATATCGCATCCTTCAGTTTAATATATAATTCGAAGAGAACAAGGAGAAAAGAAATGCAAAAATGCCATCATATAAAAAATTATCGCGTTCTGTCGTGGGTGCTCTCATATGTAAGTCGTATGAAAGTGCTTAACGCGTCCACCTAGAAATTAGAAGAATTGCGATTTTGATCCCGGTGACAGGAGAGTGTATTTTTTTACATCTTCTATATTAAAAAGCTTAATAAGTACTATAGTGGCTCCCGAATCAAAATGTGATGGAAGGCAGAATGTTCTCATTGCATTTGGTTGACTGGTTTTTATGCTTTTTCCCAATCATCTTCCAAGTAGAGGAAAATCTAAGAACATACCGCCTTCCCCAGTGCGTGCTTTCGTGGTGTAAGCGGTTACACATTCAGCTAACAGTGAAAGGTTTATGGTTTGGATTTCGATTAGTACACACTTAATTTTTCATTTTTCCAGTTCCGATAACGCCAATGGTCTTTGTCAAAATTACTGCGTTGCAAGGTTTGCTCTTCCATGACGTCATTGACTTTTAATCTGCAGAAAAGCTCTTAGTTTCTTTTTCTATCTCTTGTGTATGTAAAGGACGTCAGTGTTGGAAAGAGCCTAACTTTGCTTGTCTAGTCATCTTGATCTCTACTGTTGCTTTCTTTTCTGTAAAAGAAAGAGATACTGACTTTACAAACCTTAGCATCTATTTCTTCTTAAAGTTACTTTGCTTTAAAAAAATCGTAATTAATTTTTATGAAGACAAATGTCAGATCCTCTTACCACTTAAATTATATTTCAATAGTACTTAAATTTCGCTGGCCGAAAATGGTAAAATCTTTGCCATAGGCAAGTTGTCGAAAATGTTTTTCGACTCAAGGAACCCATAAAACTATTTTTTTCTAGAATCCGGATATCTTTAGGAAACTAGTTCTTAAAAAAACATTGAAAAAACATCAATGGTTCTTGCATTTGATGTGAAAAATGAAAAGAAAGGCCTGATTTAATTGTAATTTTACACTCAAAAACAGTTACTTCAGTTTAGTTTAAATAATAATAACAAAATATTATTTAATCAGTTATTTTGTTTGTTTAATTTTGCTGTCCATGTAATACTCAGACATTCAAATTCTGTTTTTGACCTTCGGAATCCGTACAGATTTTCCCCCCACCGGATCCTATAATTCCACGGAATATCATATTTACTCAAAAATTAGATCCTCTTGAAAATAAGACGCATATTACATTAAAAAACAAACTATAAAAAATAAAACGTACGCAAATAATTACTTTATTTTACAGTAATTCCGAGGAAGGTAATTGTAGATTATTACCTTTCTTTAAAATATCTTTAAAGTCACAGTATCTTCAGCTGTTTCCTAAAAGTTATGGAAAGGTTAACAATACATTGTTACCTATTTGGGCACTTATGTATTATCCCGTCGACCGTTGGTGCAAATTTCGTCAACGTTCTCCAAAAGCTAATCGTTACTGCTGAATTCTGAAGTACATAGTCATCCATTATTTTACTGAATCGCGCTACTTGGCCGGTCGACGAAATAATACGAAAGTACCCCTAGTTTTTTCCAAACACATTCAACTAAATATAATTATTATGTAGTGAACATATGCATCTATAGAAAATAATTACCTGTGCCGTTTATTAAGCTTTTAAGCAGTTTAATTATTCTATGCAGATGATAATCAAACTACTTCTCTTTCTGCTTTTTCGCGTAGTAAAATACCCAATTTAGAAGATTCTATCAAGTTATAGAACAAAAAGGATGGTCTTTTTCTAGTAAATATCATAATTTGAAGACTACTAGGGAATATTGACAGGTTTGGGTTATTCTGAACAGGGCAAAGCTATCTGCCTAAGGGGAGAGATACCGTCATGGAGAATTTTAAGGAAACTGGCTCGTATTCATATTGCACATGGAGCGAACAACCATGCAGCTAGTTTATTTGCCTGAGCTCGAGCTCAGATCGAACTACAAGCTTTCAGCAAAAGTCTTAACCACTCGGCCACTGGAGGAGCCAAACGAACACTGACAAAATTCCAGCGAATTCGAGTTCATGACTATGGCGTCCTTCGGGTTCACAGACATTAAGTGCTTCCATGCCGCATGTCAAATCGAATCGATCAGACTTAAGGTGGGTTTACTTAGGCAGTCCCCTGTGGATAAATTAAGTAATCTAGTTCTACTTGTTTTCTGACTAAATAAGTATTGCATTTAAAAATTAATAGTTTCTATACGAGGAAAATAATGCAGTTTATTAATATATAAAAACATACAACATAATAATTAGCATGCATTTACCACTAACTGCAGTTTTGTTGCAGCTTGTTAAAGTGTTTTATTGCTGGGGTGAATATAGTAGAATTTGTAGTGCTTAACGAAACGTTGAAGTACTTAGTTTAAAGAAGAAAAGTGGGGCTTGAAATAATTTTGAGAAAAAAAATCACAAAATAAATAGTAATGCGAATTCACTCTGGTGTTCGGTTCCCAAAAAAACACAAAGCCTCGCCATTCATTTTCAACGATGAACTACAAATTTTAAGCCAAGGACTAGAGTTTTGCTGCTCTCGCCACCGTAAAAAAATTTGATAACGCAAGAAACGTTTGATAACGTAGCGAATTGTTTATTAGCTATATCTAGTTTATTATAAATTTTATAATTATTTTATTTTTTTCTTAAAGTATAATGGTCTTCGAAACTGCATGAGGTAAATAATTAAAATTTAAAGAATAATTTTAAAACAATCATTCCCTATTTAGTTATGTTCTTATAAATAATATAGAACATTACTTATTACTATAATATTACAGCACATGAAAAGCATTACATCCTATTAGTTTTTATTTTAAATCATTATTTTGAATCATTATTAAAACCCTTACTAATGTATAGTTTTATGATCAGGATATCATCACTGAAGCTTTAGGATAAAAAATTATTACATTATAAGAGTTTTTATTTTAAATGTTCACAATTTAAAATAAAAATTCATATGATAAGTGAAAGCTGTTCATTTATCGCATCAGCAAACATGTAATCCTGAAATCGGTTGAATATCTGCCATTATGCCTTCCATTTTATAATTAAAAATTTTAATTTACGATTTCATAAAATCGTGATTTCTATATGAAATATTTTAATTCATTTCTGAACTTTTCGTTTGCAAAAACGAGTGCTAACTACTGTGAGAAATTTAACTGTGCGTTTTCTTAGAAAACTTTAGATCTTGATTTGTAATCTTCAGTTAGCTTAGCTTCAAAACTAAAAGTTTTTTTTTTCAAGTTCTTATTTTTTTACCTTGTGCATATCTTGCGAAGTAGTTGCAATCTTTTTTACTAGAAGATAAGCCACAGAAGTAATATTTAAATTGAAGTTATAAAATCAAAATTCAGAAAACTCCATTATTCAATACTGCGTAATTATTCAGCATTGTTTGGTATTCAAAATTTAAAGTTATCCTTTAACAAGGCAACAACATCTACAACGGTAAGTGATTGAAGGAAACTATCTATGGGCAAGAAATTGCTTTTATCTCTTACTCTCCGGTGATAAAGAGAATGGGAGCTCTTAATTGTATGCTACTTTTTTAAGTAATGAATTGCAGTTTTTCAGTTTTGACACTCGAGTTTAAATGAGAGAGGGGTATGAGCTGCATTTATTAGCATATGGTACAGCTGAGAACTAAAGTCAGGTCTCAATTTGCCCGGCGTGGGTTAAATGAATTGCAGATTACCTCTGCTTTATTTAAAATAAGATGAATCTTATGGAACAAGGAAACTCTTTCAGGTTACAGGCGAAAACATTGCGAATGAAAACGTCACGAAGAAAACAACGCAAAGAAAAAACATCGTAAGAAACCATCATGAGAAAAAACAAATCAAACAGAAAGCATGGTGTCATAAAACATCATCGTAAGAAAATGAAGCAGTTTAGAAACATGGTAGATTTAAAACAACGTCGTAGAAAATATCGTGGTAAAAATAAATCACCAACATATCATCGAACGATAATGACATCGTAAACGTTTGGTTCCAGACTCACAAATTTTAAATCCATGCTCTCATAATAATTTTGAACGAAAGAAGAAGTGAGGAATATTCTAACTCTATATTTCGTATTTTTGAATCAACTGATAAATTTTTATTGACAAAACAAGAAGGATAATTAAACATTTAAAAATTGAAAATAAACCGAAAATTAATGCCACATACAACAGTTAATAGAAGTATACTTATGTAGGTAACTATTAAAATTTATTATTTAATTAGTCTCCTTTATAAAGTTAGATTAGTTGCAATCTCTTTATAAAATTGGATTGATAGCGCAAGTATGCATTAAAACGTTTAAAATCTGAAAACATATATTCAATAATATCATCGGTCGAGGATTTGTAGGCAGGTGCTTTATTTTTTACCATGAAATTTTCTTCCACTATGTTTCATACGGCGCTGTTTTCTCCTTCTGTAGTTTTCTCTTCTGTAGTAGACGTTTTCGTCCGCGATGTTTGCGGCGGACACCAGCATTATTATTGCAAAGCTTCAAAATAAAAAAGAAAGATCTGTGGAAAATACGGGGGCAACAGGAATGATAAAACATGATGTCACAGTGTTAGGGAATTTTTTTAAATCTCAAATAGTACGTAATTTATTTGTATGTCATTCGAGATATATAGCATTGCTAAATAATGATGTAAAAGTAAACTGCTAAATAATAAAAATAAATCAAGTATATAACCATACATCTTCTGTTTATTATTGTCTTCTATTGAAATGCATGGGGATTCAAAACTCACACACATCAAAATTAAAACAAAATATTGAAATTCGAGAAAATATATTAAAGGAAAATAGTTTGAACGGATGATATCTTTATAAGGTTACAAGTAATTTACTACTTAAAGTTTCAATAAAGTTTCAATTGAAGCGTATGCTTCCAATTTAAATCGAATTTACCATAAGAAATGTCGTCTCTTCTTAGTTAATACGGAAAATTGAAGGCTGTCAAAAGTAAAATATTGCAATCACCAACAAAGAGTGTGAGAAATTTTGATTTACGTCACTTAATTAAACTGAACGCAGAATAACATTTTAATGCATCAAATTCTAAAGACAATCAAATCGTATTTAGCTCTGGTTCATTTACTATATCATTCCATTAAATGGCATGATATCTAGGTCTAGATTCTGCTTCCTAATTGTCGTAGGATTATCCATTTCTCATATGTGTCTTTCTCACTTCCTACAGAAAAAGAGAACCATCATTGAGGAAGATGAATGTCCAATCCCCTATCGCCATTGTCTTCCCAGAATGCATTAGAATGAGTAATCTTTGCTTTAATTTATCATTGCTTTGTGACATAAATACGTTCACCACATTCTTATTCAGCATTTCATTAATAATTCGATATAATACAGTTCGTAAAGTACTTGACTTTCTATGAGGATTTACGTCTTATGTAGTCCGATTCTTTCCTATTCACTATTAATTGAAATGATCCAAACTTTGGACGATATCTGCCGTTATTTTGTAATCTTGTGTATTCTTAATACCCATCTCGTTTGTTCCCATTTCAAAATCTTGCAAAATTCTTTGCTTATTTCAGACTTTGTTAAGTTTCTTCTTCAATAATGAGCTTGATTTAAAACTTCTTGTTTTGTTAGATGGGAGCAATTTAACAGTCAGTAATGGAAGAAGATTTTTTTTTCTGATTTTTGATTTTTACCATTTGATCATGTTTCTAGATAAAATCAATATATGTTAAGTTTCTTTTTCGATAAGGAGCTTGATTTGAAAGTTCTTGTTTTGTTATATGGGAGAAATTTAACAATCCGTAATGGAAGCAAATTTCGTTTCTGATTTTTGATTATTACTAATTGAACATGCAAGTTTTAATAACCATTTAAGATTAAAAGCTGTATCGTACATTCAAAATATTTCGAACAAACAGCTGTTTAGAACAATTTTCTGTTCTGTCACCTAACATAAAACAGCCAGTCACTATGCATTACTTTAGGTTTACCACGTAAAAGGGAAAATGTTTCCCCTCTAAGAACTCCTATTCATATTCTTTAGTTCGTTGCTGAATGGATGAAAACATACTATTTGCAACTTTCTATGGAACGGAGAAAAAACTCGCTCGTCTTTGTTTCAATGATAAAGCCACAAAAAAATTGTTTGAAACAGTTTATTGTCTGAAATAGAAAAATAGAGATAAAAAAAAAGCAAAGAACCAAAGTCCAAGAAGAAGAACCAAGCTCTGATAGATCATGATCTTCAATTGACGCCAGTAGATTCACATGTACGATAAATTCTCACGACGCTATCGCACGTTAATGTGTGCGATAGCGTACTCAAGGAAACTGCGTATTTCAACACTGTTTTATCAAGAAAGCCATGAATAAGCCTATGGGACAGGTTTAGTTTCTTTATGTTAACGGAGTGCCACTTAGCGGGCAACATAAATGTTGGTACAAAAATTAAGGTAGAAGATAACCCTAAAGGTACGCCACTTTATGAAACGAGTAACGTTTATTAAATCCGGAGTGAAAATAAAAAATAAACAATAAATACAAAATTAAAATAGATTTTACGAAAATATTTTCAAAATACACAGCAACATGATACTGACGATTTCATTTAACATTACCGGAAATATTTGTGTCTTGTCATGCAGTCGACGTCACATGAATTCGAAGCGGTAGAAATCTAGATGGTAGTAGTCAGTGTCGCGCTGATGTTTATTTCGGCATTTCGTACATGGCATCTCATATCAGCATCAGTAAAGTAGTATTTGAGATTAACTTTCTTTATTCATAGCCAGCAGCTGCAGCTTCATCTGCTTAAATAAATGAAAATTCAGGAGAGAAAATTATGGATAGATTTTTTGTTCTTCCCAACTTTTCGCAAAAATGTCATTGCATAACTATTCATAGAATGATAAAAACAAGCATCAGGCATAAAACATTTGGAAATTTAGCTCACATTTGGAAATTCGAACCTTATTAACTGAAAAGTATCACATTTATTAGCAAAATAGGATAAATGGGTATGATTTGAGATTCTTTGAATTCCTTCTTCTAATCTTTAACGCATACGGACATGTATGGTGGACGAATCAAAATCTTTTGGCTGAGTGCCAGCCACATTCTTAGCGGGGATCGATGACTACGTATTCTAAAATCGCAATATGCAGAATTCTGAGTCTGTTCATCTGCATTAATGAGTTAATTTCAGATGCAAAGAGCTTTTGATTATTATTCTTTACTATTGTTGGGAAATTTGCATTCTCTCCTTGCACCGCAGTTTTGAACACGCGTAAAGTTCAACGCTATATAGTTCCGCGGTAGAAGCCAAGAAAGGTGTCTCCGTGTGTAAGAAGACTGTGTTTCGTCTCAACGTTCTGGTTATCGATGTGGTCAGAAACCACTATTCTCTTCAGCACTGTGTGACGATCTGATATTTGCAACCCTGACATGGAAAGAAGTTGTTGAAGATTATAACCGAAATAGGAATCTAACTGAATGTAGCAGACAGCATTTATGTGAAGTACAGTATGAAACTGTTGATGCAAAGTACCTGACGACATAGCTGTCAAGTTAATCACCCATTATCGAACTCCCATCTTCTTTATGTTGTTATTATTCCTCACATGTCATAGGTTGACATACCCTGTTCTTCGGTTTTGTTAAGCTCGAGGGAAGCCCCCATTAATATTTATGTTTAACGTGTCGCACGTATGCTGTTTTGGCAAGGAACCAAGTTTCACACTACGCCAAAACTCAGCTTCACCCCAAATTAAAATTCAACATCTATAAAATATATCAGGCTTGAAAATGTTAACTAGTATATATCTGAGATTTCAGTTGTACGAAGAGAGAACTGATTACAGACGGGACCAATTGTTTGACAGTTGTAGTTGGAGTGGCGCTGTAGAGATAGCTTGCGACTACTGCTTAAATGACTGAAACTTTTGCAAAACACCACTAGCTCGAAATTTAACACATCATTTTATTCCTGGACGATGAATGTGATAGCATATATCTTCTTGATTGAAACAACCCCAAAGTTTTATATATGTAGATTACATTGTTACCACAGATGAAGCCACAGAGTGGTTAATTACATGTTTTCGAAGCGACAACAGCGGAAAAAGTAAATGTGGATAAAACTGCTGAAGTATTTGTAAGCTTGTTTCCTTTGTTTCAATTTAAAAAATTGATTGTATGAAAGCTCACTGTATTGCAGATTAAAATGATAACGCAAATGGTGCAGTGCATTTATTTTGAAGGCGGATGTATATAAATTAAAATCAGAAATTAAAAGGTCTATTGTCAATTACGTTAGATATTCGTTCATATTTTATCAATTGCGTTAGTTATTTTCTTTCATATTTTTCTTCTTACATGCATACAC
>KK118094.1:32412-53874 GCA_000611955.2 Stegodyphus mimosarum | reverse complement strand
CTTTCCCAACATTCCCTGTGTCTCTCACAAGAGTTGGGTAAATTTTATAGCAGATCGGGCAAAATGTATAGCCAAGAACGTATAGATGACGGAATGAGATAGGGAATTGTCGGTAGGTTGGAGGCAGGCAATCACAAGCACTGGTTGCTACGAAGCTCAATATAAAGCCCAGGATCTTCTTCAATTTGTAGAAACAGTTTCGGAACGTTATGTAGAGAATATATGGAGAAAATCGACCAAGATCAACAACGAGGAATGAAGACTGATGTTTGGCACTTTCAGCTGGGCGACAAAGATCTACTCCCGCTCACTGCAGCACAAAAGAGAGAGCGTTTAGCTTGATACAAAAAGAAACATGCTCAGCGCGCTCTCTCGTGTGCCTTGCAGCTGACTTCAGTAAGCATCAACTCTTTACAGGTGATTCGAGATCCAGTTTGGACGTACACTCTCGGCATACATGTATCTGGAGAGAGTATGGAAACACGATGCCATCTTTTTCTCTCTCATCAGGGAAAAGGATTATTTCGGCAGTGGAAGGGTAATGACTTGGCATGCATTATGTTGGACGGCCGCACACCTCTGCATGTGTTTAGCAAAGGCTTTATGAATGTTATGAGGTATAGAGAGGTGAGCTTAGAGCCCTATGTTCGAATTTTCAGATGTGCAGTTTATCCTAGGCTAATATTAATGGATTACACGCTCGTCCATATAGGGCTCATATGGTTGAAAATTACTTGGAAATTGAGGATATTCGCTGTATGTGTTGGCCAGTCACATCTTCTCACGTTAATCCTATAAACCATGTATGGGGCTCTCTTGGAATGGAAATTTCATCTCCATTCTCCTCCGAGAACCATCCCGGATTTAAAAACTGCTTTGCTGCAGGAGGGGGATTGATTGCCATAGAGACTTCTCAACTGCCTCTTATCTGCGCATGATGCCGTCAGGCAGGGTAATCTGTCTGGTTGTAAGAGCGGCCATACCCCATATTAGATTTATTTTCGGTTGGATATCAGAAGGTGGATATTAGACATCCCTACAATATGAGTTTTCATCATGCGTACATTAAAATTACTCGTAAATAAGTACATCGTTTTCTCTGTTATAAATGCATGTTCATACCAAATTCCGTTAAAAAGATGCCACTAGTTTTTCAGGAATTACGCATTATGCGCAAATTTTCTTAATTTTGCGCACGGGTGTATTATACTCTTGTAATGTAATTTATAACGTCGCTTCTAAGATGTTCTAAGAATGCTTAAGTTTATGTTATTTAGAGTATTTTTAATGCTGATCTAATTTACGTAACGAAGCTTAATCTCGCATCAGTCTGCAGACCACTCGAAAGTATAACTTAAGTATTTTTCTATTCATTACACCGGGAGATATTCAACTTTTCTTTGTTTTTTAACTGCCCTTGGATTAGCCGTGGTTTTAAGTTAACTGTGAACATTACCCCGGGTATTAATACAAAGAATTGAAAGTTGACAGTAATCTGCACTCCATGAATGATAACAGCAAGTAACTCAAGAATGTTGCAATTTTGTTCGCAAATCCTTTTCACTTTTGTAATAAAGAATCCTTAATTTTTTAAGGTAAGAAATGTACACAAGGAATAAAACTATGTTCTCATATTATATAATTTTTAAATCTGCGTGAATATTATAAAGCTGATGTATAAACGGCATACTAAGACAAATCTTAATAACATTTCTTTAATTAAAATAATTATTATTAAAATACCTTTTGATTTAATAAAATACCATAAGTGAAACAGTTTGCGAATTTTTCTTTATTGAATTTCTTATACAGTGATTGTTTCTTCCTTTTGGTTTTAGTAAAAAATGCAAGCCTTGGAGAATTCAAAGTTCTACTTTTTACGCACGTAATATTTCAGTAAAATTGCGAAAAGAAAGTATACTTATTTTTCTCTGCTTGCCGTATATACCTCTGCATAAGGAAGCATCTTAAAAAGGAAGGTTTTATGAAATTCTGTCGTCTCGAAATTCCCTTAAAATCTCAAAAGGAAAGACTCCTTTTCTTCGCGTAATACTGTTACCCAATTTGTTGAAGTGGCTATACAAAGAGAGACACACAGCTTGATTTAAGGTTTCCCTTCACTCTCAGATTCTGAGCTTCAGGTGAATTACTTTTTTTTCTTCTTCTGTACATAAAATGAGATGTTCCGCGATTTGCGCCATAAGAGTTCTTTTTTAGAACTATTTAAGGAATAGAAATCACATCTCGGCGCAATAAAAGTAGGGATCATATTAAATATTTGTTTAATTTTTGATGGAAACTGGTTTATTAAATCCGTTCTTAAATCTATTTTATCATGTTTTTCAAAACTTAAGTAAAACTGTGTACTTGAAAACTAAGTTTAATATTTAGAAAGTAACATCAAACAAGTTAAGTAAAGTTTCGCAACTCAACTTAATGTGGACAGAGAGGGGGATGTGTTCCTGAAAATGTCGACTTTTAAGGAAGAAAGTATGGTTCTTCTAATTCATAATCCAACTCTTAAATCAGTGGCAATTTTACTAACAATTTCCACTTTGCGCAGTCTCTTAAGGCATGAAATTTAATTTCCATTGTAGCATTAATTTGTTTCTGTTCTTCTCATCCGACATTTTTGCTTACACAGATACCAAAACCCAACACTTTTAAGCCTGGATCTAAACTAAGAAGAACTATCCAGAATCTACAGAAACTTGCCCTCGCTAGTACTTAAATCAGGACCCATAGAATACGCTTCGAGTGCACCACCGTTATACCACGAAGGCATGCTGGAAGGAGGGGTCAGTTCGTGACCTTAAATATGCTCTATGATTATGTAGGTCATAATTCTTTATGAATTAAATTGCTCAAGTGCTCGACCTTATATACTCCCCTTTTAAAAGGCGACTGAGATTAGTTGCCGAATCCTGGTGATGACGAATTATTGTCCAGCATCATTTTTAGTTTGCAGAGTTATATTAGGTTTTCTTTTTTTTTTGAAGCAGGAAACGTGAAAAATGTGCAGTTTACTCGCCGGGACTGGAGTCTGGATCTCTGGAATACTCGCAGAGTATGCTACCGTTATATCGCAAAGGCATGCTGAAAGGAGCCGGAGAATACCTTAATTGGAGATTCTACGAAAAGAGCAAAATCTGTCACTAAATTCCTTCAACTGATTACAAGCGTGGGAAAGAGACAAAAATTTCAAAATTAGAGTACTGTAACAAATTTTTAGGCAAAACGGGAGACAGAAGGAAATTCATAAATATATATATGTATACGCTATTGCCGAAAAACTGTAAATTAATATATCGGTTTGACAATAAAGTAATTTCAGTTTTTATTATGATATAAAACTCAGTTTTAAACTTTAATCAGTCAAATATCTTCCTTCTGTTTAATGATCTTTTGCCATCATATGATTCCGGAACTCTAGAAGTATTGATCTTTATAAGCAAAAACATTCAATTAAGTGCGATTTGAGGTCATCGTTCTTACTGAATTTTTTACAATTTAAGAAGTTTCGTAAATTTCAAAATAAACGACAATCCGATGGCGCATGGTATGGGCTATATGGAGAATTTGATATCACTTTCCTATCAAGCTCCAATAATTTCGTTTGTATTGCTAAAGATGTGCGAGGCCTCTCACTGTCGTGGTCGAATACGATTCCTTTGTTATTTGTCAATTCTGGCCTTTTTTCTTCGATTGCTTCCTGCAATTTCATAAGTTGTTAGCAGTTAACATCTAAAATGATCGCTTGCGTGTTTGGAAGTAGCTCAACACACAACATCTTTGTAATAATTCTATAAATCCACAGCATGATTTTTTTCTGACACAGTTTAGCTTTCGATATGGTTTATGCTGATTTATCATGCTTGGACTATAAAGGTTTTCGTTTAATGTTATTGTAGACGATACATGTTTTTTATCACTAGTGATAATTCCTTTCAAAAAAGGGTTGAATGCATTACGTTTGAAATGCTAATCGCAAATATTGATTCGTTATGTTAAATGAATTTCTTTCAGTTCAATATGAACCCAAATATCGAGCTTCTTATCAAATCCAAGACAACTTATGTGCTTTTATTTGTTACCTGGATACACTTAAACATTTTACAATCTTTCGCAGAGTTATATGACGATTTTATTCAGTCATAGCTTTAATTTTGTCATCCTTAGTTTGAGAAGGTCGACCAGAATGTTGGTCACCCTCAAGTTAAAAATCTCCAGAATGAAATTATTTAAACCAGTTCTAACTTATGCGTTTTGTTAATCAGTCAACATCATAAGCTTTCCATATCTGTGAGTATCAACCTCATTCTTGCCTTTTATGAAACTAAAAATGTAAAATATGTGGAAAATGTTTATTTTTGCACCCCATGTTAACCCGCGGCAAAGCGCTTGGGGTGTATCATACCCCAAATTTGCAAAAAATTTACAAAAAAGTGGAATATTCCTAACTTGTGAAACTGAAATTCTGCACTACATTCAGTAGCTGAGTTTCTAGTAGGGAGTGAATTTCAGAATCGCTTTTCCGTTGCCTGTGTGTTTCAGAAAACGATTTGTCGGTATTTTATTGCATCTGGGGTGTGACAGACGCTACGTGCCTGTCCACGTAAGTGCTTTGATTGAATACTTATTTTAAAAATTTATTTCTAGAGTGTAACAGTAAATATTTATACTCGCAAGCGGTTTTAAATATTTGAAATTAAATTTCAAAAGATTTCTAAGCGCATTATGGAAAAAAGAATGACTCCCTATGAATTGGAAATGCAGCGGCTGTGAGACTGATTAGAAATATTTGAAAGTGAAGGAGATTACATTTCGGAAACTGAAGATGAAAATAGAAATATTTTCTACACTGCTTAGTTTCGGAAAAGATAAAGCATTAATTTTTTATTTTCCTAAAAAAGAGAAAAACTGTTTTTATGCGTTTAACGTAACATAACGATGATGCTATCGATGACACTAGTGTAGAAAAGAAAACGCCAGAAATTACATATTTTTATAATACGACTAAAGAAGCAGTGGATATTGTGGATGAAATGGCAACAAGTTATTCAGTTGCCAGAATAAGAAGGAAGTGGCCAGTGGTAATTTTCCTTTCTTCATTGCATGTTGCTGCCATAAATGCTCGAATTATATAACTTCCAACTGCTAATCCACCAACCAGATACAGAAGCAGATGTCTGTTTTTGAGGGACTTAGTATAACAGTTAATAAAATAAAATATATTAAACAACGAATATCAAATTATCGAGTATCAAACAATCTCTGTTTGATACTCGGTAAAGTATCAAACAGAGATTGATATTTTACCGAGAAACTTATGTATTGCATGCAAAAGAAGAGCAGAAGTTTCGAGGAATAATTCAAACGAATATACAAAATCGAAGCAACTAAGTACAAAAGTTGTGATGAATGCTCTAGAGCCACGGACAGAAGACCGTGAATGCTATATTTAAAACGTGAAAACCTTCTCTGCTAAGTACATGTGAATGATTTTTGTTAAAAGTGTAAACAAATAAAATAAGTTGCATTGTGTATTAGAGATGCAATAAAACTTAGAGGCATGATGTTTATTTTGTTATTATTTTCATTTAGCTTAATTTTAACTCTCTATAAGCTTATTTTGGAAATTAATTTTTTGTAACCCAAGTCTTATTCGCGTATTATAAAAGAAAAACAGCTTTAAAACCAAGTAAAACTGTTTTTTGGTGTATTTTAAACGTTGGGGTATGTGATATCCCATGCGCCCACTCTTGTAACTTTTCTTGATGCGTCTTCCGCCAGGTTGAAACTAACCTGGCGGAAGCACCACACACTAAACTAACAGTTGTACATAAAAATACACGGAATTTGTTTCTATAGGGACCTAAACGTGCCAGCTGCCAAATCGCAAAAGAAAAAATATAAGATTGGCGAAAGGATAATAAAACTAACACAACGCTATCTAATTCTGCAAACCATGATTACTTTCTTGCCTGTCCAATACATATAATGTACCTTAGCCCCACATAGACCAAGTCAGAAATGAATGCAAACTAGTTACTAATAAACCATCACATAATTTATTATAATATTTGATTTCACCAGTAAACATTATTTAGCGATTAAAAGAATATGTGATTATCGAGCGGTATGGAACGTTAGAGTTTACTGGATATGGAACCTGGTTTTTTATTTTATAGGTACTGAAGGACATATGCAAGAGTTTTAACCAGAAATCATTGTCAGAGTGCAACAAATTTCTTATAACGGTAACATACGACAATGAGGGCCAACTCCTTACGCATGAGGACCAAATTTAAGAAGTCTGTTTGAGCAACGAATCGCATAATATGTTTTGTTGATCCAAAATAAACTCTTAACCATTAAATCTGCATCACGGGAAAACGCAAAAATAACACAATTAAGTTTATTTTCAGAGGCCTTGAAATACAAATATAAAACATTCAGATTTCAAGTACAATGCAAAATAAAATTTGTTATAATGTTTATCAATGTGTCCATCATTAGCAACACACAGTAACCGCTGCTATACTCTAAGCTAAGGATCGGTTAGCATTTAGAAATAATTTAACTACTTAGAAACCTATCTCAACTTCCGCACATAACTGGTCCCTGAAAGTGTGTGAGAATGTTGATAGTTCGAAAGCAGAGGGATAAAAAAAATATGCATCAAAAACTGTATTTTAATATATTTATTTATGAATATGTATACATAATGATATTAACATTAACGAGGAGTGTTTAAGTGCTTTCGGGTTTTTCTTTATAAACATGTCAAGAGCACTGGTGTGCAAAAATTAAGGACGAAGTCAAAAAATTAGCATATCAGCTGAACGAAGAGGCAGAGCGGACAGAAAGACCAGTCAGGAGATTAAGTAAGGTGATGTACGGTAGCACATGCACAGATATGCAGGTAGACGTAATGGGAGAGTGTCTGAGTAGTATAAAGCATGTTGTCGGTGTAAGATCAGTATTTCTGGCAAAGAGATTGCACGCCGTATAGCAGTTAAAATCACACCGAGTTGCTGCCTCAGCGAGAAATTGCGAATAATCGATCTGTTAGACGACATCTGGATGCTTTTACCCGAGGTCGAATCATTGGGAAGTTGGAGGAAGGCCGCAGTGTGACAAGTGTGGCTGTAGAGTTCGGAATTGCTCACAGCATCGTTTCACGACTTTGGAGACAATTTCAAAGTACAGGAACAGCTATCCGGGGGTTTAGTAGTGGTCGTCCACGAGGAACCACACCCGCAGATGACCGGTATATTGCCTTACAGGCCAGAAGAAACAGGCGGCACACAGCGGGAGAAATCGCTAGACACACGACACAGGCGACACCTGGGACTGCTATTGTAACGAGGTTCTTCTTCCTTACATGCGTCAAAACCAGTGCAACGGTAAAGCAAATAAAAAAGTTTGGTATTAGTGCGTCGACTATGAAACTGTCAGTAAGCAGGGCAATTTAGTCGATTAGCAACTTTTATTTTTATATGTACAAGGATATAAATTAAATATTTTTGCTGAATTTTTTCTTACATTTTGTAAAAAAAAGATAATTAAAAATTGGGACCTGTATTCTACAGAACACCCATTAGTAGATTAGAACATGGTCGGTAAAACAGTAATAGATTGCAACAATAACAAGAGGAAAATCTTCACTCACGGCACCGGTAAAACTGGAAGACCTATCAAAATAGTAAAAATCTACAAAAGGATTTTTTATATCCTTATACGAAGCAAAATTTCAGTCAGAAAATTCAGCAATTTAAAAGAAATGTTTTGCCTCTCTGCATATTTCCTTTTGAAATTAATCAAGAAATTCATCAATTTAAAAGAAATGTGTTGCCACTAGCCGAAATAAAATATTTTTTTATTTCTAGTAGAGTGTTGTTGCCATTAACATAAGTTATTTAATTTTTATTTCAAATTTAATTTGTATGTTATTGATTAACAAGCGAACCGATTTCAAAGCAATAAACGTAATTATTTATCTCTATTATTCCCAATTAGCAGCTGAACTTATTAAAATCATTCTGCACTTTTCAGACAGCTGACCTCGCAAGCAGCTTGTGCATTTAAAAAATTCGAAATACGATTTAATCAAGTGCCTTTGAAATTGAATCCAAAATTATCTCTTAATGAAATATGAATTTTAAATAGCTCACATATTAAACTTCTTTTATAAATTTATACAAAACGCTGCATGTGAGAAATTTTATCATAGACGTATAGCTGAAATGTAAAGAAGATATTGCTCTATTTTTAGCTCCTTTTCTCATTTTATAGAATACGATGGTAAAAGGAAGAAAGAACGAGGACGATGAAATATGTTTCCAATGTTATACAAATGGAAATGTCATAAAATCAATGGACATAATTGGAAGCTTCTTATTTTAGTACCTCTGAGCCCATGGGTCTCGGTAGGTGCAAATTTAACGCATTTTCTCATTAAATCACTGGTGTAATTTCCTATTTATGGCTTTTGCCCACACGCGAGGATTCAACTCGTTTATGTACCTCAACTCTGCCTGAGAGCAGAAGTGGTATACAGTAAATAAAGGAATAATTTATGTCGGTGAACACTACTTAGGATGAAACGCTTTTCCTTTAACGTATTAAATTTCGTTTCATAGGAAATTTATAAATTTAAATCATACCGTTGCTCAGAAATTTCAGTAGTGGTCATAGCAATAGTAAGGAATCAGAAATAGATTAAAGTTAATTCAATAATGGTATATTTTCATTCAAAGGAATACTTTGTAAAATGAGAGAGATATCTTCAAACCCTTTCCGTACGGTATTCGATGCTTTCATTATTCATTAAAATATATTTCATTAAATTTCATGAAAAGCTTTTGGAATATCATTTTAAAAATGACATTCATTTTAAAGACTGATAATTTTAAGCTGTTTGTGCAACTAGCTGCATAAAACAGTTATTACAAAGGAGACAAAATATGTAATCTAACCCAATGGTTTTGCGTGGTCACGGTAAGATAGAGTTCAGAAAATGGTAAATGGCAACAATAAGATAAAGTTTTAAAAATAAAATGATTTTTAGTTTATAGTAACTGACAAAATCTAGAAGGATGAACTACTTTTTAAAACGTGTTGAAGAGGAGAGACAGTGAAAGATAAGCGTCAAGAAATGGGACAGAAATTTTATGGATGTTTGTGTGTTTCATCTCTGACTTTAGGCTTTTACATATCTCATAATTCTTTCTTTTATGATATTAATAATAAAAAGTGAATGTATTTTAGCAATATAATTTTCTATTATAATACATACCTTCAGTGTAATGTTAGTTTTAAAGGAGAGAATAATTATGTTTAAGAAGCTAACAACTTGGTTATAATACATATTTTAATGAGTCCGGCCAGTTTAATTTCATAAAAATAATTAATATTACTAATAAAGCATTTCATGTTTTAATCGCATTTTTATTGATATCAATCCAATGAGATTTAGAAAATGGGTTATTAAGGACTACATTTATTGCTTTTATGTCGCTTGTTAATCAGAAATAGGCAAATTAAATTTCAAAGTTGAATATCTTACAGTTTAATGAACGGCAACATGCTGACTCTTGGAAGATAAAAGTGTTTCAATTCAAACAGTGGGAACACATTGCATTTAAATAACCTAGTTTGTTGATTAAAACTGTTCCCGAATGGCAACCGTCTCGCGCGCTAGAGATAAAATGTTTTATTTCGAACAGTGTTCCCCCTCTCGCTTTCAAATTGCTTAGTCGGTGAACGAAAAATTAATTAAAGTTTTAGAAAATATGAAATAATTAATAAAACAAATTCGAAATTCAAAATTCGGGTTTCCAGGTTCACATGTTTGGGTGGAGAATTACGTTATTCAGAACTGGATGACTCTAGGGTCGTCATTTTTTCATAATAAGGGTAACAAACATGCGTACAGGCAGATTCTTCATTATTTAAAGAATAATAGAAGGCAATAATACTCGTATTTGGTAGTAACAATTTAAAACGTTATCCGCCGTTTAGAGTGCACTAACGGAAAATTCCATTTCGGAACTGATATCTCCTTTTGGGCAAATAATATGATATAAAAATAATATAAAATTCCCTAAAGTAAACTTTTGATCTTTTAGGGCTCATGAAATATATCATAATTTAATATTATGGAAAGAAATTACAGAGAGTTTCTGATTTTAAAGGACAACTTTGCAAGAAATGTTGATTCGTACTTCAGCATTGCAAAACATTGCGAAGACATGCTCATAAATAAGCCTTAACCTAAGGCTATTTTATAGCTGTTTCAAATATACGGCAAAAGAATAATCTTCTAGATTGTGACGTTTTAAATTAAATTTAATCGTTAATATTTTCAAAATTATAACCAGAGTTTTTATTACATTTTTGCTGGAAATATACTCATATCTTAACAAAGCTATGATGAAACTATGTATGTGCTTTTGATATATTCTGAAGCGGAAGGCAGTTTAATAATATTCAAAGTACTTTTGACAATTATTCGTAATTTCGAGGATTATATGTTAAAACCAGTAACTCTGAGGATAAATTTCGATGATAGCATTCATATTATAAATACCTGGGTTTACTGAATATTCATTTCCCTTGCTTTTCTAGCCTATTAATTAAGCTAGTTTTCTCTATTTATGTGAATAATTGTATTTATTTGTTTATAATTTTATTTGCATGTATTTTTCAACATTCTTCATTTTGTACGCGATTCGTATAATTACGTTTTGTACAAATTGTGTACTTTGCTTAATTTTAGTTTTGGACCACTTATTTTGCTTATATGTGTTCATTATAAGTATTCTATTGTAGGTCTTTTAAATGAGTCGATTGACATTTGATTCATAAGGTTAGCTCAAAACGAACTGAAGATATAGGCCGAAATCTTCCTATAAGCTCTGGCGATATTTGAAATTTCTTGCCATATTTGTGGAATTCTTCGAGTTTCCAGAATATGCATTTTCGAAGCGTCAGCAACATTTTTCTGAAAGTTTCCCCCACAGCTTATTCCTCATTAGGAGCTGTATAAACAGGAGGCTGTGAGTGACCACTTGTGAATCACTTTTGTTCAGAGCTGTGCAACGGTTGTGTTACTGAGAATCTCACTCGATAATAACTGCTTTAGATTTTGTGCCCACCACAAACTGACGAGTAAAGTCGCTGAACACTCGTAGTTCGGCCTGGGTTCGATTCCAGGGGAACGGCTGGTTGCATGGGCCTTATCGTGGCTTTTCACATGTGTAGAAGCGGGTGCGAACCAGTTTCCCTTAAATCATCTTCCTCGAGGGCATCTCTCCCCTTTGGAAGATACATCTTGTGTGCTTTGCCATTGCCACCTAAACCAACCAATTAAATAACTATACATTCTGCTGCGCAACCACTTCTGAAGACTGTGGTAATTGTCTTATAATTCAGAATTTTGTCTTATATCTCTCTGTCTCCTTAGGCTATCTATAGATTTTCATATTGCCTGCTATATTTATTTTAATAAAGTTCCGAGTCTTCCTGCTCATCTGGTTTGCTTATTCATGATCTTTATGCGCACCTATCAAGTGATTATGATTAGTATAGTTTATGCTTAATAAAATTCTTATTTTGTGTAGTTGTGTAACAGGTATGTAATAGCAGCTGTATCTTACCTAATTAAAGAAGCAATTTAGTTTTTGAATATTTTTCCTTTTCATCGTTAACTAAAGTTTTAAAGAATGTGAGATTCGAATTTAAATTGCATAACATTAAATTTCGCCAGCGCCATATCTAACTCTCCTGTTTTATTCTTTAAATGTTTATTAGATGCAATCCATGGTATAGATTTATACTAGAAAACAGACAATTTGAGCTTTTAGTTTTTGGTAAATAACATTTCTCCAAACAATTTTTATAAGAGTAGATATTAAGAACATAATAAGATTCAATATGCGATTTATTTGGTTGAGAGTTGTAAATTCAAGTTGTAATTTTCTCAGGAAAATAATTCTAACATTTTCTAGCATTTTCATGAAAATAATCCTAACAACAGGATCTCTTAAACTGGCATCACATCTACGAATGCAAAAACGCAACAGTCAACTTTTCCCGAAATTATGTTTTCTCAATATTTTTTAAACAATTGGCGTTTAGTAGCAATATTTTACAGCAGAAAAAAAAGCTTCATTTAGCTCTGGTGTCTATTCACGTAAGTGACGATTCCAGGGAGGAATGCTTTCATGGAGAATATTTTAATGAGAATTGGCTTTCATAAGTGTATTGCACGTGGAAAAATCATACAAATGCATGTGCAGCCAGCCCATTCATCAGGGCTCAAGGTACTAGTGTTCAGTTTCTCATCAACTGGACTACTGGCACACTGCAGTCTCTGAGAGTGTTATTATCTGTAGACATAAGATTCTTCTGTATTTACATAAAGTGAATAAATTATGCACTCGTGTTTTTCATATTAAAGACAACAATCATTAGGATTTTTGAAAGCAGGAAATGTGAATGCCCTCGTCGGGACTCGAATCTGGAATACGCTCGAATCTCTTGAATATGCGTCGAGTGTGCTAACCGTTACACCATGAAGGCATGCTGGAAGGAGGGAGAAAATACCTTATAAGCTGACAAATTTACAGATAATCTTCGATTTGCAATGAGCGTTGCTCTACTGATCCCACCGTATGTCATAAGTGTATTGCACATGTCTAAGTCAGAACCTTAAAAAAATAAAAACCTTCATACCTTTGATTATACTTTTATAAATTAGGCTTCTATTTAATATGGAAATGGTTTAAGAGTGTATAAACTTATGTGATATTATACGCAATTTATTTGCATACATTCACTTATATTTTATAAAATTAACACATACTTTCATTTTAGTTTGGATCAACAAACACATGTAAAGAAAGTAATATAAAGTAATACTAAAAGTAATATATGAGTAATTGTTACACATTTTGGATGATTAATTGCAAAATACATTTTAGTGAGAAACTGTTATTCAGTTACAATAAGGTGTTTACAAAAGCAATGTAGGTGAGCATGTGTAGTTTATATTTTGTTCTAAAACTTCTAATCTAGAAAATTACATAAATTTAGTTCAAGATGCTTTTTGAGTCAGGACTATCTAAATGTATTCAGAGCTTCCAGAGCTCCTCAGTTTCATTAGACTGTGAATTTCTTTGACGACCATTTGTTGCTAAGCACAGATCGGATGTGAAAGTAACTCACGTAAGTGAAATAATCAGAATCAGCAGTTACGAAACGTAACTTCGTAAATTTACTGGAAGTGAGATTCCTTGAAACTTTTCGTTCAATGTGGTGTTGCGGGAAACAGTTACCTGGTCTGATAGGAGATTAGAAGGATTAAGAACACTTATATGCGGGGGAAATAGGCTATTAAGAAGATAATATAAATTTTCTATTTATTTCTCAAATTTTCTATATACAATTTATATTTAAAAAAACTTTTTCCAATAACGTGTTTGTTAACGGAGCATTTTTAATGAATAATCCTATGAAATATTTAGTTCACAAAATAAGTAAAATGCAGTTTACGATATGCATATGTTAAACGGCTTTTATTTTAACTAACGGTTTCGTTAGTTGAAACAAACCAAGGAAGAAAATATTATTTCTCTTACTGAGATTTAGCTTAGAAATTTTATAATGCCTGATTTGTAAGAAGTAATTTTTCCGTTTGTAACAGATGGGTTTATTTTATGCCTTTTAATAACCGAAAAATTTTAATTCCTACCCGCATGCAGTTGTATGGTTATTTGTATGGTTAATTAACACGCAACATGCATGAATTTAAGAAATATTTTAAAATACGTTATCATTACACAATGCATGTGGAATTCACAGTTGCATAACATCTTCTCAAGTTTGAATATTTCGCATCCCCCGCGTATGGCTTTAGCCGTGCGAATATTCTTAGAATATAGTTGAAAGATGAAAATAATTTTATTTAAAACAATAAATATATGCTGAAAATTACATTATAGAAGAAAATCCTCCATGAAAATCAACTGCAGAATGGTAAGCAGTTTCATGAAAATTTAAATCAACAGTGAATTCTTATTTTATTTTAAGCATGCCCGCTGCATACTAATTTTTAATTTTCAAATAAATTTTCAAATTAAGTCGACTATGGCTTCTTCTTCCGATACGGTGAACAAACAAATCTGTAAGACTATCACTCACTGATTATAGATGAACTAGCTTTTACCCTCGGTTTCGCTCGCGTTTATGTCCTTAAATAAGTTTCAAAGACTATTGAAGGAAAATAAAATAGTTTGATTTTTTTTTCTTTTTTCCTGGTCAGGATAATCAGGATAAAATTTTAGTTACTACTTTTTTAAGTTAAAAATATACTCCTCGTAAAATTTCAGTAAATACTGCCATTCTTTATTGAGATAAAAAGAAATCCATATTAATGTCGCTAAGGCGTTATTCTGCAAAATTTTTAAAATCCGATTTGGATATACCAAACATTGCAATCTTAGCTTATGGTTTCTTTTTTTTTTGTTTTACTAAAAAAAATCTAAAATAAAATATAATTAAAAAAACTGAAAAACATGCTTTATTAAGCTATCTCACTACAAAAGTAAATAATTTTCAATACCAAGATTTCAAAAAGTTTAAAATATTAATAAAACGTTAATTTTTTTCAGGGAAGAGCACGAATAAGAGTATTATACTAGGATGCATCTGTATAATATATTACATGCTTTTCCATTCGGCGCTAATACATATAAACTCCTGGCTTTGGATACACGCGAACAGGAAAATATAGTTGACCATGGGAAAAGTATGACTTTTCCAAATGCACCCCTGCT
Source organism: Stegodyphus mimosarum (assembly GCA_000611955.2). Classification (NCBI taxonomy): domain Eukaryota; kingdom Metazoa; phylum Arthropoda; class Arachnida; order Araneae; family Eresidae; genus Stegodyphus; species Stegodyphus mimosarum. Next base: position 39,031 of record KK118094.1, on the reverse strand, counting down.
ACCTGTAATGTTTGCCTTTGAGCTTTGTTAATAGTAACAGGAAAACTAAGTTTGATTGGAAACTGCAGTCTTTTAAAGTGAAATGGTAGGTCAGTGGGGGTTATTGGGATTCGAGGTATGATAACACTTTCCCCTTTTCCTACACCTAAATAAAAATAATGGCACCGATAGTATTCTGCCCTAAGTGTGTGATTCGAAGCCTCGTTCCATTACACAGTCGAGTGCATCTATATTTCGCGTAAGCATAACCGGTACATTTAGTTTCAATTGGAGTTTATGTGAAGGTAGACCTGATATCTTTAGTGAATTTAAAAACTCAGCAGGATATGAAGTGTTTGTTCTGTATCCATGATTGTATCTATTGGCAAATACTCTTTTATTTATCCCTGCACCTCTTCCAAAATGTCAATGTTGATTTCGTTTAAGATTTCATTTGTCGGCGCTAGAATTGCTCTTGCACATAACCAGTGATCACTATTTAAATTTTGTTGCAAGTACTGGTAAACTTTAGCAATAAGCTCGACATCGTTTTCTAACAAATTACAAAATTTCTCTGAAAGACAGGTTCTGATTTCATCTGTAGGTGTATCTTTCTGGATTACCGGCAGAGTTTGTCGGTAATCACCAGCCGATGAAACTACCATTCCTCACATAATAGCTGTACTGTCTTGCAAATCTTTAAGAGTTCGATTTAACGCTTCTATAGCTTTTTTGTGAGACATCGTACTTTCATACCACACTAAAAGCTGAGATTTTCATAGCATCCTACTTCGAGAGCTATTTTCACTGAAATTGCAAATCGGCGAATCTTCCTGCGCAAGATTCAACGGCAGTTTTAAAACGGAATGTGCAGCACGGCCGCCGTTCAATAGTGTAGCAGCTATACCAGATGAAGCCACAGCAACTGCTATTTTTCAGACATTATGAAGGACATTAATAATAAATTTAGCAAAAACGTTTTCCCGATTCCTCCAGGAGCGTCGAGAAAGAAATGTGTACCATTCTCGGATTCTATTTTACGTAACACCTGATCGAACACGTGACTTTGTTCTGGAAGTAACTGAGGGACCAATTCTGCTACTTGCTGCTACAATGCACTGAAACTGTAGTTTAATTCTCAAGCAATTTCATCATTAAAGTAATTTTCGTCTGATCGTCGTGGACTAAGCATTCCAAAATCTTGAAGCTTCTTCTCCACCATTGTCAAAACCTTGTTGTCAACTATGATCAGTGCTTCATTATAGACGTGCTCATTAAAAGTCATATGTGCATATACTCGCTGCAGTCTCCACAAAATATATTCCACAATGTCCATCTTGTACTTATCCATAAAGTTTGAGGATTAGCAAGGCCGCAAGATGATACAAAGCTTGCGTAAAGTTTCCTGATTTTATCTGGTGACCAACATTGTACAGCTTCCCCATAGTTTCGTTCCAATGGTTAGCATTTTCTAACAGACCCTGAGATTCATATTTTTTTCTAGAAGTTCGGCGTTCTAGACTATTAAGAATTTTAAGGTCTTTAAAGCTAGTTGGACATCGAGCATGATGAAATAAAATGCGCAGACAAAAACATTCAAAATTCATTACATGGTCGGTGTAGACACGATCAAGAGCGTCCGATGATTTAACACGTGGCCAATTTTCAACAGGTATACCTTGAACGCAACGTTGCCATTTTTCGTTTGAGTTGTTCCGTGTATAATAACGGGGAACTTCGGAATACAATAATCTTTTCGCAAAAGTATCTGTCTGGCAAAGCTGCAAAAAAGCAGTTAGTGTGGTTTTAGGAGGAGATAAAATTCTTTCTTGAAAATTATTCTCATAAAAAAACACGCTTTCCATTTTCTAAATTTACGGCAAGATGTGTAACAGTCGGATATCTTTAATGTAATGGAAAACCAACGATCCGCCACGCAGCCTCAATATTACTGACATACAGCCCTGCTTGATAGGTCTGTATTTCATTCCGAGGCTGCAACACACCTTCGTTACGCAGATTGAAGATCGCCTGGTCGGTCCCTTTATTGATATATTTACAAATATATTTAATCGCACGAACAGAGTTGCAAGCTTCAACATTAATGTGAGGATTAAATAATTCACAGAGAACGGGTGAATATGGCACAACCCACCCATTATGAAAAGTCTTGACTACCAAACTGCGAGCTTGAATCGTAACTCTTCTACCATCATCTTCGGGTGCTCTTCTTCTGTATAATGGGTAATCCTTATCATTGTGCTCTGTTTTCTTTAGTAGCTCCCGGAGGAACGTTTTCGCACATTTGCCATTTGTTTTCATGCAAGTTGATGCTGGATTGCGAGCTTCACAGGGACAATGAACCATGTTTTTGATTACAATCTCGTGCAAATTCTTATCTAGTTCTGGATCTGGGATTTCGGCGCTTATAATGTTATCTATTCGGTTGGATCGCAGCTTTTGTTTTAAACAAATTAGAATGTGCACATGAGGCAGACCTCGTTTCTACCATTCAATAGAGTACGCGTGGCACTGAATGTTTCCAAATACTTTTCCTTTTGTTATTACATTAATGACCTTTTAAACTTTTAAACGAAACACGCGGGCAACTATGTCATATCAAGCATAGGTGTTGTCTTGGTCCAAGCATAAGCTCTTCTGCTATTTCTTTTCATGAAGGATTTCAGGTAAAAGTTACAAATAGGTCAGGCCTACCTTAAGTGCGTACGTAGGCAAAAGCCTATTGTGTGTATTCATGCAGATAGCGGGGACTCTTCGTAAAAGTGGAGGGAAGAATAACCATCTTGCCTAAGTCTTTGGAGCTAATATTACCATCTGTGCTAATTGCATTTTGTAGGTGAATGCAATTTTCTACTCGTAGTTGTGTCTGGTTAACGCAATGTAACGAAGGCGTTCGCTCTCTACTTTGATATACATATCTACTAAGAACTGATGAAAGAGCTGCCTCGACCGCGGAAAGAGGCTGAAAGCATTCTCTCGAAGCATCATATGATAGGCGTAAAAATTTAAGCAGGAAACGTTTTTATTGGGAACTGGCTGTTTTGTAGTTGGATTAATCTGTGGAATATGAAAATGGTATCCCAATTGCCCTTTACTAAAAATTAATGGGTACTGCAAAGCATCGTAAAATTTATGAGTATCTGCTACGTGTGTCAGTGTATTATCATGTGCTCGTAACACTGTATTTCATGGAAGGCATGGCTCACCAGTAACCAAGGCAGCAACTTCATTAATTGTCGGTGTATTATAGACTTTATGATCGTCTTCAGGCCAGTTTTCTATTGCAATTTTGGAGTTGTACTTTATGATTTTACTTAAAAAGCGCTTTGATTCATCTGTATCATATAAATATAGAGTTTTCAGCGGTTCTTCTGGTTTACCAAGAAAAGAATGCGAAAATTTACCATCAGAACAGCACATTCCTGCAGTTTCATCTTTCCACTTTAAAGCATAGCAAAACTGGCATTTTTACTCATCGAATTTATAACAATTAATGTATGATTATGGTAATCAATTTAAGGATCGTATTGAAGTCCAGAATCATTAAATACGGACCAACTGTTATGCATGAAATTTTTCCGGTGTTTGGTTTGCATTTCTGCATGAACGATTCGTATCGCCTGCAATTGTGCTGGAGTATCTCTCTCTCTCTAATAAATGCCTGTTGTTGAGAGTGTTCTTCCAAGCGAGTCTGTGTTTGAAGAGGCGTTTGAATTGCTCTCAAAGCAGCGTGACGTTTAGCTTGCTCTTTTAAGTGGATCTACGTTTGGAGAGGTGTTCCTGCAGCTCTAAAAGCAGCTTGGCGTTCAGTTTTTTCTTCTAAACGAAACTGTATTTGAAGAGTCGTTTCAGTAGCTCTCAAAACATCTTCGTGTTCGTGTTGTTCTGTCAAGCGGAATTGAGTTTGGAGAGGCATGTCAGTTGCTCTCATAGAAGCTTGACGGGACGTTTGGGGCTTTAATCTTTCTTGTCTTTGAGAAGTTGTTTCATCAATTCTCAAAACAGATTGTTGCCTTGCTTGTTCTTGTCTTCTTAATTGTGCATGCACAAAAGATTCTTGGGATCGAGCAATTTTTGCTGCTCAGGCCCGAGATGAATTCCTAGACATGTTAGATTTACGTTTGCGAGGCATTTCGAAAACAAAAAAAAAACTGTAAAAAATAAATAAACAAACAAAAGAGGTATCTAACTATTACCCGCAGCTTCGCTCGCGTTGATCTCCTTAAGAAAGTTTCAACTCCGCGCGAATTTTAAAAATACACTCCTCGTATTGCAGTAAATACTGCCCTTCTTCAATACCTATAGGCCGCGGATATTTTGTGTTTACGCGGAGTGTATAGCCACAAAATCTATTAAAACTGCTACGTATATTTCCTAATGACTGAAAGACGTCTGTGAAAGAAGAGCCAAAAGCCATAAATCCTGGGGGATTTTAACTAATAAATAAAATTAAACAAATAAAAATTAAAAAACCCCTAATTAATAAATGTCACACTTTCACACCTTAATTACTTAACAGATCATCATGAAATTTTCAAGAAATATTTTTGATATATTTCATTGAATATTTTTTATTGAACGATTCTTATCGCCTGCAATTGTGCTGGAGTATCTCTCTCTCTAATAAATGCCTGTTGTTGAGAGTGTTCTTCCAAGCGAGTCTGTGTTTGAAGAGGCGTTTGAATTGCTCTCAAAGCAGCGTGACGTTTAGCTTGCTCTTTTAAGTGGATCTACGTTTGGAAAGGTGTTCCTGCAGCTCTGAAAGCAGCTTGGCGTTCAGTTTTTTCTTCTAAACGAAACTGTATTTGAAGAGTCGTTTCAGTAGCTCTCAAAACATCTTCGTGTTCGTGTTGTTCTGTCAAGCGGAGTTGAGTTTGGAGAGGCATGTCAGTTGCTCTCATAGAAGCTTGACGGGACGTTTGGGCCTTTAATCTTTCTTGTCTTTGAGAAGTTGTTTCATCAATTCTGAAAACAGATTGTTGCCTTGCTTGTTCTTGTCTTCTTAATTGTGCATGCACAAAAGATTCTTGGGATCGAGCAATTTTTGCTGCTCAGGCCCGAGATGAATTCCTAGACATGTTAGATTTACGTTTGCGAGGCATTTCGAAAGCAAAAAAAAAACTGTAAAAAATAAATAAATAAATAAATAAACAAAATAGGTATCTAGCCATTACCCGCAGCTTCGCTCGCGTTGATGTCCTTAAGAAAGTTTCAACTCCGCGCGAATTTTAAAAATACACTCCTCGTATTGCAGTAAATACTGCCCTTCTTCAATATCTATAGGCCGCGGATATTTTGTGTTTACGCGGAGTGTATAGCCACAAAATCTATTAAAACTGCTACGTATATTTCCTAATGACTGAAAGACGTCTGTGAAAGAAGAGCCAAAAGCCAGAAATCCTGGGGGATTTTAACTATTAAATAAAATTAAACAAATAAAAATTAAAAAAACCCTAATTAATAAATGTCACACTTTCACACCTTAATTACTTAACCGATCATCATGAAATTTTCAAGAAATATTTTTGATATATTAGCAAAGGTTAAAAATGTTTGCGTGGTTTAAGGCGCGCGCAGACAAACATTTACATCGTTTAACTCAAAATTAAAACACTACGTTATGAAACGTTCAACATTTAATGTTCATACAACGACAATCATTTTAAGCTCTAAAACCTATTTTATAGTTTAAGTTTCAACAGATAAGTTACATTTTATAGCCTATAACGTTTTTTAACATGCCAAAAATATTTCTTGAAAATTTCATGATGATCGGTTAAGTAATTAAGGCGTGAAAGCGTAACAAACACACAAACAAACTCACATTTGCATTTATAATATTAGTTAGGATTTCTGCTCACCAGAAACCGAGCGGTAAAATTGTAAAAATAATAGCAGATAGCCATAATTTAAGTAATCCAAGTAATCCAATGCAGATGATTATGTTCTTTTGCAGACGACGTAAATAGTTGATATTCAGTATCAAAATTTATTTATGTTTTCAAACTATATTAATTATTCTCAGAAGTTTACGTGGCTTAGTCGTCCGGAGGCGCTTCATAACAACCCATTTCGAACGAACTCGGAATGAATAATCAATCAAACTAATATATTATATACCTTATATTCGCACTTGAGAGTGTTAATTGAGAGTTTTATAGATTTCCTATGATTTTATCAGCCCAAGTAAGGTAACCAACTATGCCACATTTTGTAAAGTTATTTTTATGAACTGTAAATGATTTTATTAAACTACAATGGCTTTCCTTGCAAAGTTCACCCGATGTATATATAAATATATAGAGAGAGATGCATATAGTATTGTAATCAGATAAAATTAGGACATTCAAAAATCAAGCGCTAAAGCTGCTCAGAATAAGTAAACAATGTAAATTAAGAAAAGCAATTTACTACCCACCAAGACCTCAGTTTTTAAAAATTAATTTCAATCATTCATAATAATTCATAACCTGCTATTATTAACACTATATTAAAGATAAAAGTGAGTGAAAATGAGTCTTAGTCTAAAATAAAAAAAATAGAGAATGGAAAGAACCCAAAAAATTGAAATTAAATTAATGTAAGCATTACGAGCATTTTAAATTCTCATGGGGGGGGG
>KK118094.1:0-32391 GCA_000611955.2 Stegodyphus mimosarum | reverse complement strand
AAACACTTTAAAATCATTCCCATTTTCACATCTAGAAGTTTGAGTAACAGTTTCAGTTATCATTAACTGTTAAAAAGTAATTCTGAAATTTTATTTTCATTAAGTGAGCTTTTAAAAATCGTAAACACTAAAAACATTAAAAAAATCAAAACATAAAAATTTAAAAAATGAAAACGTAAGCATAAAATTCTATAAAAGGATTAAAAATAAAAAATTATGCCTTGGTGAGCAGTGATTTATTTTTTTAATATATATCCTTCTATGTTCAAAAAGAGGGTTAATATACCGGAAAAAAAGTTATTGATTTTATAATATGCGACGAGAAAAATACGAGCAGAACGAAGCATAGACGTCCAGAAACGAGAACGTGAATTAAACATTCGGCATCTAAATATACCAAGTACTTAAAACTTTCAGTTCACCATTTGACTGAAATTTTGTGGCCTTAAATCCATTGTTTGTAAATCTACTTCTAAAAGATACCTACTTGACCTGCACCATTCTTCACCCAAGTCATCGTCTACCATCCGCCATTGTGAAGCCCATCCATCAGCGACGAAATTAACAAGGGTATTAAGGAAGCCACTGAGTAAGTAATTAGAAAGAGCTTATCATTAAAAGGCGGCCTCATAAATTTTCAGTGTCCAGTTTCACCGCATTTTGTGTCATTAAACAAAGGTTACGCTCATGCATTGTGCTTCGTAAAGATGGGTCGGGCTTCTGTAATTAAAATGCTCAAGGTGTTGGAGGAGCATATTTCACTCGGGAATGGTAGTCAGAAAATTTTCCGAAGTGAGGAAGGGTTTACAATTTCTGATGCTACATATTTTAATATTTATGAATGAAATTTTGATCTGCACGTAATGAGAGCCGAAATAAGATATTTTCCAAAGATACTGTAGGTTTTAAAATTTGCTTTAAGCTCTGGTGAGGAAGGGACCGCTAATCATTCTCTTTAAGGCTGTTTATTCAAAATGATTTGTAGGATTTTCTTCGATTGAAGTTTAGAAGCGATTCGTTAGAAAATATCATCCAGTTCTTATTCCCGTTTTATACTTTAAATTTGTGACATTATGTACCACAAGTGCAAAGTCAAGACGTTGTTCGAACCCAATCTACGCTCTTCATATATAACATAAGCAGTGTGGATGCAGTGTGGCAATTTGCTGCAACACCCTCTTCAGTCTCAAGTGATTTCATATATATGTGAACAACGTGAGAAGGATTATCGAATCTACTGCGTACTCTTCTAGTATAATGCGACTTCGTATGCCGCATGTACAAACCCGAGACTATAATTCGAATCTCCTTCATCCTTTTTCTGATGTTCCTGCACTGTCACTTTCTCACTGATTTCACAACAGGTGCACAAAAAATATGTGCATGTAGGCAGTTAAGTGTAGTTCCCTGGATTAGTTCAGAAATCGTGTGTTAGTTTTAGTGAAATCAGGCATTAACAAATTCGTATATTATTCCCGTCCGTTTGTGAAGAACTTTCGAAATTTCTTGCCTACCTAATAGTAAGTGCGCGCAAACTTCTGGCATTTTTTTCTACTGCCGTTTAGAGTCAGACGTCATTTCCTTTAATTAAGCCAATCGAGCGACCCGCCAATAATTAAATACTGTCAGTCGCCCGTGTCTCAACAGCAAGAAACATGAAAGTTGTGAATATTTATCGCCATACATATGAATACATACTCAACGCATCAGTGACAGTAAAGAGCGAAAATGGATGGCTTATTCACTCAAAGTTCAAAACGCTGATGGAGAAGTGAAATTTATAGAAATGAAGGTCTGCTATCAAGAACGCTAACGTTATACGAAGAGGCTACGTAAAACTAGTCCTTCTTTGTTACAAATGATGAAACTACCAAAATTTTCGTAGAAAAACAGAGAAAACTGCATGCAAATTTACCAAATGAGTACTTTTTTTTCAAAAAACGCTGACATATTTTTTCAAAAACTTCTTGATATAGTTTCATTACAAAAACGGACCTTACTTAACAAATACTCCTCGTAATATGATTACACTTGTAGTCAGTCACTGAATAGTTTATGTAGTATAAGGAAAAATCTTTGCGTGTTTTAAAATTTCAACATAATCGACGGAAAGAAGTGTTTCAAATTCTAAATATTTCGAGTATAGATAGTTCATGTGTTGCATCAAATTTCCATTTGGTTTCATCATATTACCCGAAAATGCATTACCCCGATTGGTCTATTGTTCTAGAAAAGGGGTTTTGCATCGTGCAATATAAATGTTATGTGCTGTGTGACCTAATAAATTTAGACATTGCGTTGTGTATTAAATAATATAGATAATTTAGTGCCAACAACCCGAAGAACCTTGATATGGTGAAATAATGTAGTGTTATCATAATTTTAAGGAAACACATAAATCAGTAAAACTATAGTTTATTATACTTTTCCTTAAACATGTATCTCAACCAAATTATTATTATAAAAATTTAAGTCCTCGGGAACTACTAAAACCATTAATTAAGAAATAACTATTTTCAAACAAGTGATATTGGTTTTCACAATTCAGTATCTTTTAGGATAACCATTTCAATTCAAAAAAACTATTAGTTAAGAAATGACTATTTTCAAACAATTGATATTGGTTTTCACAATTCAGTAACTTTACGATAACCACTTCAATTCAAAAAACTATTAGTTAGGATATAAAATTAACAACTTCTATTACATTTATCAATTTTAAGGTTCTTACACCTTATTCATCCAAGAAATTTTAATATTTCTATAAATTAAGAACAGAGTTAAATATCTATAGTATTGCACCAAAAAAAAATAAAAGAAACTACTATCATATTCAACCAACTGCGTTACCAAAACCCCCCTTTTAAGTAAATTTAGAATTTAAACCGGAGCTATTTAAGACTGCTAACAATTTTACCTCAATCTTTGCAAAAGCAGTAATTCATCAAAAGGTATTAAACATTTACATTCCTCTACATTTCAAAATCCTTTAGAGCAAAAGTTTAAATTAAAATATAATTTAAATTTTGAGAATAATTGAATGTTTGCTATTTTTAGAAAATAGTTAAATCAGTAAATTTTGAATGAAATATTCTTAAGAATTAAAGTTAAGAACTAAAAGTTCAGAGAAAAGAAAAAAAATTATCTGACATCATGAAGGAACTTTGAAGAGTTGTTACGTTGATGCCTGAAGAAAAAGACATGGTCTTCTGAGAGATGCAAGGAGAAGAAAAGCCTGAACGATGGACACGGATCTACTCAACTAGGGATGGCTGGATGGAACCGAACTGCAGGAAATTATCCCGGAACACAGGAACCTGGAACTGCAACTATCGGTCGTAATCGGAGATGGATTGACATCTTGAAGTTAGTAGAAAAGTAGGGCCTCAACCGGAACCGTTGTCTTTCAGATTCATCAGGAAAACTCAAGTAGACGCAGTAATTCTATTCTTTTTTTTTCATGGGGCCGAAGTACGGCGAAAGCAAGGCTTGGCTCCTCAATTCATTGTAGTTTAAACCATTAAATGCGGTTATTATTATCTCGATGATCAATTAGACTTTTATTTTGAAAACTTGGTCGTCATCATAAATTAACGGCGAAAGGAGCCATAAGCCCCCCCCAGCTACGAAGCAATCTCATCAACGCTGCCCCATAGAAATTCGTGCTCAGAGCACGCGAGAAAAACGTCAAGTCAGCCGAAGGAAAAGAGCGAAAAAACGGGAGAATTACACCTGCACCGCCTTTTTGTCAAGTCAGGACACCAGATATCGCCAAATCCTGCCAAAAGGGTGGAAAAATCCTAAACTCTACACCTCGAACAAACACCTGCTACAATCGTCCAAAATCCGAGGAGTTGAACTGGAACACAAATTCGAATCTCGCCAAGCCCGCCAAAGGAAAAACCAAGAATTCGACGCAAGCGTGAGAACACTAGCAAACCCAAAGCAAACCACCCCTGATCGGACAAACTCCTAAGCAAATGCTTAGAATTCAACTGCAGAAGCAACCTTTTTTCACTCCTTTGCCCCCTAAACCAAAAATCCCATGAAGTGCAAAAATTCCTTAAATAATTAACTGTAACTTAAAAACTATTTAAGCTAGAAACTTGAAAGTACTCTTAAATTAAAAGGCTAATTTTTCTGCATTTAATGATTAAGTTAATAGAGGATCAACCTAAGTTAAGTAATTTTAAATCAAGTTTATTACTTAGGAAAGCACCTAATTCCATTATCTGTTTCAACGCGTTTACGAGTAACCAGTGGAAGAAACGTACAAATCTTAAAGTACCAAAACCCCTAATTAAAATTAAACTAAAGCAAATATAAATACGACATATTAAATTAAATAACGTTGTGTAGCATAAATTTAGAATAATGAAAATTAAATCTCAAGTCAAACTTAAATAATTAAGGGTTACGTGAATTTGCTACACAACATAAACGTCTGAATCCACATTTCAAATTGTTGCTACTAAATATTACCGCCTTGTATTATATCTAAAGACTTCAAATAGTGAAGATTGCGTGCATGTAGTATGTATGTTCCTCGCATTGTGAAAAAACAGCGGTACCTATAGCGAAGAAATTTGGACTAACGTAGTCTTTCACCCGAAAATGTGCATCTGGATACTCGAAATTTGAGTTTTGAAATCGTACTATTATTTACTTCATGTTTTGTAGAACTTTGATGAATTTTTATTTATTTATTTATTAGCTATCTCAACCGTTTTGAAAGGAAGACATCCGCTCCAACATCTCACCGCGCGCGATAATCTATGTCAGAAATCCTAAAGCTATGGTATTTTTGAGTATTTTGTGATTTTTCTGTTGAATTAAATTTTATGAGGCGCAAATCCGAAGAACGTGATATTTAATAAATAAAGTTAACCCATAAAACGTTAATAGAAAAGACACAAAAAATGTTGCAAGCCATCTTACTAAGAAAATTGAGCTTTCATATGATAAACTGAGAAAAGACTGTAAAAGTAGAAAAATGTAGCCAACACTTAACCCTGCAGCGTAAATTCTAAACACATGCTACTATGCTACTTTTGAAATTTTGTAATTTTGTTATTGAAATATGTATGGCGTTAAAGCGAAGAAAATATTGCTTAATAATAAAACTAAAATTGCAAAAAGAAACGGGTAAGCTGGAGTGAGTGTAAAACTACACTGTGAGCTTAGAGAGAGCGTAAAAAAATCTTAACAAATCTTTTTAGCCTCTGACTAAAATCTGAATCTTTTCAGATTTGTTTTTTTTTTTTTTCTAATTTATCAATATATGTATATTAAAAAAATTAGGATTAAAATACCTAGAAAAACCCGGAAGACTACTACATTATTATTATTAACCTGTTTCCCCTAAGGCACAACACGGAAGGGAAGGATGCCTTCCTGGAGGACTTTCTAAGGGTAATTAGGCTCATATTAACGCGTTGCACATGGGGAAAACCACAAAAAGGCTCATGTACACAGCCCGTTCTCGGGATTCGAACCTCGGGCAGAACTACCAGCTTTTAGGGACTTTAACGCTGCAATGCTAGATTTTCAATGAAGAGGTAAAAATAATTAAGCGTTTTATTTCGAAACGGAAAATGTGCAGTGATCTGGCCGGGATCCGAACTCCGGACCTTCTGTTTGCTAGCCGGAAGTGCTTTCCAACTGTACACGAAGGCACTCTAGTAAGATGGAGAAAATACTTTACAAATATAATTTGTTACAAAAAATATCTAGGAAAGTAAGCTACGAGAAGATATGCATGCTGTTACGTTTAGGTTATGATCCAGCTGAATGAAATTTATTTTCATAAATACTAACAGAACTTTAGTCTGTATAGAATTTCGTAATCCCATCAAGCATGCGATTACAAAACTATACTACTAGTACATAACGAAACTCTACTAAAAAAATTAGCAGAATGGTTTCTTTGCATAATAATACAGATAACGAATTCACCACATTGGGGAATGTTTGAAAGGCGAGATCCTCCTCTGAAATTCCCTCAGGTTTACCAGCAGTTGAAACAATGTAACCGAATTCCATACTCATAAGTATGCATCCATGAAAGATGTTGTTGGAGAGGAGAGTTATTTCAATTTCGTTTGCAAAGCTAGAAAGGCGAAAGACTTCGCTAAACTAAAGTTTTATTATCTAGGTAAAATTAATAATTGTAGAAATTCCATACCTTGATGCATATGCAAAATATGTCTAATGAAATGCCCTTTTGTAACTCAGAAAGATGAAGCTTCTGTTTTCCTATAAGCTACACACACATATGTCGTGTCGTTATCTTGACTAAAAATTAAAAAAAAAAACAATTTAATGTATTTTAGAATTCGAAGTATTTAGATTACAATAAATTAGAATTAATAATTTAAATAAATTTTTAAATTGTGAATAACAACATAATAACTGACTAATAAATAATGCTTGCCAAATTAATAAGCAAAATGAAGGAAATATGTAATTAATTAATAATTATATGTAATAAAAATCTAACTTCGGAAGTCAATAAAATGGATTAGCTAATTTTCCCAAATTTCTTGTGTAAAAGCTCTGTTTTGATTTAAATACTGTACCTACTCACTCCATTTTACCTCTATTATTCTGTAATCTTATCATTTAAAATTTGAAAGGATTAAATTATTTTGAGTGCATTTCGTTCGGAGAGAAGAGGGGAAGGAAGAATTTATATGATAAAAATGGAAATAAATTAAGTTCATTCGTATTAATTTTTGGATATTGCTTGAATACTGCTCCCTCCTTCCACACTGTGCATCTCTACCTATCCCTTAGACTTCAAGCAAAATCATATCGTAAGAATATTGCGGGAAAAGTACGAGGAAAACCTACGGTACATTTCAAAAAAAGTATGCAACAAAAACAATTTAGTTGACACAAAATTAATTAAAGTAGCTCAGAAATGATCCATGCCCATTGAAAAGAATTGTGTGAGCTTTGGGATACCGCTTTTGAGAATTGCAGCAACTTTTGGAATAAAAGTAAACACTTTTCTGCCTGTAACTTCATTGTTTCAATCTTTTTGTCATATAGTATAAAGAATAGACGTACGGAATTCACATGTGAAAGATTTTACTTGAAAAGCTGGCAGTTTTAAAGGTGCTAACACTTATGTCTCTGTTGCTGCTAATTCTGCAATCTAATCATATTTATCATTGTCAAAGATCCCAGTATGGTCCGGTTCCCACTGAAGCTTCACTCTCAACTTATTGAACAAGGAGAGGAAAGATTTTTGAGTGTATACCACGATGGGATGCTTGGATCTCTTTGAATTGCATTCAGGCTTGACTTAAGTCCGTATAGGTATTGAAGTAAGAATCATCAAAAATACAAAAGCTCAATGCTGCTTGGAAGGCAGCTAGCTGCACTTGAAATACAGAATGATATTATGTAATACAAAGTTATCGCACATGTAATACTAAGTTGTAGTTATATTAGTTATAGGCTGATTAATGGTCAAGTGGTTAACATCGCTTAAACTGCAGAGTGTTTATGCTATGCAAATAGTGTGCTAAAACTTTCAATAAACGACGAGAAAATTATGTTTGTGATAAGAAATATCTGAGAAGACAGTCTACATGAGTTGAAGCTGAGATTATATGACGAGCAGAATTAATGACGAAACGATAAACTTGCATGACAAAACCTTCGATCCGGTCGTAGCGTATTGTAACACATCTTTTAAACTTGAACGTAAATATACGGGGAAATAAGCTATTTACGTTTGATAAGAAATTTAATCTGGATTCTAAATTTTTATACACAGTTTATTTCTCCTTCATTCCAATTGTTATTTCCAAACTCTTAGGAATTTAATTAAAAAGGCTCTCTTTTTTGTTCACAAATTTTGAGTAAAACTTTTAATGATTACTATATTTTTTAAACTTGAACAAGTTTTTATCAAGTATATATTTCTATTAATGATAACAAAAGTTCTGAATTTTTATAACTCAACCTCAATCTATACTTTTCAGCGTTAGGTATTTTTATTAAATTTTGTTTAAAAAATTAACTTTATGCTAAAATAAGGATAGGTGTAAAATTACAAATACGATTTTATGAATATTTTTCTTTTCCTGCAAGAGAATTTCAATCTAATTAGTCAAGTTTGCGAGAGATTTCGCAGACATTTATAGCAAAACAATTAACTATTTACGAAGCTGTTAATTTCCCAGTATCCTGAAAACCATGCCTATCTAAATGTCTGCATTTCAAATTGCTTTCAGCCAAATTAAATTATACTTAACTTTGCTTTTGATGTTCAGGAAACTTAAACAAACTACGAGTATTTCTATCTAGATTTAAAACGTGAAAGGACAGTGAAGAGCATTTATTTAATTTCAACAAGGCAGCATCATATTGCAAGTACAGTAATTCTGCATGAAACTGCCATTGCGTTTTTAAAATTCTAAAACTTTTACAGACTATCAGTTCTTTTGGGCTAGGAAACATAAAATATGCATATTAACTTCGCGAGAACTTAAAAAATATATCTTCTGGTAGCTTTGGGTTTGGTATCGCTCTTTACATACGGTTAATTCTCGAAGACTTCAATGCAGCCAGCCTACCAGCCGAAATTTGAATCTACAACGAACTACCGTTGTTTTGTAAACTTACTATTAGGCCACTGATGATCGAAGAAGAGTGAGAAAAATTATACCTAATCGATCATAATTCAGGAAATTCAAATTCAGGAAGAATTAACAGCCTTCACATTTCAATTCGGGTGGTACTGTGAAGGCTATTAAGCTTTACGAAGGCGAAAACATGAAAAATTGTTCTGTGCCCCCACCAGAACTGGAACCTCGAATTTACCAATTGACACCTTAATGTGCTAGCCACTTATTTCATAAGCACACGCAAAGAAAATGCAATAAGTCTTTTCAAACGTGCCTATTAACATCATAGTTCAGGGGTGTCAAAGTGGCGGCCAAAATGGCGAAACACTTTTATGCGGCCTGCGAATGCATTTTAAATATATGCGGTGTTGCAAAGATTTCGAGATTTCAATTAATTGACGTCAGAGTTTACGCTATTTTATTTGCTCTAAAAGTCTAGAGCGAAATAAAGCAGAGAAAATCTATAAATTGAGCTAATTAATTTATATTCTGATATAAGCTTTATTTAAATATTTGAAGCGACAGGTTTGATTAACTTTGATGCAAACGTATGCGCTAAGAAAATTCGCTTTGTTTGGGAATATACTATTTATATGTGAACAGTTTTTTTTCCACAGTTGAAAATAAGAAAAGAATCGATTAACTAATGAGCATCTAAAGATAATTTCTAGTAATTATTTTCCAGTGCACGAATATTACACAATGTTTTATATAGGTAAAAAAATTTTAGTTACTCACATGCAAACTTATGTATCTGAATTCATATGTCGAATAGAAGTTAATAAATAAGAGAAAGGGTCTAGGTTGCCATTATTTATTCTTAATTTGTGTTCCACTTGGAAATTTCTTTATGAAAACTTCAAAAATTTTCATAATTTCTTTATTTTTAGTTTAAAATAAAGTTTGTTTTAAAATAATGTAAGTTATTTAATGATTAATTAAACATATTAGAATTAGTTGAAATAAATATCAATCTGAAATATTAATATATTTATCTATTAGTGTGTTTGATTGACAATGTGTAAGGAACAAAAATGACCTGCAGGTACCAATAAATTTGAATTTTTTGGGAATGTTATTATTTTTACTGTTTATGTACGTTTTGATAAATATTTAGTGAGAGAAATTAAAAAACAATCAGTTGAAATATATTTTAATTTGCTAAAAAAATTGATTATCCTCTTGGTTATCATAAATTGTAACCAAACTTTAGATGTACTGATAGCGAAGTATCGCTGAGTCTAAAATAATAACTGAAATCTTAGAAGGATGCAAAAGACCCTTTTATTTGAACTAAATAAAACAGAAGGAATACTTGGTGCTTTCAACTCACCCAGCACTCATGGCGAGATAAATTAAAGAACAGTAAGTTCAAATTTAAAGTAAGCTACTAGTCAGAGGCAATTCAATTTAACGCGAAGTTGGCTCACAGCCTAACCGGCGTAGATATTTAAATATCGGCGTTTATAATGCGAGGTCGAAGACTACAAATATTATATGATCAAGCAGCAACTTAGTAATGTGTCCTTGAGAGGCAGAACTTGCTCTGTCTTAAAATCTATAAACCTCAGTTTAAATAAACACGAACTAATTTGCATTCTGGCATGGAAGCGGAAAAAAGTGACAGTACAGGTCTAAATCATAATAACTGGTTAATTAATATAATGGAAAGTGTCAAAAGTTTTAAGCTCCTCAGTTGCTTTTAGATCGTGAATTTGGCTAGTAGACAGTTTTAATTTGAATATACTAACATAGCTGATTAATGAATTTACAATTGTTATTCTCTCTTGAAGGATAATCTCCAAATTGTTTACAGAATTTAAGAGCAGCTATATCAGTTCTGTTTTACTTCTCAACATAAGTAGTTATATGCATATATGGTTTCTTGGCTTTGATTGGTCTTAAGGTTTCGTAATGGAACCATGATTTTGTTAGATTAAATTCTTAGGACTTAGTTGAGAATAATTTGCACAAAATCTAACCAAGGAACTAATGCGAATTTAATGCCGACAATTTTAAAATTAACCAGCAAATACTAATGGACATTTAAATCTCCATCCTGAAAACTTAAGCATTGGAGACTAATGTAAACTGCGTCTTATGGTATGGCAAATATACTACTATGGAATAAATCACAAGCGTAATTTAAACTAGTTTTACATTCGAAACTTAAACGCTTGAAACTAACTTCTTACTAATTCGATACAAATTATAAGTAACACTGAAAAGGGAGATTTGCATAGGTAGATTAGAGTTTGTTAATGAACATGACAAGATTTCTAATTACTATGTCAACAGACTTTCATCCTAAGAATTTTAATATTAATTAACAGGGGACATAGATTAATGTGATTATGCTTGTCGACGGCTATTTTGATAGCACTAATCGAATGATAACATTAAGATATGAGAAAATGTATCCTTCAAAATAAGAGTCGATCTGAAATAATTTAATATAAATATATATATATTAATATAAATAAGTATATAAACAGGCGTTTTCGCGGCATTTAGACTGAGGAAGCCAAAAGTTTGTTTATGAACCGTTCATAATTCATTAATGCAAAAGTTCACTTAGAAACTTCCATTATCTTTCTGGAAATTCTTTTCATTACCTTTCTCTATTTTAGATGTTTCTGTATACAAACGGGAGGGGCGTCAACAATTCGATAATAATATTTAAATGATAACATTAACTTCGATCACCTTAACAGCAGCGTGTATTGGAATTGCAGTTATTAATTCATAGCTTATGTAGAAGCAGCTGCTTAATCTGTTAAATATGGCTGACTACTAAATATGGCTGCACAACTGGGTACTAAATATGGCTACACGGCAGAAACATACTGAGCAAATCAAAATAAACATACAACTGGACATCGAATAAATAAATGCATAAATCTTAATTTCCAATAATTTTCTCTCATTGTTTTTAACATTATGCAATCACAGCTCGCTGTAGAGAACCCTGCTTATAACGGACCCCGGATATAACGAACGAACATTTCGGTTCCGAGTAATAATTTCTTGCAGATTTCATGCTATTTTATACGTCTACATACTGAACTTCCGAATATATAAAAATTGGATGTAACGAAATTTGTGGGTAACTTGTACTGAAAATGTTTTGCATTTTCAAACTTTTTTTAGTAATTCTGTAACTTTCAACTAAAAAAACTTCTAATCTTTAAATTCCTCCTGCCTGCTAGATTAACGAAAAACACCTTTAAGTTACTATTCTTTTGCCTTCACCGCCATGTTACTCTGTATTCTTTACAAAAAGCTATGTGAGACAAGTGTAGCACTCAATTCTTAGAAAACCAAGCCCCACAATAACATACCTTAGAAAATCTTATTGTGTTACGCAATGAGCCGAAGTATTATGGATCCATTTAGATAAAGATATTGAATCTGTTCTTTGATTCTGTTCAAATTCTTTAATTGAGCTGCCAAACAACATTCTGTACAAGGCTAAACGTTCAAGTCCAACTTATAATTGTAACGCGTATTTTAGATGGAAATCTGTAATTGCAGGGTAATGTCTAAACCATTACTTTCATTCAAAGTAATTTTTCGGGTTAAGATATTCAAGTATGGTGAAACCTAAAAACAGGTTTAATAATAGTCCGCTATAATAACTGTTATAGCAAACTGCGCTAAACATAGGGGACCCGAACACAGACTCGACGCATCAGGTGGTTCTTTAACGTTTATTCTCTACTCTACACGTATACACATATATACAGATGTCCTATTATTAGGTGGACCAACCTTCAGCTTAACTTACTGCATGAAAACTCAAAACGATCACATTCTTCCCTCTTTCTACCTTAGAATACATCTGCTGCCAAGCAGCGCCATCTACATTCTTTCTTTTTCTACAACTGTAATTAACTTTCAGCACATTTTTAATTAGTTAAGGTTGCTATTAACATCTTTTGGGAGAAGTTACGATACTAATCACTCTTACTGCGTGGTTTGTTAATGCATTTTTGCATTATTTTATGATATGATCAACATTTTCTCTTATTTGATCGGATAAAGTGATTTAAATTTTTAATCCTTCGAATATCGTTATGGTGGGCTTAGACCATATTTGCTTGTTCATTTAATTGTTATGAAAAAGCACGAAAATGCTATCTGGCTAGAGGAAGAGAGGCATTCGGGGAGGATATTTTAAGGTAATGCAGATTGTATTCATGTTACACTTGAGGAAAATAGCAAAAACTGTCAGTTATTTTTCACAGTAAAGAATGATGAATTATTATAACTTAGCGAACAGTGAGCTAACTGGAATTTTTGTTTTATTGTATGGATCGCATTTTATAAGATTTAAGCATATAAGCTGAATCTTTTACTTCCATCTTTTAACAGTGCTGATATTATTTCTGTAAACTTCTTTTTCCTACTCTGAAACATTCTGAGAAAGAACGTGAAAGAGAGTTCCTAGAAAATTAGTTCAGCGTCGAGATTGGTGGTCTGCGTTGGCAGGCAAAGGAAAGCAACATTACGCGTTGTTACGTGCGTATGGTTTCATAATGGATTGAATGCACACAGAGCCGATGATAGCTTCATAAAATGTATTTTCCCCAAAGAAACACTTTACAGTTCTGCAGCTTTTCAGAAAAGTACTCGTACAGCTGTTATCAGTACGACAGAGCACAATCAGTGCAAAACTTAAAGGTGCGACTACGCTATCGACGTAAATCACACAACGAAACCGCCGAAAGGTCTTCCAAACGGAGAAGCGGAGCGAAGTCTGCGTTTAGCCAGCAGAATTATTGAATAGAAAAAATCATGTGACCCTCATAGAAGCTGCAAATTCAGAGCGTTTCATCTGCTGTTTCGTAGTCTAGTCAGAAGAATATCACAGTCGGTTCGTTTTATTGTGAAATTTTGTTTATCAAGTAATTTAAAATCTCGGATTGTAAGATTAAAGAGCTATTATGCACACAAATCAGTTTTTATGCAAATTATTAAGATTTATAAAATTTTTTTGGAACAAGTATATAACGAGAATTAAATGACTTAAAACACCATCCACCGTATAATAAAATCAACTTCATAATTTTTAATAGTTCTTTCTTCCCTCCCTTGGCTTGCTTGTTTATATGTGATATGGGAGGGAGTACGTGTAAAGAAATCTGTGTAATAAGTAAAGCATTCTATAATTTGACTATTCTATATATATCTATTATATTCTATACACATATAAATTAGAAGAAAAAAGTTCATTTAATAAAATTTTTAAATATTTTTAGCACAATGTGGCATTAGCCTAATGCTCTCGAAACGTGTATGTGCCTGTAAATGACAAAAAAAAAACCGTTTGGGCGTAATATAAAATCTGAAAGCTTTCAGATTTTTTTTCTTATTTCTTATTTTTATTTATTTTTGAATTTAGAGTAAGGTTCAAATTTTGGACAGTTTATGTAAAATTATGTAGAGAATAAAATATGCAATGAGGTGAAAAAAAGAGATATTTTATGCAAGAGCTACAGATATATCATTACATAATGGGGTAATGGTTTCTATTTTTAATGCACATTTTTAAACTAAATTGAAAACAATAATAACAATTAATAAAATAAGAAATGAAAACAATAATGGTAACAGAAAAAATGATTTGTCATTTAATATAAGAAACACGTTTCAAAATGAGAAACGCTAGCTTTGATTTACAGTGATTACAGGCGAGGCTCAAACTCGTAACCTCCCACTCAGCTATCCGAGATACTAACTTTTATGAAAAATAATGGAACAAGTAGAAGTCACTGCAAAGATAATTTAATTAATATTCAACAAATGAGTTCCGTATGATGCAAGTTGTAACTGTCCTCGAAAATTTCGTAACTTCATTTTATTGAATAATATTTCACAGTCAACTGCTTTACTTTAGAAGTTGTTATATTGTTGAAGTTAATTTTTGGTGTATTTAATATTGGGATAATTATGTAGCTTCTTGTTACACATGAAATAGCGAACATTTGTAATAATTAAGGATAATTTTGTAAGGCAGAAAATTTGATTTCGTAGAAACTGTAATTTATTTAGACTCCTATTACTTACGGTGTTACATGCAGATGAAGTATATGGATATACTAGTCAGATTATTGCTTTATAAATATACAGTTTTTCCCTTTAATGAGAATTTGAAAGTTATACCAATCTATATGGTTTGAGAGAATTGAGGATGCCGTAAACAATGCTGATGATTTTATTCCTATTAGTTTTTATTCCTATAGTTATGATCTATTTAAACAAAAACTCATCGCTATGTGGTTCTGATGCCGTATTGAAAAGTGTAAACAAGAAGTTTTTTCCGATTTTGACCCGTGATAAGAACTCAGTTAGATATTGGCTGCTCGTTCATGTCGCGGACGAAAAAGCTCAACACGAGCGAACTCAGGTTTACGTCCTCTGCGCAATGCGAATTTACGTCGGCAGAAAAAAAATAGCTGCAACTACGTCGCGAGCGTACTTGCGTGGACGGGCCTTATTAGTCGCCAAAACAATCGTCAGCTTGTTTGGCGAGACGGTCATTTACCTCAATGGACTTACCACTATAATTCTGTTTTTCTGGCGATACTTCATGCCCTTGAGGCTTTCGTATTACAAAAAATACTACAATTTACATAAAATTTCACTAAAATCTTTTGCATATATACAAAATTCGTTAAATTATTGGGTTGGTTTAGGTTAATTTGGTATGGCAAAGTATACGAGGGCTCTAAGCCTATAAGGGGAGAAATGGGTTCATAGAGCACTTTAAAAAAATTGTGTCTCGTATTCTTCTAGAGGAAAACAGTCACGAAGGCAGCCCGTTGCCTGTGTTTGAACCTAAGTTGAATTACCAGAATTCAACTCTCTTAATTACTCAGCTACAGATAAGGCTTCATATCCTTTGAAGTTTTTTAGATGCCTGGCAAAACTTAGGGCAAATTCAAAATTTGCATATGGATTTTTAAACAGGATAAGTTTCCAGTATATTTTTCTACAAATTCTACCACCAACGTGCGTAAAATTTATTTAAATATAAAAAAAATTTCTGAAAATTATAATAGGAATTATAACCTCAAATATGTTCGAATTAATTTGATATTCGCGAAAATATCTGATATTTAAGAAATCGTAGAAAATTCATTAAAATTAAAGAATATTATTTCAAAAATACATGCCGCGACAAAATTGCAATGATAATAATAATTAAACTATTCACTAATAATCATATTTACAAAAATTAGCAAATATCACATAAATATTCCCACAAACTGTAAGTAATTATATATATGAGAAGACGAAGACTCGCTAAGAAACAACCAGTCGTAAAGTGGAATTAAAGTAACAATTCTTCTAGCTTTCTATTCTGAAGAGTTAGTTAACTGTCATCAAAAGCTATTCAGTAGAAGTTTATCTCAGTCTTGCGCTTCAGTGTAATTCCATTTCAAGGCACCAGTAAAGTCTTGCGAAAATAAGCGTAAAAAGAAGTTTGCAATTATTAGCTACTTCTACATGTATATCCCTATATTATACTGCGCTAATATTTTGCACGATTGATATAAAACAGAAAAATTTGGAAAGAAAGCAGAGAATAATTTTAATTAATTTAGTAAATAAGGCCTTTCATATCTGCCACCAGGCTACTCCTCGTTAGACCTATGTTCAAGCCAAAGCAAACTGGCTGTCTGTATGTTTGGTTTTCGTCATGCATAACGCTAATACGAATTCCTTTATAAAGTCCTCCACGAAAGCTATCTCTGTCCTAACGTAACCTAGACTAATCACATCTGAACCATAAAACTATTCCTATTTTGCCAAAGTTTCTTCTCAATCTGAAAATTTTCTTAATCTTTAACGTTTATTTTACTTGCTAACCAGATAAAAATTTTAAAAATAGGCAACAGTGATTACAGATTAAATAATTCACTTTTGCAGAACAATTTTATATCACGCATAACAAAAGCGTTGAACTCACCGTGATAAATTTAGAAATATGCCGCCCAACCGGGATAGTGTTTAGTGACTGCCATACTGAAGGGCCGGGGTTCGAATACCGAAAAGGCATGGAGATTTGTAAATGTAGAGTGTCTGTGCGGCATAGGGGCACTCTAAAGTCGAGCCGAAAGTCCTCTCGAAAGGTTGTGGTAGACGAAGAGGGGTGGTAAAACCCAGAGACCAGTTTCCCAGGGGTGCTCTCCTTTAAATTCGGGGGCGGAACTGAGCTGAACGGAAGTCGTACTGATGAGTTTCGTGGGCTTGTTCTGATCTGACTGTCACATAAGTGAGATAAGTCACACGCAACAACATTTTGAGTGATAATGGCTTATACTTTTGACAACGCAATTTGATTATTAGATTTTCTTACTTAGTGGCCTACACTTTTGTTCTTCGTGATATAAATGAAATCTGAGTATATGTTAATTTATGCTTTCCATTAATGTATACGATAAATTACTTTAGTTCGCTTAGAAAAGTTTATTTTTATGATGCATTTTTGTCGATATATTTCATTTTTAAATTTTAGTCTCAATGGCGCATTTTCAATCGAAATATTCAATTCAAAAATAATTATTTCGAAAATAACTAATCATGTTTTTACTTCCAACAATTCGATCCAAATTTATTTTAAACGTCTTAAGTTAACTTTACTTAAAATATGTTTATCAACTCTATTTGATGATGCAAACAATAGAATCATGAAAAATTTAATTTGTTTCTTAAACAAAGATAAGCGCAAAAAATCGTTCCAACATTAAAATATAAATATCTAAATCAAATTTTGAAAACATGGCTCAACGCATTGTACTGTCATTCGCAATAAGTGTATGGACAAATATTGAGCTCCATACCTTGTCAGGAAATAGTTCAAGAATAGATAGCAAAATTCTGATCTTTCTCACAAACACCCTGAAGGTTAAATGAAAATTATAAAAATACATTTAATTAAAAAAATTTCATAAAGAAGTATAATTAATATTGTTTTATCATTCTTGTTTAAAAGGGGGCGAAGATAACTTTTTAAAATTTTAAATCTTTGTAACAGGTAAATTTCTAGAGCTTAGAATTTTAAATCTCATAAAATAATATTACGTGTCACAATAAAATAAGAAGGTAACTTTTCTTAATTTTAATGAGTTCTTTTATTATATTTCTTAATTTCATTTTATTTTTTAATTTTATTGTGCATAAAATGCTGAGAAAAAATTTTATAAGTATAGGAAATAGGGAAAATTAAAAAAGACACTATAGATTCCATTACAAATAACTTTAAACGCTAAGCAATCCTTAAACTGTTTCGTTTTTGAGATCATAAATGCAAAGCTACCAATACCTATGCGATAAGAATCATGGGACGTAATGACCTCAAAACCTTGGAAATAATACATCTACAAGCGATGTGATAGGCGGAAGAAACGATCCCTTCCTTGTTATTCTGCTTGCAACTGCAATATATTCTTTAAGTAAATACAGAAAATCTATAAATTAAAATATTATTAAATAAAAGATATCAATTTTCTTTAAAACTAATGTCAAATAAAGGCAGTTGTAAATTTGAAAAAATAATATTTTTAAATATTTTTAAATTACTTAACAAATAGTTGAAAAAAATGGAGCGAATTTTGAAAAACTAAATTATGATTATCATAGAAATTTCATTTAAAAGATTTGTTTCCACTTTCTAATGTATTTCTTCTTCTCCAGAAAGAAGAAACGGTGTTTGCTGAGTGAAATAATTTTCAAAATTCAATTGATTTTATATGGACAATTTTTGCCCATTTTCATCCCATTGTCTGAAAAGTCTTGACGCATTGCTTCTATGTTTTTCAAAGCTCTTTCATTTATACAAAGAACAAGATCAACAATAGCTACATTGGTTATCATAAATATAGAAAAAATCACAAAAATTGAGATAATTCCCCCCAAAATAAGCCAAACCGTGTAAAATTTGAATATGTTGCCAAGTAAAAGAGAAACTGAGTACAACTGCAATATGCAAATTAGTGGCGCTGCACTCGGAATACGTCATCTGCGAGGAGCATAAAAGTCCATGTTTGAGAGCAAGCCCACATATTTCACTGTGATAGTGACATCAGAAATCTGAGATAGCCAATTCGTAACAATGACCTTCAGGCATCATTTAGCTGCAGAACTACGATCGAGAGCCATTGGGAGACTAGAGGCAGGACAAAGTCAAACAGAAGTGGCCAGATGGCTAAATGTGAGTTCTTCTGTGCTTCAGAGACTTTGAAGGAAATTTCAAACCACAGATTCGGCA
Organism: Stegodyphus mimosarum; assembly: GCA_000611955.2. Taxonomy (NCBI): domain Eukaryota; kingdom Metazoa; phylum Arthropoda; class Arachnida; order Araneae; family Eresidae; genus Stegodyphus; species Stegodyphus mimosarum. The sequence continues at coordinate 13,476 of KK118094.1, read as the reverse complement.
TTTAGTTGGTTCAGCCAAGGACGGTCAACTGCTACGACGAGCGTCGATAACCGCTATTTCTCATTATGTGCACGCAGGAATAGAACCGCTACTCCGACTCTTCTTAGATCCTCCTTTGATGCAGCCACCGGAAGGTTGGTGTCACCGTCAACTGTGCGTAGAAGGCTTCACGAAGGTGGTCTGTATGCGAGACGACCAGCCATTTGCGTGCCGCTCACGTCTCGCGATAGCAGATCACGTCTCGCGATACCATTTGCAATGGGCACGACAACATGTCCACTGGTCGCCTGATCAATGGAGGGCTGTTCTCTTTACAGATGAGTCCAGGTTTAGTCTAGAAAGCGATAGTAGGTGTTATTTGATACGTAGAGAACCTGAAACCCGTTATCATACGTCAAACATCCGTGAAAGAGATGCTTACGGAAGAGGCAGTGTCTGTGTTAGGGGTGGCATCTCTTTGGGTGGAACCTCCATGTCTCTCCAAAGGGAACCGTGAATGCTCATGTTTATAGAGATGAAATCCTTGATGCTTATGTGCGTCCATATGTTGGGGCAATAAGTGATGCTTTCCCGTTACAGGACGACAACGCAAGAACACACGGGACTCACATCGTAAATGATTATCTTCAACAACAAGCAATTACGTGCATGGAGTGGCTAGATCGATCCCCGGAATTGAATCCTATGAAGCACGTTTTGGGCTGCTTTAGGGAGACGTCTAGCTGCTCTCAATCCTCCCCCTCAGACCCTTGCCGCGTTTGCAACTGCTTTGCAAGAGCAATGGCTCTCGCTTCCTATGGAACTGATAGACCGCATAAGTTTAGTTTCTTTCCTATCTTATTCTAATTTCAGCTTACAATTTCCCGCAGAATATAAATTCAGAAACGCAGTGAATGCAAATGAGTAAGAGTAATATTTAAGTCGATGCTTCACCGACTTCTACAGAGAGAGTCTGAAATCCGGACTAGCGCGCGTTTGCCATTTGGCTGCATTCTCTCTTAGCTATTACGCTCAGCCATAATTTAGAGCCTTATTTGGCTTCGCCGATTAAATTAATATTTAGGGGCCAACTACTTAGATTTCTTGATAGCTTCGGCTATACCTTTCAGATAGTTAAGCTAGTTTAGTTTAATTTCATAGTTATTTAAGTTCAATCCCAAGTAGAGGCTTTGTGTAAGTTCCAAGTAGAAACTGATTCTATTTATTCTGAAAAATAAAGAGTAGTAACTCTTCTTAAGTCTTATGTGTTTTGTTCACACACTTAAGCGATTATTCGCTTGTTTTTGTTCGTGGGGTTCTAAGGCAGAACTTAGGAATTAAATAAGTTAAACCCACAACTGAAAGCATCACACATTGCTATATGTGCTGGATTGCTTTTACAGGCGATCATATTCCATACTGAAGTTACTTTTCCTAAAGCAAACTGACACCTTCGATTTGTTCATTTTATACATGTGCTAATTTCTATACCACCATAATTGTCTGGTATTTTTTTGAGTTATTTGATACCTTACTATGTGTTGTATACTGTGGGTAAGTTTCATAGGGGGAATTCTACATGTAACTTTTTCAGTAATCCATTCAATCCTGATAACGCGAGACCACACGCAAGTTCGATCACGTGACAAAAATTATTGGAGTTTGGTTGAAATGTGTTGCGACAAGTATCACACTCATTTGATTTTGTGCTCTCAGATATTCACTTGTTTCGCTCTCTTCGTTTTTTTCGTGGTATAATATTCAGTTCAGATGAGGCCATAAATCAGCACCTTGTTTAGCTTTTCGTCAATAAAGCTAGGTTCTTTTATAAATGAGGAATTAGAAAGCTTATTAAAGGAAAGTAAAAAGTTATGAAACATAACGAACAATATACTGTTGATTGATCGCTGTTCTTTATATTAATAAAGGACCTTTGAAAAACATGGAAACAATGCTTGATGACTTTTCAAATATTTGGATAAAAATGAGGAAAATCACACCCCTTAAATAGATGTAGATTTTGAAAATTATTTCATTTAGAAGCGAAAAACATTTACGTGTCCAAAAAAGAATATACTTCTAATTGTCCTTGAATTTGATTGAGTTTTATTCAAAATTCTACGTCAATGTATGTTGCTTCTGGTTGAACTCAAAATTCTTTCTATATTGATGTGTTTCTCTTCCAATCAAAAATAAACAAATTTATTTTGCACTTAAATAATAAGAATTAATGAATTTTACGTTTAAGAATGGCATATGAGTGATAAGTACATCAAATTTATTATCCCATAACATTAATTTAAACATTTAACAGCATTTATGGTATCATAGTTTGTGAAATTAGTATTACTAACGCATGTCGACCTATATTTATTTGATATTTCGCCCAATTACATTTAAATAAACCATTTTTTCCTCTCAGACGGGAAATTGGCTAGTGACTGACTGCTGTACCGAAAGGTCCGGGTTCGAATCCCGGAGAAGCCATTGGACCGGTTTCGGCCTTAATAGTGACAAACGCCTATAAATAGCTAGAGCCACCATTATAAAAAATATACCTTTTTTTTTCCTCTGTTTATCTTAAAGCGGGAATTTATGTACAAGATAAATGTCGGAGACTTGAGTATAAAGTGGTGACTTTTTTAAGCATATAAAAGTGTTTCAAATTAAACTGAAAGTTTTTCTGATTTATAGGTCTTATTCCATTTTATTTAACTCAATTGAATGGATAAATTCTTCAAAGCGCTTCATCCCATTAAATAAATTAAAAATTTTCTTGCTTTAAATCGGAAGTAATATGTGATTTATAATCTCTTTCATTTTCCTAAAGGTTTAATTTTGTTGCTTTTTTTTCCTTTAATTTATAACCAACTGGGCTTAATTTCTGAAAACATGAAGCAATCACAGAAATTACTAAACGAAAAAAAATCAATAATATTAAAAAAGGTAATAGAAGGGTGGAAGTAAGGAATTTTCTAATTATATCAGTCTAAAGATTTTGGGTTGAAGATGTATAATTAAGTTTTAAAAGGCATTTTATATCATTTGTCTATACCCATGTTTTTATCCCCCTTTCGTTTAAAAAAATCAAACTAATCTTGTTTTTATCGTGGTTTACTAGGAAATTTAAAAGCCAAATTGCTTAATGTCTGGGGGCAGAGAAGACTTTATGACCATTTTAATCTCTGAAAACTCCTTTACTATTATTTCCTAGGAAATAAAAATAAAAGTTAGCCTCTCCCACCCCCTGAGAATTTATCAAGCAAACATAGTTTGTATTTCACAATATTTAGGTAACTATATTTGTTAACCCTTAGAAAGGCTTTCCCTGTTTGGAGAGACGTTTCACCTTAACAGATTTTAATTCTATCACAAACATAAAATAGAATTCAGAGGCCTAAATAGCTAGAACCCTAAATAACTAGAAATTAAATTCTTTTCCACACTGTAATTTAAAAAGAACATAACAATTTAAAGTAATAATTAAAGCTATTGGCATAGCTAGAAAATTATTTACAGTGGCGGCTTGCCACAGACTGAGCGATAAAATTGCTAAACACTGGTAGTTCGAATCGGACTGAAATCTCGGCGATGCCACTAGCTGTATGAGAGTTTTCATGGTTTTCCTGATGTGTAGGGGAGAGTTTGCTTTGCGCGAGTTTCCAACGGAAGCGCTCTTAAACTTAAGCAAATAGCTCTCGTATATGATTACTGTAATTTAAATAATCCAATCAAGCCCTTTTTAATGGAAAGTTTCTCATCTAACTCTCACTTTTAACTGACCACAAAAGTATCAAATCAAATCTGCTTTTAATGGTACTTCAACTTTCTGTTAAATCTTCTCGTTCATGAAACTTAAAGTATTTGCTGTTTATCGATATCTGTAATTTAGGAACACAGGAAATTAAATTATTTCTGTATATATATTAATTCGCTTGTTAGATAATTATAATTTTATCTGCAGTGTAACGTTATTAAACCTTTGTACTCGAGAGGTGACTCTCGATCACTACTTGATTTCATGCGGTAACTCGAAAGGTGACACTCAATTATCACTGGGTTAAACGTGATAGTTCGAACGCTAATGATGTTTATTTAGGTATCGTTTCGTCAACGAGTGTATATGCATTTCTTAGCCAACTGCCAGTCTTTAATCTTAAACCATTTGTTTAGATTTACTGTTAAGTATGCGCCTTATTTATTGTTAAGTATGAAAGTTCCCCATAAAGGCTATTAATTTCGTTTTGGTATTTTGCGTTGGTTCACTATAAAATTCCGAATCTCTTTTGAAATTGTTGCCACCAAATATTAGAGCCCTGTATTACATTTAAAGAAATTAAATAATGAAGAATCTGCATGAATGCATGTATGTTTCTCGCATTGTGAAAAAGCAAGGGTACCCAGAGACATCAAATTTTGAATTACGCAGTTCTCCACTCGAATATGGGCATTTGGGAGCCCAAATTTGGAATTTCTTTTATTATCTATTTCTCACTGTGTAAAGCATTAACGAATTTTTGATTAAAAACTCAACGATTTCAAAGTGTTCCATTAACATTAACATCGCACACATTTTCAAGGAATATGTTCATCGCGAGTTTTCGTTTTTTGTGATACTGCTATTCATTTGAATTTTGTGGTTTAAGTGCAAAGAACATGATACAAAACGTTAAAAAATCGCCCCTTTGGGCGTAATATAAAATCTAAAAACTTTCAGATTTTTTAAAAATGTGTTTAAAGTCATTTTGTTTTAATTTTTTTCTCCTTTTAGATGTGTAAGTGAAACATAAAATTCCAACAACTATTTCTGCATGACATTGTGAAAAGAAGTTGCATTTTTGACTAACGATACCAAAATGTTTTACCAAATAACTGACACTAAAGAGCTTATGGGATAATCTTAAAAATACTTCCTTTAAGTTTCAGTAAGCGCTATACACCGAAATTTCTGGTGAAAATATAGGAAAAGATTTCAAACTGTCCAAGATTTCAAACACTAAGAATATTGCGATGATAAATGCATGCTTGTAATAATGGAAGAAAAGGCCTGCCATGGCACAATAAAGTACACCGTTTAATTTCATAAATGATTTATGGAAATTATAGTGACAAATATAGTTTATGGATAACCTCGAATAAAACATTAGCTGCAAATTAAACACACTTTTCGACTGATTGCTATGAATTACTCACCTGGAAGATGATTAATAAATGGAAACACCATCATGGAAGGTTTTAAGGGAATATCATGTTTAATAAATTTATTTAGTGCTGACATATTAAAGCCTTGCGTCAGGCTTCTTGTCTTGTCGTTAGCTATAAATTTGTAATACTTTAAATGTCACTGATTAATTACAACAGAGTTAGCTCTGATTGCTTGAACATTATGTCTTAAATTCGCAAACAATTTTCTGTTACTCTTAAAAACCACACAATCTCTGATGAATTTAGATTTAAATCAAGAGAAGTAATTTTCTGCAATTAGTATTAATTGAAATCCGAATTAAATTCAAACTATTAAATCCCTTCCCTCTAGTTTTGTCAAAATTTGCAAGCATTTCCATATATAATACTGCAGCCGAGCAACCCCTTGTAAATAAGACCAGAAAATTAGTATAAAATACTGCTCTAAGGATGAAACCTATATTTTAAAGGTATCCCTCAAACATATAGCTACTGTAAAATAAAATGATTTTAATACGATGATCAGCACAGAAAATGTAGCCCTATAAAACATAATTTTATGTAAGATAGATCTTGGTGTACAGATGCAAGAAGATTAATATATTAATCTCATACACAGAGAGCTAAATAAATATTAGACACGCAATGTTGAGCAGTGCATTCCCTTACACGGTGTAACATTAAATCAATTAATGCATGAATAGCATTTTGAGTTGCTATGGACCACACGGTATTCATCAAATTTTAAAATTCATCTTTACTTCTATATCGTTGGAAAGCATAAATTCGACTCCCAGTCTTGTTCTACGGCTCCGAAGACTGTGCTTATCCAAGGAATTACTGTGATACCTTTCAAAAGCATGCCTCTATTACTAGCCATACGTAGCCGGACGTTGGAGAAAAACCTTGACAAATAAAATACTGCATCTCACCGAGAAGTTCCTTATGTCAACGCGTCCTTATGTCAACGCTTTCAACGCGTTGTTGATACACGTTTTAGGAGACTAGACATGTTTGTGTTGACAACACAAACATGACCGTGGTTACAATCTGCTAAGCCGTCTGTTGTGAAAAAATATTACAAAAGATAGTACGAATGGACTGAATATGAATTCAGCTAATTATGAATATGCCGTTTCCTTTTTACTACATATCATGTTATATTTAGCTGAACATCTCTGATACAATACCGCTGTAAGTGTGCACGATGTTGGTTCGGACTATAATGCAATGTTTGCATAGGTCACATTGACTGCAAGCTAGACAAATGCCATCTCCAATCAGTTGAACCAGTCCATACTAAGGCATTAAGTATACTCTCTGAATCTAGCAAAATGGCTCAAACTGTGATTGAAGGATCTTATAATATCACACTTTATACATGTTTCTGCGCATTGCGACTTTCGTCTGTGGACTCTATCCTCACGAGGTCGACTTCTATTTCTTTTCTTAGATCAACATTTCAGTATGCAAAATCATGGCTGTAACTTATTTGTTCTGCTATTAATGATACTTTTTTTGTTTATTGTACTAGCTGAGACCTGTACTCTGATTAACTCGACTATGGGGGGAAAAGATACATGAACCGAATTCCTAACTGATCTGCACGGGTAGCACGATGGTCCGTTGTCACTACGTGCCAGTGTTGCATTCCGTACCTTTCATGGTATGTGGAGGATATGTAGACCATTAGTTCTCCCCCCCAGAAAGGGTTGAAGCTGCCAGTCTTTGGGAGCGGTTTGTATTATTTCTTTGCTGATCTTAACCTTTTTGGGCCCTCCACCTTTCCCTATCTTACAGTACCCTACGAGAGGTAGAGTAGATTCAAGGCATTATGTTGCTATTCTTTATAATGTGCAACGAGAAACTAAAATACTTGAAAAATTTCACAGTATAACAGTTTGCCCAAAATAAGATAAAAAAAAGTGCTCTATAAAGAATCCGAGGAAGAGGAATAAAAAAAAATTAACAGAAAACTGAATGCGTTAAAAAGTGAAAATGAACTTAAATGCTTTAAAGAGAATAAAACTGACTAAAGTAAGAAAATGATCGAGTAAAACAGGAGAGAGTGGGCAAAGAAATTTCCATGGCATAGAAATGTAAAGGGAATTAATTTTTCATTTGTAAAATGAATTTCAATCATATTTTTCAAGATTAAACATTAGATTTAAACCATAACCATTCAGATTTGATTTTGTTTTGTCCTTTCCATGTGTTATTTGTTCTGTAAGTACGTAAATTTATTTAGCATGAAAGGTGAGGAAAAGCTCGGATAACGAGGTGTGGCAGTTAAAGTGGCTAATTCTGAGGTACGTGAGCGTTAGTTAATAGACGGTTGAATGCCTTATGATTCAGTAGTTGTATGTAGCTTTTAGCGACTAAATTAAATTCTTAGAGGTTTCACTGAAATTTGCCCCAGCGAAGTTTCAAAAACATTTCTAGTCTAGATGTTGTGAAAATTTAAATTAGTGTTTTATTCCATCAAGTTAGAGATATAATGACAGGTTAGAATCGTGACGTATAATTTTAATTAAAAATCAGCTCATAACCTAGATGGATTCTTGCAGTTAACAGAAAATTTTAATATATGCTATGCTTACGTAATTAAAAATCGCAAGAGGATTAAAGAGAGATTGGTGAAGGCACGAGATTCAGTCGACCAAAACGAGAGAGTTACCATTACTGCCATTAAGTTCTCAGAAACAAGCCATTAGGGTTTTCGAAGCCAGGGGACGTAATGAATTAAATGTTGAGTTGCCTGAAGCCAGGATTCGAAGCACTAAACTTTTAACTGGTAGCTAAACATACCAACATGTTTAGAACACACACGGGAGAATGCTGTAATCCTTATACTTCCTTTTCTAATATATCTAAAATCTAAGAACTTAGCTTAGAATATACTCAGTATCATAGCATGCTATTATCATCTTTATTCAGGATACCAAAAATTCAGCAATAATTTATATATAATGAACAAGAAAAGCTTCTTTTAGAAATCCAATATTTAAGACAGCTAAACGTTGATAATTCCAAGGTTAGGATGTAGAGACATTAGGTATTTTTATGAAGCAGGAGACATGAAAAATAAGCAACGCCTTCGCCGGGAATCGAACCACGGATCTCTGAAATACCGGCTCAGTGTGCTGACCATTACACCACGAAGGCACGCTAAGAATGTGGGAGATATACCTTATATACTCCCCTTTTTAAAGGGCGACTAGGGTTTTAGGGGACCTAGTCGCCAAATCCTGGGTGTGGAGAGTCATCATCCACAACCCTTTTAGTTCGGGCGCCACTGTAGAGACATTAAGTATTTTTATGAAGCAGGAGACATGAAAAATAAGCAACGCCTTCGCCGGGAATCGAACCACGGATCTCTGAAATACCGGCTCAGTGTGCTGACCATTACACCACGAAGGCACGCTAAGAATGTGGGAGATATACCTTATAAGGATACCGCACAGTTTGCTCTTCTTATGAAGTCCTATCTCCCACTCAAAAGTAACTACTGCCTTTGTATCTTCTACTTCTGTAAATAAGTGACGTTAGCTCAGATAAGAGCCTAGGACGGGTTGGAATTCCGGAGAAGGCATTGATGTAATTTGAGTCCCCAATTGGGAAAGCGGTTAGTGACTCTGATTGCCGCACCAAAGGGTCCGTGTTTGAATCTCGGTAAAGGCATGAAAGTTTGTAAATATGTGGTGTCTGTGCGGCAAGGGAGCACACTAAATATGCGGCAGCCCATCGCCCTCTTGAGGGGTTGTTGGTGGGGGGGAGAGGGTGAGAGACCATCGGATTCGTCCCCCCCTGGAAGCCTCCTTGCCTTCTTCCCCAGATGGGGAGGAATTGAGTTGAAGTCGGGTTGTCTCCTCCAATGTGTTCAAGCCAACGACAAGCACATTTGATCCTTGCTACGATAAATGAGGTGGGCTTATGCTTACCATTATCAAGCAAGTGAGATTGGTAACAACAACAGAGCCTAGACAAGGTTACTATATTAAAAGGTTTGCTTTTAGGTCATGAGCCGATTTCCCGTAGAAAGTCCTTTAACGAAGGGATTCCGTCTTTTACGTAGATGGTCCTTAATTCACTTTGACTCATTTGACTCTTTGATGTATTCAAACACACACACATAACAAAATATTTATATGCCAATGTAGTTTTACAAATTTTAAATAATCGTATAATAGAATATAATAAGTGTTAACTTGTGGTGTATAAGAAACGCCCTGACCCTAATTGTTTAATGAAATAAAATTAAATTTATAAATGAAATATATAATTTATTATTAGCTATTTCAAGTCACATTCAGAGCAAACTTACCGAATTCATTATATGTGGGCATACATAGTGCATGGAAATCACTGTGGTCAACAAAAAAAATGTTATTAATCATAATATACGGTTAAAACTTTTGCTCACGTTAATAAAGTCTACACGACTTTCTAAATTGTGCAAACCCAAAGTAACAGAAAACGATAAGAAATTAAGAACACAGGAAGTGCAAATTTACCAAAATTTACTTTTAAATAAATTAAAGTAAATCTCACAAATTATTAAAAACTAATGAGAAAAATCAATAAACCTTACACAAACGGGTGAAACGAGTAAAATCACGAAGCCTGAAATGAGAAGGGTATTAAAAATAATTTTTTTATTGTAGCATAATTATTTCTTAATGTTTTATCATTTGAAGGATCTTAATTGGTCCATTACTGAATACGTTATTATCTAAAAGACGTGTTTATAAAACAGTTTGATTTTGCCTCTTTATTTTGTGAAACTTAATTCAGTTTGTGAAGGGCGTCACAAATAAATGAAGTTGTCCAAACTTATCTGAAGAAATTAATTATACGGAAACCTGAAGTTTGTAACATACTTGCCGACTCAAGTTGAGAAAACTTCTCTAACAACAGCAACGAAGTTATGAGCTGGGAAGTAATGAAAAACTAACATTTCCTTTTCCTTCTCAAGAAAGAGGAGAAAATAAACTAAAATAACTCCATTTTCTCTTTCCACCTTTCGTTCAGACATCTTCATTAACTCCACCATAGATCCTTGTAGTCAAAAAATTCTCTCTCTTTTCTGTGAAGTAAAAGAAAATATAGATAAAGAAAGGAAAAAAAAAAGGTTAAAAGAAAGAAAAAATTCTGAAATCTTTAGCTCTGGCTCATTTGACAAATGAAAAGGAAGCTTTATCCACGGCCATCTTTGCCTCACTTCCTAATAGCGAGCGGGATAATGGCTTTGGGAACTGTCCCTAAATGCCTCATCATCCGGAATTGAAAAGTGACAGCAGAGTGGTGCAAAGCTGGAGCTGGAAATCTTGAACGTATTCTAAGAATTATTAAGTGTTGCCGTTCAGTGATTAATGTAAAAGTTTTCCTGAGTACATTTTGCTCACATAGTCAGTTTGCTGTCAAAATTTCAGCCTTTGACTGAATCTGAAACCGAAAGTAACGAGTCTAGTATTTTTAAGCTAAAGAAGATGCATGACTTGAAATTGACTTAAAATGTTTGTTTCACACTTACCTGAGAATCGTTGACAACTGAATATATCTTTATTCTTTACTTTTAATATGTCTGCTCGTAAATACTGAGTTACGAAATGCTTTTAAATGCGTTACAATCTACTTCCAAATATCACTGCACTAATGGCCTAGAGGTAAGATCGCTAAATACTAGTGGTTCGACTCAGATTTGAGTGCAGGCGAACGGCATGTCTGCACTGTGTGACATGAATAGGAGATAGTTTCTCTTAGAACGTTTTCCAGGACGATATTTATCCTCTTCGGCAAATAGCCCTGGTGTACTTTACCACATTCCTATAACCTAATGAACTTAACATTGTAGAGCCTGAGACTTTGAACGGTACCATTGCTAAATATAACTTGTTCCGGAGAAATTAATTAATTAGAACTTTCGAGGGGCCATTAATGTTAAATAAACATTCAAGAATTTGGTTACATAACTTAAACAATAAAGTTATTATTGAAAAGTGGAGGTACATGAAATCCAACGTTACTAAGAAGAAGTACCATTCAAAATGTACTACAATTATTACCCAATGAATAACTGAATTCACTTTACTCATAACCTAAATTAAACCGAGTATGGGGTTGTTGCATTGTGATTTAGAATGCTAGGTTCGTGCAGGTTGAATGACCATACACTTATTAAATTAAAATTCTCAAAACTTAAGTTAACCGTACTGAAATATGCTGGTAACAAGCATATTAAAATATATATAAAATGACCATTCAAGGAACCATACAATATAACAAGTTAGAATAAAATAAATAATGGGCAGACTCAATTCAGCTGAAGAATATGCCATGTTGTAGTGATCCGGGCCTCTCGACTGCTAGACTGCTAGTTGGTTAAGCTTAAAGTTACGCCCTAGGGCCCCTCAACGGCCAAACGGTAAAGATGCTGAGCACTGATTGTTCAACATGAGTTCGATTCCTAACAAATGACTTGTCTGCAAGGGCGTTTTTGTGGTTTACCCCATGTATTACGCGGATACGAGACAATTTCCCTTAGAAAATCTTTCACGAAGGTATTCCTAAAGCAGGTAGCCTTATCGCGTTTTGCGGTAATCAAGCAAACCGAATCAATTCGGATACACCACGAAGGCAGATGAATGAGAAAGGAATGAGAAACACTTTACATTCATTCTCCACCGCTTAAAGGGTGATTAGGGAGGAAAGGTCCCAATCGTCAAATCGAGCTGGTGACGAATTATCGTTAACGATATATTAGTTTGGATTCTATTAATAGACTCGCGAAGCAGGAAACATAAAAAAATGTATAATACCTTCTCCAGGATTCAAATTCCGTATCTTCTGATTGCTAGGTAGACGTGATTCCAATTACACTACGAATCCATGCGATAAGGAGGGAGGGTGAAAAACCCTGCAACCTAACCAACGAATGCCCATGCACAACTGGCATTGCTTTATATTGCAAGTGTTTGAAATAAGAATAGAGGATATTAGTTTTGTTTGTTTGTTTGTTTATGTGATTACGGCAAAGCCTCCAGGGTTCTCTGCCTAAGGGGAGGGATGCTTTTGTGAAGGACTTTCTAAGGGAACTGCGGGTATACACGTTGCACATGGGGAAAACCACAAAATCGCATATGCAATTCGCGGGATTCAAACCTCAGATCGAACTGCTAGTGTTTAATGACTTTACCACTTGGCTTCTGCTGGGCCAAATGATATTAGGTTGATATCCGTATAAAAAATAAAGGGAAAAATGAAGATAAAGTCGCTAAAATATCAGAAGTGTAAAAAAATGAAAATTTGACTTTCTAGCAAGTAGCCTGAGAGTCATCTTGATTTGTTATATGTTTTCTATTGCTTCGCTTCTTGAGCAAAATAGTTAAAACGTTAATGGAAGAGCTGTGCATTCTTGCATTTGTAACATTATTTCTCGACTTCACTATTCTTACATTTGTAACATTATTTCACGATTTTATTTTTGGAAATATATATCACAATCCCACTGCAATTTAAACAGCAATTTTCAGATGCCTAGCGAATTATCTACAAGTTTCTAATTAATGCCTGTCAAAATTCTGCTAATCTAGGGATTTCGAACACTTCAAATTATCTTGATTCTTCGCAAATATGCAATACAAATATATTCATTTACATGGAAATTAATTATCATAGTAACACTACCTGCCTTTATGGTAATGTTACTTATAATAAATACAGAGTTATAATATAACTGACTATAGATTCGAGTTTTTAGGCCAGGGATTCCCATCCTATTTTCTCCATCGACTCCTTTTAAAAGAATTATTTTCTTCATCGATCCTTTCACAATTTCGTCTACAGCGTACAACGTAATTTTAAAACGACAAATTACGTATAAAATAATAAAAGATAACAATTTAACTGAACAAAAAACACTGAAAAACTTGAACAAAAATTAGAAAAACCGATTTATTAGATTTATGTTTTATTATTTTGGTTTTATTTTTATTTTTAATCTCCCAAATATAAACAAAATTTCAGAAAAATAGACTGTAATTACAAAAAAGTTCGATTTCAATAAATGTGGTAGTTATACTTGATGCATTGATACATTTTTTTTGTTTTGATTTGTTTGGCCTGAAATTGCTTACCATCGTAGTCACAGAACCGACATAATGAAAATAAATATTTTCCTAAACAATTTTACTGATTTATAGGAAATTATAATACATTTTCTTAAAATTTAATGCGATGGTTGTGGTTGATGCTGTTCTTGCCGAAGATAGCTCAAACTTATTTAATGAAACTTAACTTCAGTAAGTGGACTGT
>KK118093.1:29446-48740 GCA_000611955.2 Stegodyphus mimosarum | reverse complement strand
AGACGTGTTCGCTTCAACACCAGATATTTGTGAACTGACTTTTTTCATCGTACCTTTGGTACTTGGGGGGGGTTGGAATACTGTGCAGAACTCTATTATTATTATTGTTGTTGTTAATCGTCTACTTACCCGAGAGAGGGCGCTACTAGCTTTCTCCCTCTTCACCACTAGAAGAAAATCCGGACTGACTACTCTGTTCCTGGCTGCCGTCGGAGGAGCATACTCTCACCTCTCTTCCATTTCGTGATGTCTTCGTAGCTGAATTACGATTCCGATATTCTTGCCGCGCGGACTTGTTACTTGTAAAAATGCTCATTGCGTGAACTGAATACGATACGACTGTGTATGTGTGAACTTTTCTTGAAATATATCTTCTTTCTAGCATTAAATAAAAATGTTAAATATTACCGAGCCAAGCTATCATCGCCTTACCTGCAGCCACAACACACACCACCAAAAATGGCATGCATAAACAAAACTCCATACACATAAAGGAATAGAAGTAGATCAAGACAAAGTTGCAGAAATACAAAACATTCCTTCTCCACGAAATGTTAAACAGTTACAATCATTTTTGCAGACCTGTTCGTGGTACAGGAAATTCATCCCGAATTTTTCCGATATTGCTAGACCACTTAGCAATTTGACAAAAAAGAATGTTGTTTGGAGATGGAGTGAACAAGAGCAACGAGCCTTTTAAACTCTTAAGCAATGTTTGGTAACTCCACCAGTATTGAAGCAAGTTGATCCTACGAAGCACTTTATCATCCGGACGGATGCAAGCGGTTACGCTTTAGGTGCAGTTCTGCAGGGAGAAAGTACCGCCGATGAAAGACCAATAGAATATGCCAGTAGACTCTTAAGCTCTGCTGAAAGAAATTACTCGACAACTGAGAGAGAAGCTTTGGCTGTTGTCTGGGCTTTGAACAAATTTCGAGGATATATTGAGGGTGCAGATATTACAGTAGCATCTGACCACCAACCATTAAAGTGGTTAATGACTTTATCGTCACCCACTGGCAGGTTAGCCAGATGGGCACTTCAGATCCAAAGTTTCAATTTAAAAATCGATTATTTTCCAGGCAAATGTAACGTTGTGGCCGACATGCTTTCGCGGCCTGAGTGCCACGACAAAGAACCTTGTGAATTACAAACTATTGTTATTGATGTCCCATCAAGAACAGCTGCTGCCATCAGAACGGAACAGTTAAAAGATCTTGAACTAAAGAAAATCATAGATTGTTTTGAAGATATCAACAAAAGTGTTGATTTTGCAAATTGGACGGAACGAGGATACGTCTTAAATCAAGGAGTACTCTACAGCTACTCTCCACACTCTGAAGTGGAAGAGGCTGAACTAGTCGTCTCATCCCATGAAAGAGAACAAATTTTAAAATTACATCATGATGCACCCACAGCTGCACATTATAGAGCTGATGGAACCTTTTCTCGAATATCATCCAGATATTATTGGACAGGTATGAGAAAATATATTACCGATTATGTAAAAAATTGTGTAGAATGTATCAGATATAAGGCAACGAACCAGAAACCTGCTGGTCTGTTACAGACACCTGTACCTGCTCAACGTTTTGAAAGCATAGCTGTTGATCTTTTTGGGCCCTTACCAAAAACGAGTGACGGCATGAAGTGGATCTTCATTGTTGAAGATTGCACAACAAAATGGGTAGAGTTATTCCCATTAAAGGAAGCTACTGCTAAAGAATGTGCCTTAACACTACTCAATGAAGTCTTCTTAAGATACGGATTACCACGACGTCTAATAAGTGACAATGGTACTCAGTTTGTTAGTGCAATCATGCAACAGTTGTGTTTTGTACTAAACATCAATCAAAGTCTAATTCCAGTTTACCATCCGCAGGCAAATCCTGTTGAACGTAAAAACAGAGATTTGAAACCTCGTTTGGCACTCATGGTTGGTAACAACCATACATTGTGGACTGAGCAATTACCTGCTATTAGATTTGCAATGAACACTGCAAAATGTGAAAGTACTGGATGCACTGCAGCTTATCTCAACTTTGCCAGAGAATTAAGAACTGTAGACGATGTTACTTCTGACCTGCGAACTGTTATTCACAATGACAATTTTGTTCCAGAATTTACTCCTTACTTAAAACGTTTTGAAAGGAATATGTCACAAATTAAAGAAAATATCGAGAAAAGTCAAGATCGTCGAAAAACATATGCAGACAAATTACGTAAACCAAGCCCTAAGTATAAAGTTAATGATTTGGTTTGGGTAAAACTTCACCCATTAAGTAAAGCAAACCAAAGCAAAACTGCAAAGTTCATGCCAAGGAAAGATGGTCCTTATATCATTCTGTCCCAGAAATCACCTTCATCATTCGTCATAGCTAGTTGTGACAAACCTAATGAACCTATACGTGTATATCATGCATCAGCTCTTACACCTTTTCAAAATGTCACTCAGAACCAATCTCCTGTAATGCCTTTAAGGAGACGTGGCAGACTTCTAACGATAATGAAAATCCTGGGAAAGACGCAAAATTATCCAGAATTACACCACCTCACCGGGACGGTTGTAGGAGGTGTAGGGGGAGGATGTAACGGGTATATTTACTAATACCTTCTCTTTTGATGCACTAGAGGGCGCTATATTTTTAGCCAGCTAGCGCCACTCCCATGATCCTCTGGGAGCGCGGTAATAATGTAGTGGTAGCAATCAGTCATGGTTTGTTTAGTGTAATTTTGTTTATTTTGTTATGTCCGTGTGTTATTATGTTTTGTGAATGTGGAGCTCAAAATCGAATTAAATATATCTGCTCTTAAGAATGGTTATTTTCATTTGCTGCAATGTTTTATCAAGAGTCTCGTCACAACACAACGGGCATAATATAATAATATTTGTTATTGATTACGTGATTTATTTTTTATGAATTTAAAAAATATTTCGAGGAACTTCGAAGAACCTTGTATATACACATTTTATTATAAATATGACTATTATAATATTATTCGAAAAATGGATTTTCCTGAGCAAAATTAGCTAAAATAAATCCATTTTCACAAATTACAAAAGTTTCAAACTAAATGCAATATTAAAATCTTTCCAAATGGCCCTCTTCTATCACCTGATGACAGCTCAAATTTAAATACACACCCTAGAGCAGAAAAGGTGGCGTTATACAGCACCTGGACACTTAATGTCGAAATGTGGCAGCCATTTTTCCCTGGATGGTAAAAAAATATATTATCCAGGTGATGATTCACATCGAATCGTTTCTTAAACCGATATGCAGCTTCCTAAAAACGTCTGAAAGATATAGTATTTTGCATAAACTCAAAAAGAAATGTGATATTTTAAATATTACCAATGTTAAAGATATTCACCTGTACATTTGATATAAACGAAAGTGAGAATTAAACTATAGGAAAACCACAAATAAAAATGTCAATGCTTTTTAATTACTGGATACTAATAATACGCTAAAATCGATTCAAAACCATCTGTTTTTAAAATAAACGTTTTCCTTTGTGATATTCAGAAGGCTATTACATACATTTTTAACTAATATTATTACCATTATTTGATAAAGTGCCCAAATTATTAGGTAGAAGACAAAATAATACCACCGTGAACGCATTTCTTTTCCATGTTACGTTGCATTAGAGGTACACACACTGGCCAATGAATTTGAAACCTTTGAGATTTCCATTTGAATGCGTGCTAGGGATGAAGCATGCGATTTTTTATGACGTGGGTTACACGTGGTTAGAATGCTAGTATAAGTAAGGTGTAAGAATGCTTTCAGTAAAATGGGAGATGTTTCACCATTTGAAAAAGAGCTTACTGTTGGTGTACGTCTAGCAGGGGCCTCGATTTCGACGACAACAAATTTTCCTGGGTTCTCAAAAGCTACTATATCAAAGGATTTCAAAAGTTGGAATCAGAACACATAGTCCCTCTCTAGAAGGTAACTGCGGTTCACCACAGTTTTTAAGGTATCCAACCTCGTACAAAAGAAGATTTTCGGTCAAAATTCCGATTCTTTTTATTACATTAACTGAAAGAATACATCTTTAGCTATCAAATGCAACTTTCTGCTTGTTGATAGGTTAATTAGAACGGAAGTTATGAGAATTTTTCTGTAACGGAGTAAACCGGGAGTTCAATAATTCTGGACCGGAAGTGGGCGTTTAAAGAGACGTACCTATTTAGAAACCTTATTTTTCATCAAGATTTTGTAAATTATAAACCTTCATTTTATTTTTAGATATTTTGTAATACATTTTAAGGACCTGGCAATAGTTTATTCCCCTTAATTTTGTATTTAGTTTGGCAACAAGCTAGTGTTTACATTTTTATGTTTACAAAGTTGACTGCATTCTCGCTTGAAGTTTTTGTGAATTTTTGACCTAATTCTTTATAATTTGCGAAACATCAAGTTCTTATTTCATCTTTTAAATATTCTTAATGGCCAAGTGGAGGTCTCAACGAACTAAAAAGAGGAAGTTTTGCGGTGACCAGCATACAAAAAATGTTTCATTTGACAGATGTGAAGCAAACACATTGTATAATGATACTGAGCTCTCTGATGCAAGCTTGAGTAATGATATGACAGGCAATCGTTTTATTGATATTTCGATTTTAATACATATTTTTTCATTACTTTGCTGTCCTAACTGCTCATCACTAGGTTTGAGATTTTCAGAAAATTCTCGATTTGGTTTGTTTTCATATTTTTCATTGACTCTCAATAGGTGTAATTTTAAGAAAAGATTTACATCATCTGAGAAAAACGGGAGGTCACTGGATATTAATAGCAGATTTGTGTTTGCTATGAGGATAATTGGGAAAGGTATATCTGCAGCGAAAAGATTTTGTGCAGCGTTAAATTTACCAATGCCTCCACAAAACACTTCATATAAAAGAATTCAAGAAAAACTTTTTAGTGTTGTTGCTTCTGTGTCAAATGACTCTATGCTGAAAGCTGCTGATGACATTAACAAGATTTTCCAAAATTAAACGTTCTATAAAAAATGTGACTGAGTGCGGTGTATCTGTAGATGGGACATGGCAACGGAGAGGGTACTCATCGTTAAATGGATGTGTTGCTGCTTTGTCTAATGACACTGGCAAAGTACTTGACTTAGAAGTTGTCACAGTTTTGTGCCATTTGCAACAAAATAAACAAAATGGAACGCAACCTTCAGCATGACATACTTAAAGCAGAGCATAATTGTTCTGCAAATTATAAAGGATCTGCTTCGGGTATGGAAGCAGTTGGTGCTTATCGCATTTTCGAACGATCTATCAAATTACGAAAGCTGAAGTATACGGAGTATTATGGGGATGGGGATTCTAAGGGGTTTTTAACGGTGAAAGATATATATGGCAAAGATTCGGTGAAGAAACTGGAATGCACTGGACATGTACAAAAAAGGGTTGGTAGCAGACTACGAAAAGTGAAAAATTCCACTCCTGGATTGAAAGGAAAAGGTAAACTGACAGATTATTTCATTGATAAACTGCAGAATTATTATGGCATTGCAATTAGAAGTAATGTTGGAAATTTAATTGAGATGCAGTAGGCTGTAATAGCTGCATTGTTCCATTGTAATTCTTTTTCTTCGAAACCGATGCATGGCCAATGTCCTCCTGGGTCAACGAGTTGGTGCAACCATCAGCGTGCGATTGCAGAAAAGAAAAAAATCAGCAAAAAACTTCTGGTATATTTTATATTTTAAATTTAATTATTAATTAAATATACATATTTTAAATTTAATTAAACCTACGTATATGGAGTTGTGTACACAAGAATTATTAAAAAAATGTATACATGGCAAATCTCAAAATGCCAACGAGTGTTTTAATGGCATGTTATGGCAAATTGTTCCCAAAGAAACATTCGTAAACTTTCGAACATTAATGTTTGGAGCACATATAAGTGTTGTGTTGTTTAATGATGGATTTACTGGTTATCTTCAAGTATTTTCAAAGTTAGATATGTGCCCAGGATTTTACACTGAGCAGGGGTTTCAAAAACTTGATAAAGTGCGGAATCACGACTCTCGGCGGCATTCCACAAGTTTTGCGAAAACACAAAGAAAAAAATTACGAGCTGTTCGAAAAAAAACGCATGATGTGTGTGAAAAAAAGCAAGGCGTGAGTTACAAATCAGGAGAATTTTAATTGTCAGTAACGTTTCTTTTGCTAAGAAATTATTTTATGGAAACTTCAAACTTGTTTTCTGAAAAATGCAATTTTTTGTAAATATGGTGTACGGTAACAGTAACAACTCAAAATTTTATGAATAAAATTAAATGCTACTTTCCATATATGTTTCAGATAATCTGATGCATGCTCTGAAGCGGAATATTTTAGAAATATTAATTACAAGTTGAATTATCACTTTTTATTTTTAGATTTTGAATGCGATAACGGGAAAATATACAGTAAATACTGTGCATTTTGACATATCCCAAGAATATATGAGTATTTCTTAATTATTTTACTTTATTGCATACACAACAAGTGTAAACATAAATACAAATTAAAAAAAACTGTATATTTATGCATACATTGTTCACTGCCGCTGTTGCCGTAAAAGCAAAATTTAAGCAAAAATTATCCTTTTTTTCCAAATTTTTCAAAATTAAAATTAGTTATCATTATTTTTGAAGCTGTTTTTAAATATTAATATGCTTATCCTTATATTAATGTATTTATATTTAAAATAAAAACTATTTTTTAAAAAAAGGTACCCGAACGAGGTCGGATACCTTTTAAAGAGAATGATCGCCGTCGTCCCCGACTTATTGTACGGCAGAACAGAGAATTTACTGTGCTTCAACTGACACAGATCGCATACCAAGAATCTTCTCAGCAGATTTCAACTCGAACCATGCGCAAAGAACTGAAGAGGATAGGAATGCATAGTCGGGTGCCTGTGAGAAAACCAATTATTTCTGCCCGACATGCAGGAATTCCTTTGCAGTGGTGTTTGGAAAGAAGAAAATGAACATCTGAGGATTGGAAAAGGGTAATGTGGTCTGATAAATCACGCTACACTTTATTTTGCACTGATGGAAGATGTCGAATTTGGCCAGAGCCCCATGAAGCCATCTTGCTTTACTCGCACTGTGCAAGGGTCTGGTGGGAGTATTATGATATAGGGCATGTTGTTCTGGCATGGAAGTGGTGCACTGGTGTTCCTCGAGAGTAAACAAACAGCCATGAGATACCTAGATATACTGGCAGATAAAATGCACCCTGCAATGCTGCATTTTTAACCTGATGGCGACGGATACTTCATGGACGATAATGCAAATATACATCGTGTCAGAAATGTTCAAAATTGGTTCGCTGAACATCAGTCTGACAACCAACACCTCCCCTGGCCACCGCATAGCCCATAGAAAATGTCTGGGATATGGCTGAAAGACGCAACCGATAGCACTTTCTTCTTCCATCTAATTTACAAGATATAACAAACTGCACAGCCAGTTGGTATTCTCTAAACGTAAATGCACTAAAGAAGCATGTAGACGCGATACCCAAACGAATCAGAGCAGTTATCCCTTCGAAAGGTGGTCTAATATGATATTGATCTTGGGTTTGTAATCCACTGGCTAGTGTGTGCGGCTTATCATTACTCAGCGACGATCACGGTATCTTGAGTCACACTTACATAGGTTTAAACTATTGTTTATTATCCTTTTCAAAAAATATCAAGGCAAATTAGTCATATAGTGAACGTTGGATCGCTGGGTATAAGTGGTGGTACATGACCACTTAGTACCACTTTCATCGCATAAGCGTGCATGAAAAGGTGTGATAATTGCTAACAGACTCAATTATATGTCAACATATTATTGCAACTTTGTTGAAGTTTACTGAGATACTGAATACAATTTTGATACAAAAGGCATTTCCAGTAAAGGATAACTTTAATTAATGAGAAATGACATATTTTATATCAAGAAAAAAATCCTTTAGTGTTTTAAGTTGGCTAATATTCTCAGTTAGAAATTAAAAAAAATCTTATGTGAACAACCACATGACTTCCTTGAACGCCTATTAAATTATACATATTTTTTGTTGCACTTCCTTTAAACTTATTTCCTTGAATTCTTCTAACTTAATTACCGAGCCCTTACGGCAAGTTGAAAATGACATAAAAAATTTTCACTTTTGAAATTAAACATCTCGGTCAATTTTAGTAGTTATGGGAGTCAGATTTCTTGTACTTTTATTTTTTCATGACGAGTTTGAAAACTTTCCCTAAAAGTTAGATTTCGTTATTTGTCCAAAATTACTATTATTTTTTCTTAATTTGACACTGCTAAAATATGAATATTTTCGTGATTTAAAACACTTAAGTATACAATGACGTATATGACTAAGACCAACGATTGCGAAACTAAAGTTTGGGTAAGGACGTTTAAGTCTGGTGAAGGCATTAACACTGTTGGTTCTAACCACTGCAACAAAAAAGAGAGCTTCAGAACTAGATGTTATAATAGTCCCACATACAAAATTTCAACATTATACGGCTAAAACGTCTCCTATTCTGTCCTTACGTACAGACGTCACGCAAAACAAACACCCAGATGGAGATATTTGAAATATAATTCGTTGAAATATAATACCTGAAATATTTCACGTTTACAGGACTATTTACTTCGTACAAGGAAGTAAAAGCTCATACAATATTATGAATATCTGTAACAGAAACTAAGTAAAGGAATGAAAACTCAGAACTCAGAAAACTCAGTCAGTTACTGAAATGTGCCAGAATACGACGTTATGCCAACAAGCCTTGTATCAATATCCATTAATTTCAAACAAGAAAAATATTCAGCAAGTGCTTGCATATCAGGCTCATAAGCTATAGAATCTAAGTAACTATTTATCTGGAGCTGAGGAGTCCATTTAACTTTGAGAGTTGACAACATCAGACGTAGTTGTTGACTGCTTACGTTAATAAACTATTCAAGCAGGAAGTAAACTGTCTCTGCTACTTCTCTATAATCTAGTTTTATATAGTCAAGACACTCGTACAATCGCCGTTTTCGAAACAGTTAAGAACCTTTACTTGAAGTATCAAGCAGAAGGTATAACAGTTTAAACTAAAAACACAAAATATTAATAAAAAATAAATAAAATGTACAGGATCAATGTAATGTGATAATGCAAAATTCAGTAAATACCAAGTTATAAGAATTATTATTTTTAAACTAAAAATTTTAAACAAACCATTAAGCTTTTCAAAATGAGAAATATGAAGAAATCAACTGTGCTTCACTGGAGCTGCAATCACAAATTTCCCATTTTTTAACAGGAAATGCTAACCATTTATACAGTGAGAGGAATAATGGGGAGAATGTAGTAAATCTTTATATTTTGCCCTAATTTACACCTTACAACAATCCTTAAATTCTTCAAGGGTGACTGGAGAAAGGTACGGGAGCCAGTCGACCAAATCCAGAAGGTGAGGTGGTATTGCGCGCCACATTTCAATTCTGTCGCCAACTATATAGATACTGAAATGTTTGGAAACAAGGAAAGTGAAAAATCAAAAACACCTTCGGCGAATTTCAAGTCACCGATCTCCCATTTGATGGAAAGAATACCACTTACACCATGAAAGCACTCATGGGAAATATTACAATTGCTTAAAATGTAATAATAAGTTTCTTAAAACTTCAAGTTAAATATTCAGGTTTGTTAGAATTCTAACCTTATTTATTCCGTTCAGTGAAATGTATTGCTCAGACAAATCGCAAGTTTAATTTTGAGACACGTTTTATTTCAATTAAACGGTTAGTTTAAGCTCCTGTGTCCGTCACATTTGTTTCAATTCAACACCATCGAGAAGACAGAAATTTATCTCTTATTTAGGAGGAAGGTGAGTGCAAAACAGTTTTTAACAGTGCTTCCTGCTAGCGACGCATTCATCAGCATGGTTATAGCGTTGTTGCAGGCAACGAATATAAACAAACAGCGTAATTAGCAAAGTCACTGCCTATGAAATTTATAAGTTTATTAGTTTATTATTATTATTATCAATGACAAAGAAATTAGAAAAATTCTAGTAGTGTACTTATCCAATTCACTTGAGTTACTCGTATTTCTACTGCATTTTTGAATTTTCCTACAAGTTGCAAAGGATGTTCGAATTGTATATTTTAGTTTCTGTAAATCTTCGAGTAGCTGAAGTACGTAAGCTTTTGTTTGTTGACTTTCTATTTTGGTTAATAGAACTGGCGGTGAAGGGGATAAAAATTAGCGAACTTTAAAAAAAAATATATATATATATACACAAGATAAACAATTTTTAGAATAACTTACAAATCTAGAAAAATAAAAAAATCTCAAACAGCTCTAGCAGCACTGTTCGCAAAAAGGACTTGCAGTAGAGATTTAATTTAATTAGATAAAACATTTTTGGTTTCGAAGTAGTTAATATACGAGTAGTAGCTACTTGATCGTTGCTGCTTTAGTAAAAGTACTTTTTGTCCTTCTTCACTCAGCTGTTATGAAAGAGATGGATATGCCCCAACTACGGCAAAGATAATAAAATTGCTCGTGATGTAATTGCTTGCTTCAGATAATATTTATGACAAATAAATGACTCATCTTACTTACTTTCAGAATAATTTAGGCCAATTAGAGAAATCTAAACTGTTTCCAAAGACTTTTCTTAAACAAATTATCATTTAAAATTCATTGTAGTAAATTATCCTTTTATACAGTGTTATAATCAAATAGCGTCCATTTTAAAAATTGCGCACACAAATGTGATTTGGATTGAAAGAATTAATTACGCTTTTTAAGTGTTCTTAAGGGTTGCAAAAACCACGAAACTAACATTTTTAAATGGAAACGTAGGTAAAATTTATACAACAGAACTGAAAACATCTAAGAATTCTTTTACACAATAGTTTCAGTTTATTAAATTACGGTGAAGCTTGCTAGGGGTATATAGCCAAGAGGAGGGACGCCTTTTTAATTTCTAAGGGAAAACAACTCGTGTCAACATTACATTTGAGGAAAACCGCAAAACCGCCCAAACAGCCAGCCTGTTTACCTGGACTTGGACCCAGGTCGAACTACAAGTGTTCAGAGATTTTACCGCTCGGCCGCTAAAAGCCATTCTTTACACAAAATAAAATGCAACAAAGAGATATTGAAACAAGTAGACATGCTTTTAGAGTTGCTTCAAAAATAAAATTTTTATTCTTAAAAAAACATTCACAAAGGGACATTGCATTGCCTTAAAACTGACACTCATTACCTATTTAATATTATATAATATAAAATAACTAAATGGTAGAAAACTTAAAAATACCACTTAAACATTTGTCTTTCTTTACCGCGGGGTTTTAATGCAAAACATATTACAATACTTTTTTCTTCAAAAAAATTTAGCGCAAAATAAATGGATTTGATTATTGATGATGCATAGTATTACTTAAATAACTGTAATAAAGAATCTGTTTTTTAAATGTTATAATGGAAATTAAAAAGGTGTACAATCTTAGCTTCAAGACTTCCAAAAAGTTCCAGTATGAGATTTCTGATCGTTGCTAGAATTACGTAAAACAGAAATAAAAGCTAAACATTCAAAATAGAAAGTCAAAAAATTGATAAAACATAAGTTTTTTTATTTTCAAAACGATGGTTGAAGTTTGTTTTAAAAGAAAATATGGCATGTTTTTACTTAAATGCATTAAATCTACAACAAGTAAATCGTGCGCCAAGGTTACAAATCATTAGAACTTTTAGCAGAGAAATATGAGACACCGGCGCACCCATATGAGCACCACCCAAAAAAGAAAAATAATATCATATTAAGCATGAAAAAAGAAGTAAACGAAAAGAAATTCCCTCAGCTCTATACAGACGGTTCCGAAGGTAAAGGCAGCGCAATCAAAATCTACATAGATCCCAACTCGACCCAACTCGATGCCATGCATCGCAAACCCGCACCACCGATCAAAATTAATCCAAGAGATTACAGAAAGTACTTCAGCATCATAAAATCAACAATTCTTTGTCACTTGGTTGTCTCAAAAAATAACCAGACTACCGAAATTCCACATTGACAACAACAAAATCAAAATAGTCAAATCCTTAAGATATCTTGGGATTACAATAGATAATAAACTAAACTTCATTGAGCACCTACAGCAAATTAAGAAGAAAACCTCCAGAATAGCTATCAACCTGAAAAGAATGCAAGGTGTCGGATGGGGCTTAAACCCCCAGATACAAAAGCTATTGTATAAGACTGTTATAGAAAAAATAGCACTGTATGGTGCAGCGATATGGGCGTCACCAATGACGGTAAGAAAACAAAAGCTACTCCAATCCATCCAAAGGCCCTTTCTTCTAAATTATTCCAGAGCTTATAGAACCACCTCAAATGCTGCTCTGTTTCAGCTCACCAGCAGCATCCCCTTGTTCTTGGCTGCGGAGCAGGAACATGCAAAGGCTTCAGTTCTTCAGCTAAGAAAAGACTGAAAAATTGAAAATGAGATAGTAGCTGCCAGCTCCTACACTTCACCGACCCATCCATATGAAAGACATCCATCCAGCTAGCCGAAATAATATCACACTATGCATAAGGCACAACAGGTTCCAAGCATTATTTCCGAAGATCTACACTGATGGTTCTGGCATAAACAACGGAAAAGGATGTGCTATAAAATTATATCTTAGTGACCCTGATACAAAAGACTTCAAGTTCCAACTTGACAAAGAGAATAGCGTTTTTCAGTTAGAAATGTTCGCGATATTGCAGGCAATTAACGTAAGTACACATCATCATTTTCCCAGGACTTACATCTATACAGATTGTCTCTCAGCAATGCATGCTCCCGCGAACACAAATAATACATCATCATTAGCTCAGGAAATTCTCAGAAAGTCCTCAAGTGCTCAAGGCCAACACTTCTTTTTAATCTGGATCAAGGCCCATGCTGGTCATAAAGGAAACGAAGAGGCTGACATATTAGCCAAGGAGGCAGCACAGGGAATCAATGACAAGAAAATAAGCATTCCCTGGCCAGCCTCTCACCTCAAACTAAAACTACGGATCACAACTAAAGACTTATGGCAACAATGGTGGGACGGTGCAAATACAGGCAGAAGAGTTTACAATCTCTTCCCCAAAGTTGACTCTCCTCCAATCCATCTCTCCAGACACATCACGTGGTTTATCACGGGGCACGGCCCCTTTCCCACGTACCTCTATGCAAAAAATCTCTCTTCATCAGACTCCTGTGCATGTGGTGAAAGGGGTCACCCCGCACATTATCTATTTTCCTGCCCATTTACAGATTCCCTTCATCTAAAGAAGCCGAATTCAGAAGATGATTTACTCCCATTTTTAAGATATGCTGTTAAGAACAAGCACTTGAGGAATAAATTACGAAGGTTATTGAATTTTTGGCTGCCAGAAGTCAAGAGCTATGTATTGTAACTTAACCTTCAAGGAATACTTCAGCAATAGCAAAATAAAGCAAATAAATACAGATATAATGTACGCGGGCTTACCTTTACAGGAAAGAAATAAGCACCGCAACCATAAGTACAAAATAGGTCACTCACAAATAAGGTAAGGGGCTCTCATCTGTTTACTTCTGGCAAATAATAGATGAACCCCCTACATTTCTATGTGACATAAGCTCATATTACTTGATAAGTGAACACATATAATAAATTGCCAGCATTAAGTCGATAAAGTATCAACATTGAAATATATCATAGTTTGTAACAATTGAAAACTAACTATTGTAAAATCTCACGAAATTGCATAGAATGAACTGACAAAAATAAGCTGACAATGTATCAGCATATGTATGCAGATTTATCTAAAAGTACGTACTAAGCATAAGATTGCAGACGAAGCTATTTCTTTTGTTTTCAGACTTACTTACTTATGTCTTTTTCAATCATTTTATGTTCTTTTCTAATTTCGACCGCCATCTGTAAAAAATGATGTAAACAAATCATGATTGTAGGCATGATCTATATACTAGAAATGAGTTGCTTCTAGCCACCACAATTTATAATCTCATGATCAATTTTCAAATGCAAATAAGAATGTACTGCTAGACAATAATATAATTTTTGAAAATTAATTGACACAAAAACATACTTTACAGCACATAATGAATCGTCAAAATTGAGCTGTTAAAGTTTCAGCACAACTTCTCAACAGTACTTAAATGTAAGCTCTGTAAACAATTTTATACTCCTTAATTAATTCTGATAATAAACAGATCATGTCTGCCAAAATGATTTGTAACGTGGGAACATCACGCATGTTTTTATAATATCCTGAAATATGTTGCCTGTACTCACAATAGATAACATCTTAAAATATGCACCTGCACAAATATGTATATCATGTAATGTATATATAATATGTAAATATGTATATCACCTTTTACTTGAGCATATTTAATGCTGAAAGGTAGGAGTACCGTTGATGCCGCGGCCGGTGGCAGTACATGCGCTCGCTCGAGTCACAATTCCCATCTCCACTCGAAGAATGATGCCAGAATGTTGTTTGTTTTCTAGTTAGTGTGTGGGGCTAATACTTACTCACTTAGGGTAAATATTAGGTGGCCCCCTCACTTCTACATAACATAACATAACATAACATATCACATTAAGCATGAAAAAAGAAGTAAACGAAAAGAAATTCCCTCAACTCTATACAGACGGTTCCGGGCTAGAAGAAGGTAAAGGCAGCGCAGTCAAAATCTACAAAAATCCCAACTCGACAACAGAACAAAAGTTCCACCTAGATCAACAAAATAAGTGTATTCCAAGAGGAATCAGTAGCGCTCCTCCAAGCAATAAAATACAGCATCACAAACTCCCGACAGTCTTTCAGCGATGCATGCCATCGCAAACCCGCACCACTGATCAAAATTAATCCAAGAGATTACAGAAAGAACTTCAGTATCACAAAATCAACACTTCTTTGTTACTTGGTTGAAGGCACACGCAGGAACAAAAGGCAACGAGGAGGCTGACATCTAGTCAAAGAAGCAGCTAGGGGTCAAAATGCACAAAACTTATCAGTACCATGGCCTGGCTCGCACCTTAAAAAAATCATAAGCAACAAATCTAAAACTGAATGGCAGAACTGGTGTGACAACGCCGAACAAGGAAGAAGGACTTATCAATTGTTCCCAAAAGTAGGCACTGCACCCAGTTTAATAACAAGAGAAATAACGTAGTTCTTATCAGGGCATGGCCCTTTTTCCACGTACTTTTATTCAAGGAACTTAGCTAGATCAGACCAGTGTGTATGTGGAGAGAGAGGCAGTCCCGAACATTATTTATTTAAATGCTCCCTCACAGCTGAACATCATTTAAAATTCCCGAATTCAGAAAGTGAAAAGACTCCTTTCATAAGATATGCTACCAAGAACAACCATCTCAGAAAAAAAAATCATAAATATAATGAACTTCCTGTCCACAAGCGACACTCAGTTATGCAACACAGCATAGAATAATATAACACAGCTATTACTTAAAATATTGTATGTAAGCAGACCTGGAGCTGTCCTCCATAGTATGTAAGTGCGAAAGGCATCAACTGTGAAAACATCAATGTATATTTAATGGAAAAAGAAAGGCACTACCTGAGGTATGGTACCAATACAAAGCATTACAAGCAACGCCTGGCAAGGTCTTCTGTGAGCCCAGTGAGGTGTAATTATCTAGATAATTAGTGTGTCTAGACAACACCCACAGTCCCATATACAAAATTTCAACGTTCTCCTTCTTGAGATAAGAGAAATACGTACGTACAGTCTCAAGCAATTTTCGTTGAAATATGATGCCCGAAATTTTTCGCGATTACAATACTTCCTTTACTTCAAACAAGGAAGTAGAAAAGGCGCATACACTAGAAGCACATTTACTTTGTACGTGTCAAAAAAAGTTACAAAACACTTTTTATTTATTATTTATTTAATTCTGATAACCAAGGGAAACTTCTTTCAATAGTTAAAAACAGATATTTTTAATTATCACATTCTTAAAGTAAAAATATATAATACAATGTATGCAAATACAAATATCCAATAAAAATATGCAATTATGTTACAACTAACCAAATTTAATAATTTTGATTTTTGATACGCAAAATATTATGGGAGGTGGCAAATCATTTGATGTGCAGTTCATAATGTTGTGTTATCTAAAGACACATATAAGGAAATAAGCACGCACTTACTATTGTTCCATACTGAGATATTAACGTATAATTATTTTATGAAATTAGAAGGAAATAAAAAGTAGATAAGATTCAAGAATAACTAAAACAGTTAGGAACCTCTCAAATTTAAATTTAACGAAAGAAGCTCTGAAAATAAATGGGAAACCATATCAAGAAATTTTATCGAGCAATTAAAAAAAATAAATTCTTTCGCTTAAAATCGGAAATACTCCTTGCATATTATTAAATGCAAATTTGATGCCAATCAATATTTGGTTAAGGATGTGGGAAAACAGCTCAGACAGTTGTATAGGCGTAATATTGAACAATTTCTCATCAAAATCGTCTTTAATAATACCAAGTAATGTCTTTTGAATGGGCATTAAAACATTGAAATGTTAATTATCATTTTCAATTGCAATTCGGCAAAAAGAGTCCCAGTGTGTTATTTTGAATTATTTATACCAGAAGTGCCTTTTGAGACCAAAAACTAACGAAGCGTCTTGAAATAATGTTATCTTCCCTTACACACACAGAAGGCTGTTATAAAAAAGATGCGTTACTTGTCTAATGGTTAATTTTGATTTGAAAAAACTATGTTGCTGTGAGATGTCACTCATGAACACTTCCCTTTGTTTATTGCACAACTGTGTTTCGTTAACATTCATCTACATCGTCTATTACTACGTTTTTTTTCTCAAAAACTTGGAGAACTAATGAATTGCTTTTTTAAAACCTTCTCATTGTTGCTAGCGAAAGAATGTATTAAATTTTAAACCATCTTTGCCATTTTTATTCCTAACTCCATTTTGCTTTCATATTGAAAACTGATTACTTTTGGGATCGCCCTTCTCATAAATATTTTCCTATTTTTTAAACACTTAAAGATAACATAAATTGTAGTCTGACTTTCACTAAATTTAAGCCAAAATTAATAAATGTATTCTTTTGCATTAGCGTGTCGGCAGATACAACAATAATATGTGTTATTTATGAAGACGAAAGATACCGAATGTCTTTCGATTAGAAAACTTGATTTGTGGTTTTCTGACAAGTTGCAGCTCTCCTATGTTTCAAGCAGAATAATGATGTTAAGTCATACGAGAAGTTATCTCTTATTCTTCTTAAGGAAAACAATCGCAGAGCAATCTGATAAACTTCATATAAATGATAGCCTGTTATCAGTCTTCAGAATGAGAATGCTTTGTGATATGCTGGTAACGACAAATTTGCAAATCATCATATGACAACATATTTTTTTATCAGTAGCTCGTAATAATAAATAACTGAGAAGTTAGCAAGAAAATCATTGAGGCTCAAAGCGGGGAAAATGGAAGTGAAAAGTGTATTCGTTACGGGAGCTAATAGGGGTATTGGTCTGGAATTCGTGAGGCAACTGGTGGCTCTTCCAATTCCTCCGCGTTATGTGTTTGCTACCTACAGGAATCCAGACACAATTCAGGTAGGTGACCTGAATTAATTTTTAATATATGTAAAGTAAAGTTTACATTCTTAGTTTTCTGTTGCTCATTTCTTAATGCATATTGCGGTTATGCAGCTTTTACTAAAAATTACAATTTATTTGTTAGAATATGTCATGAGATATTTTTCTCATTTTTCATTTCATAGATTTTTGAAATGGAATATCTTAGCCCGTTTTCCAGTACCATTAAAAATTCAAATTGGTATATATTAACTGTATAAATAATTAATGCAAGTTTGCATTCAGAAATATATTTCTTCTAATTTAAATAAATGAAAGAGCTCATTAATAAATAAAAACACAGCATCTCCCCGAGGCTCAAAATTAAGTGTTCCCAACGGGATTTTGAAGGAAGTCAGTAATGTTCAAAGGATCGATTATCGAATACGCAGGTCAGTGCTGTAAAGCAATTGATCGGCATAATCAAGATCCCATTAAATACAAGAAAATTTTATAAATAAAACTAATAATTAATTATTTATTTACAGTATAAGGCTGTATCATGAAATATGGAAGAAATGATTTAAAATAAATATACGGAATAGCATACATTAAAACTGCGGCAAATTTAATCTAGATATAATGATACAAAGAGATTTGATTTCACTGAAGAAGGATGTTTAAGCACAAGTCTCATTCAAAACACATGGATTAATAATAGCAGTGAAATTTAGTCATCTGCGAGAAGTATCTTAAAATAAAAGCTGTTACTGAACCAACATTATTGACGTTACCTTCTTCGTGCCTGGAAAAAACAGGCTTTAGTCAAGTCAATAATATTTAACATTAATAATTTTGAACGAGGCGATTTAAGAATTAAGTTAAGCAGGTTCATACAAATATTTCAACTCTTACAACTCTTACAATATGAAGCGTAGCTATCACAGCAATTAAAAACGAAATTTTGTATTAGAACCTGATTTTTTTTCCGAAAACTTATATCTGTAAAATTAAAAGTAACAATATCTTAAAATTAAAAAAACAATAAACATAAATCTAATAAAACGCTTTTTTTCAAAACGTTTCCTCATATTCCTAGTGTAATTGTTATCTTTAAGTTATTTATGTGCAGTTATTTGTATTTTATGAGTATGTTGTATGCTATATATTCTGTAAGGATAAAAATATGTAAAATATTATGTAAGGAAAAATGTAAGGATGTCGATGAAGACCAATGTCTTTAAAAGAGATCAATGGAGCAAAAGGATTGGGGAATTTCTGATTTAACATTATACATTTGTTTTGGCTTCTTGTAGTATTGTGTTTTTCATGTTGTACATTTTGAAGCGTGCAGGTCAAAAATTATTATACAGGATTTATTTTCAATACATTAAAGGCTCGAGATTAATTCATAAATAAAAGTTTTGGACACTGGAAGTTTCATCTGGATGTGAATGCAGTTTAATATTTAAAAAAAATGCATGAAAAATTTATTTAGCTAAACTTATTGTCACCCGTTACTAGTCGAAAACTTTAAAATAATTGAAATACGCTTAATAAATACGCTTAGCTAAATTCAGAAAATTATTAGCGATGAATTACATCATAAACGTTAGAAAGATTGACAAATGCATAAACG
>KK118093.1:1157-21195 GCA_000611955.2 Stegodyphus mimosarum | reverse complement strand
TATATATATATATATATATATATATATAGTATTTTAGGACACGTGGGAGCGAAGACATCAGTTTTTAGTCATGGCTGGATGGTTATTATTGTTGCTGGCATATAGTAGGAGAATGGCACTTGGAGACAAACATAGCTGTATGTTCAGCACATAATTTTATTTCTTGATGAAAAATTTTTTGGGAGTATGTAGGACACAATATGAAAGAAAATTATTAATTTTAATTTGGTAACAGTCCTGTTTATTCCCCATCTTAATTTGGATATCTCCCCTTTGTGTTTTAAATTGCATATAATAAATTTTTATGCACTGCGTCTTTCAAAATCAGTGCTGAAATGCAAATAGTATCTTATCCAATCCGATTAAAGAAACTGTTGTCTTTTAATATCACTGCTACTAATGCGCATTTCCTTTTTCTGCTTCGCTCACTACTTGCTAAGACATGCAGCACCTGTTGCTACTTCACTTCGTCATTTGTCTAAAAACATCTAAGCTATATAAAACTGTAGAGGTGCATAGTGCACCCATAAGGATTATGTGTGAACCTATTTATGCGTATCAAAGCTTGCTGTATTACGAAATAAAACTGTGTTGAATCATATATAATAGTCGTCTGCTACTCATTTTAATTTGTCTACACTTCCTTCTGGAACCTAAAGTGCGTCATCTGGAAAACTAATTGGCATTAAGTTATCTTATTAATCCTGCAATGCGGTAAGCTCTTGTCCAGTCGTAGTCCAGAATTTAAACAAAGCAGCCAACTCTATAAACACTTTCTGCTGAATTGAAATGCGCGCTCTCTCTTGCCTGCCTTCCTCTCGCTGCGCTAACGTGCGTTGCTTAGTTGTCCGTTTCATCCATTATCTCGAAATATGATAAGTTATATACAGAGCTGTGGGGGGCTTGTCGCACCCATTATGATGCGCAAACCAAGATTATATGTCCAAAGAAATTATTCGGCAGAAATAATATTAGGTAGTGAATTTACAGCTACGTTTTTTTTCTCCAGGTTTCATTCTTCTACTACGCATCCTATCTGTATGCCGGCAACATCTATAACCATCAAAGTCATGACTAAAAAAATAACTGGTGTCTTCTCTCCCACGCATCCTAAATTTATTACACATATATAATTTTTCAGTGGCTAATAATTTAAAACACTTCTGATTGTAAAAGAGGAATAAGCTGTATGTAGTAATTCCAGTGTATTATTATCAAATGATTTTCTAAATTTGCATGCGTTACATTTGAAGATATATCATCAAAACCACCGCCTTCTCTTTTCGGAGAATCAACACTTTATGAAAGCAAATTTGTACTTCACACATTATATATTTCCTTTATTTGCAGGATTTGTATCCTACTCTTTTAAAAGCTGCGGAACATAGTAATTCTGGAATGAGTGTGAACAGAGCAATGGTCCTTAACATAACTTCCATGGCTGGCAGCATCACTAGAGCCGGAAAGGAATTTGTTCAAGACTTGGTAGTACCAGGATACAAAATTAGTAAGGTCAGTTGTATTACAAATTACTTGTTAAGGCACTTAAAATTTAGAAGAAAGATAAATGTTTGTTCGCTTCAAAGCATTTTTAGGCTCCCAAAGTGTCGAAGACTTCCAATAGAAAATTGCCTGAAGTTGCTGAATAGTTTAAATTTGGAATTTAATTTCACTTGAGCAATAGAATCGAATCGTTCGGGGATTCAATGCATAAAACTTAAGATTTTAGAATTATACTTATTTAAATCCCTCATCAAAATGAGAATTTTTCACCTCAGTTCACGTCTCCCAGCGTTTGATAATACCTTCGACGGAATTACAGATCAAATCATTTGAGAACATTAACTTCAAGCGGAGTTGCGGTTTTCAGTGTTTTCGCTTTGGTAAGCTGATTATTGAAGTCCAAAAGCCAGCGCAGAAAATAGGCAGAAATATGTTGGTAAACGATCAGGTAATTACAGTGAACGCGAAGAGACAAAACTTATACTTTGGAAAGACCTTAACATTTTATTCGAACTACGAATAATGATATTTTGATATATGTCTAGTAGTGTAATAATGCCCGAAACCTATCGATTAAAAGTTCAAAATACCACTAATAACCTCGGTATGATACAAATACAACTAACAATACATTACCTTGTTGTTATCGCAATGTTTTCTGGATTTTTACATGAATAGAGAATTTGTGACATCCGTTTGCTCGTCGTCTGTTCTGAAATTATGGAAAAGTCAATGACATTGGAAGATTTTCAAATGGGAAGGAAGATTATCCCCCAAAATCTACTAGAGCATTTCATTTCTTAATAATCACGATATTTCACACATCACCAATTACAAAACACCCGATTCAGAGTACTGGCATGTATGCATAACGGATCACAATGCATAACAGGACGAATCTATGTCTCAAGCATTGGCCGATTAGTCTATCAATTAATTGAAGAGCAGCTTTCAATTCGCTACGCATGTTCGCTTTCCTATACAAGCAACCTCCATCGATTTATATGCATACGACATGTTAATGATTAATATTCGATATTATATAGCTTTATAATATTATGTGGTCTGATAACTGTTAGGCATTCAAACTGACCCTATTTCCAATAGCTTTATAATATTATATAGCTAATATAAACTTTAAATAATTCCCCCATTAGTTTAAATTTGCATAAATTAAAAAAATGTTTAATTTTTAATAAATATAACCTAAAGATTTAATGAAATACGCAACTGTGTTGCTTCTATGTAATAAATATTGTTATTAAATGTTTAGTTCTAAAATATTTACATTAACATTTTTGTGCATTTCCCATAGGCTGGTTTGAACATGGCCATGCGCTGTTTCGCTGCCAATGTAAAAGATAAAGGCATTCTAATTGTCATGATGTGCCCTGGATGGGTAAAAACTGACATGGGCTCTGAAAGAGGTGAAATTACAGTGGAAGAAAGTATTTCTGCTATGCTCCAGACTCTCCCAAAACTAAACGACACGCATCAAGGATTGTATATGGACAGATTTGGTAACGGATACCCGTTCTGAGAATTTACAAGTCAGTGATGGATAATACCAGCATAAAAGACTTCCATGATACCACCATACATTTCTAAGCGCTAATTGAATATAATTAGCATACTAAAATTTTAACTTTTTAACCCCCATATATGCAACATTTAGAACTAGACTAACGGTTCTTAGTAAACAAAAATTTCGATTGAGTTTCTCGTCATGTTCTCATTTGATTAGCTATAAAAATCTACCCTCTAATAGTCTTTTACTTTATGAATTACATAGTACTGTCTATGCAATAATGTAATCAATTCAATATTATGAATAATTATCTACCTCTTATTTTAAATTTCAGATTTAATTATTTTAAATTTCTGTGGTTTTTATTTAGAGAAATTTTAAAATGCACCCAAGTATTTCTGCGTAATAATTAATAAACAATAATATTATCTCCTTTCAATTATTTTGTACAGTAAAAAATTATTTGAAAAATCCGTTTCACGCAAGAAAGAGTTAAAGTAATGAATTGTTCGGTATATCGTGAAAATAATTTGAGCACTTTTTTATAATGGTTCCCAATCTGTGACCTCAAACTTTTTGATAGTAAATGATTAGCATGAACGTTTTTTTTTCCCTCACGTTTTTGTATGAATTATTTTAACTCAATCCAAAATACTGAAGAATGTTTGACTTAATTTTTTTTTCTTGTTGCTTTCTTATTAAAATGAATGATTTATGTACTGGTTTTGAGTCATTTTTGTAATCTTTTGTTACTTGCTAATTTAACAGAGCGTATTTACGCTGATCAGCAAGAATGCGTTCTTCGGAATTACTAACAAGCATACGAAGATGCGGGAATGGCTGCCGAGGATTTTGAGGCATCATTTTATTTGCTACATGTGTGTGTAGCGAAGAAGACTGTTGATTTAAGCGACTTTATTATAAAGCCAGATTGTGTTGACCCTGAGACTTAAAATTTACGGCGATTCACTGTAAATGACCATATCACTTATTAAACTGTTGTTACCAAATATTATCGCCCTGAATTACATTTAAAGAAACTAAATAATGAAGACCCTCCATAAATGTATGTATGTTTCTCGCATTGTGATAAAACAACGGTACCTAGAGCCATCCGATTTTGAATAACGTAATCCTCCTCCGAATATGGGCATCTGGAAGCCCAAATTTGGAATTTGTTTCATTATTGATTTCATATTTTGTAACACTTTAATGAATTTTTTATTAAGAAACTAAACGATTTCAAAGCGAGCAATGGCAACACTGTAAGGGGGACAAACAATTATTTCCAGCACGCGAGACTATGAATCGGAAATTCTAAGAATACGCTCATTTTAAAGTTACTTTGAGATATTGATGTTGAATTGAATTTTATGGTTTAAGTGCGAAGAACATGATATTTAATAAATAAAAGTGACATAGAAAACGTTAGAAAAAACGCCCCTTTGGGCGTAAAGTAAAATATGAAAGCTTTCAGATTTTTTTTTGGTTTAATTTTCAGCTGCCTGTGAGCGCATTAAAAATGCTTCCCGCTCAAAATGTTAACTACTTTAAAATATTTTCAGTCGCACCCGGTTTGAAGCTTACAATTTTTTTCCGTAAGATTTCTTTAAAAAGAAAGAATTAAAATTGTATTTGATGCAGAAAATTTAATGGATATCGAATCTGCGCAAGAGGACGGAAACTATCATTGAGGACGTTTAAGGGAAACTAGTTCTTATTCATACTGGACGTAGAAAAACCGAAGAAAACTCATAGAACAAGCGCGTTCGCCAGGATTTGAACTTATGTCGAATTACCAGTGTACAGCGGTTTTAGCGCTTGCCCACTGGGGGTCCCGCAGACCGATTAAAAATCTTGTTTGGAAACCTTTCATCTTGATTTAGTGCCGTAATTTAAGGGTTAGGATTATTTGGAAGCAGCAAAACACAAGAGGACTATCTGCTTTTAATGAGAGAGATGCCTTCGTAGAGGACTTCCTAACGAGAAATGGCTCATATCCATGTTAACCATGGATAAATACCATGCAGCCATTGCATTCGTTCGTCTGGGATTGAATCTAAGTCTAACTACCAGTATTTAGCAGTCTTATTGGCCACTGATATAGCCATAGTATAATAGGCGAAACAACTATTATCAGATTGTATGACATCTGAATTAAGAAATTAAAAAAAAAAATCACTTCTGAAATAATCTTAAACTAGGCTGACCAAACGTCCTGGTTTTCCGGGATTGTCCCGGTATTAGGTACTCTGTTCCGGCGTTCCAAAAAATGTCTTCGGGAGACGGTCTATTGTTTTGGTTTTACATATTTTACAAAAATCGTATTCGAAAAAAATACTGCTAATCGTGAGCAAGTAGCTCACTCGTTTTACGAACCAGATGTAAATGGTTGTAAGCTTAAGCACACTAACGTACTTGTTTACATTTTCCTTGTGGCGCTGGCCATACAGTAGTGGGGGTAATGAATCTGTGTTTCATATGTTTTGTCACTTTGCTGATCGCTTTCGTATAGATAACAGTGCTTTGGTTCAAGCTTTGCACCTCTTGAGAGTACACTGTTTGCTCAAGACTCGAAACGCTAGTTTTTCGACTCATAGCGCAATAAGCTATGTTTTTCCCTTTTTTTAAATAATTTTTCAATTTAATTTAATTTAATCTTTAAAAATCAAGTTCGTTCAATCCACATTAAAATTATATGTTCCCTATTTTGTAATTTGATAAACGGTTTATAAATAAGTTAAATAAGTTAGAAAATTAATACAAAATTAAATTTCATTAATTGCTATTTTAATTTTAGATCCCTTGAAATGCCGAAGCGTAAATAATAATATAGTATAAATATAAAGAAAATTACCCGAAAGACTGGAAGTTCATAAGAAAAAGGTAGACACTTAGAGGAAGTAGAATGTACAGTATGTATGTCCTTTGTAAGTATTAGGCATGCCGGTCGAGCAGATAATGGTAATGGTAATGGTAATGGATTTCCTGGCGCAAAACCTTTAATGATATGTGCGCCGAAAAACATGTCAAAAAAACATCAGAGTTTAGCATTACATAAACACAACATACAAAAAAGATTAAACTTGATGACACTTTTAAAACCAAACGACGAGAGAAAATGATAAATTCTGAAGTATTATGAAACATGAATAAAAAACACAAAGTATGACACATTAAAATCCCAAGTAACAACATTAAAAAGAAGTCATATTAAACAATAAAAACCCGTCTCTTTCAGATAATCAAACAAATTGTCATTTACCTCTTTCCCGATAATACGGTCAATAGGCAAGTCACAGTAGCTAAAATACTTTAAACGAAGTTTGTTAAAATCAGGACATTCAATTAAAAAATGAGACACGGATAAAACACTATTACAACTTGAACAAAGAGGTTCACTTTCCGCCTTCAAAAGGTAACTGTACGTGACTCGTGAGTGACCAATTCTTAAGCGAGTTTGATTCCTCTCAATTTATTTAAGAACTGACTATTCCAAAATAGTTGCCATTTATTTAGTATTCTCTGCTTGATGACCACTCTAATATCGCGCTATAGGGCACAAGCTAGTTTGATAAAACTGCAGCAGACTTTGCTGTTATGTCTGCCAGCTCATTACCTTTTATAACTACATGGTCAGGGATCCAGCAATAAGAAATTTCGCATCTTTGAATCCTTAATTTTTGATGTAAACATAAAATGTCTATTATTAAAGAATTCCGAATGTCAGAAATACAAACTAACACTTTAAGACCACTTAATGAGTCTGAGAAAATGATAAATTTCTTTTCGAATTGCTTTGAGATAAAAATGAGAGCAGAATACAGAGCGGCCAATTAATTCATCGCTAAATACAGAACAGGCATCGTGCAGTCTTTTAGCGTCCGTATGCTCTCTTACTACAAGCGATATTTCTATAATGGCCAGCTAATTTTGACCCGTCTCTGTATATCGTAATAAAAGCGCTGTTTTTCTCCCTGTGTTCGAAAAAAATCTTCCTGTAATATTATCTCATTTGTACTTTTCTTATCCAGATGCTCAAACACGTTGAGAAGCTCAATTTGTGGATTTTCTCATGGTGGGGCTTCAAGTTGCACTACTGGCATCACATCTGATAGACAGTAATTTTTCAACGTGATTTTTTCCATGTCAGCTAGTTTTCTTTACAAATTCCTCTACGAGAGATCTGTTTCTTTAATTACATACTATGAAGTTACTACATTAAACATTAGGAAGTGTTTACATCGGAAAAAAATTTAAAAGTGACTAGCGTAAAGAAAGGCTTTAAATTAAAATTAGGCTTTAAAAATGCAAATCCAGAACTCCGAAAACGAAGCAGTAAACATTATAAGATTAATTTAATAATCTTCGGTTTGGTTTAAAATACCTGACAACTTAACTTTAAAACGTTGAAATTTACAATGTTCGTTCCCAGCAAACTGTTTTTCTGTCATATTTATCGATTGTTTTAATCAAAATCTAAAATTATTTAAAGCAAAATGTAATTATCTAAAAATTATTTAAAATGAGAATTTTTCCCCAATATATCTGTAGTTTACAATGGCCATAAGAAAAGAAAGAACTAGATACATAGTGAGTATTTCTGCAATGAAAAAACTGTATTGACTAGAAATAGCCTTTGGAAACCTTGGAGTCAGTCAGCCTGCGGAGATCAGGTTCCCTTCCAAGTGAGTTTTTTTTTCCAAGAGGCAAGGGCAGAAAGGACTCTTCCCGATTATTATACCTTAGAGTAAAGCCTTTTATACCTATCTATTCAATACTTGCTAATCAGACGAATTTGGGAAGAAAGGGAAAGTAGTAGACGTCTGGTTATCAGGATTTTTTTTTTTTTTTTCGGAATAGTGTGTTGACGACTATTGTGATGAATTTTGTGAGAAAAGAATGTATGAAGCATTTAATTTGCAAGGGATAACTAATTAAATCTTTGACCCCACTCAATTTAGTAAACCAATGAGAATTGTTTATATACTGAAGTCACAGCGTAAAAAATCTGAGCAGTCAAAATTGTTTTCTACCTCTGTTCTTTAACTAAACGAGGTAGTTTACAGTCTTTCCTAGCAAAAGCAGAAATTCTCAATTGGTTACGGATAGCGATTCCGAAGTGGAAAGTTTGATTGAAAATTCAGACTTTGAAGTAAGTTCTTCGTTAGACAGCGAATCGGATGAGGATTCATTAGCTGTGGTTCAAAACTGGTGCAAAAAAAGGCAGTTATGCACCTCCAAATTTTCCGTTTACCGGAAGTCCTGGTCTTTCAGTCTTCATGGCTCAGTTATTGGATCCATTATGCTATTTCGGTTTGTTTTTTTTTTTTTACGACAGAAGTTACTGCTTATATTGGTAAAGAAACCAACATGTATGCATCGCAGTACTTTGAGTCGGTGGAACTAACACCTCGATCGAGATCCCTTTCATGGGAAGATACAAATGAATATGATATGAGCATCTTTCTTGCTTTACTATTACCACAAGGCATTGTACAAAAAACCGTTGAAAGATGTTTTTGGTCACAAGGGCACATTCTTGTTACTCCTTTCTTCGGACAAATTATGGCCGAAAACAGATTTTCACTAAAAATGAAATTTTTTCATTTTGAAGACAATTCTACATTAAAGGAAAAAAACTATCCCAATCCCGAACTGCAAAAAATTTATACTCTGCATGAAATGATAATTTAAAATTTCAAAACTGTGTACACTCCTGAGAAAGATATAACTATCGACGAATCTCTAATAGCATATAAAAGATTATTAGGATGGAAGTAGTTCATTCAGTATAAAAGAGCGAGAATTGGGATTAAATTGTTTCAGCTATGAGAAGTAGAGTGTGGTTAAATATGGGACTCTATAATTTATATTGGATAAGGTACTACATTCCATAAAGACTATGAGCATTATGGATTGTCTATTAAAAGCCTTATGACACTTATTCATGATTTATTAGGCAAAGGATATTTTCTTACGACAGATAAATTTTATACTTCGCCAGAACCGGTGTAACTGTTAATAAATCAAAAAACGGATATGTGCGGAACTCTGCGGGATTGCAAGAAAGGTTTACCCCACGCAAATGAAATTACAGAAAGTGAATACAGGGAAAGTAATTGCCTTTCGTAAAGGCAAAATTTATGTATTGAAGTGAAAAGATAAGAAACCTTTATGTATGTTGACAACTGCGCATAATAATGAAATGGTTGAAACAGCAAGAGGAGAGAATTACATATTAAAACCACCCGCAGTTGTAGAGTACAACGAAAACATGGGTGGCGTTGATAAGGCAGACCAGGGTCTATCATACTATCCAGTTATGAGAAGTAGACAGAGAAAGTATAAAAAAAAATGTTTCGGTATTCTTTAAATCAGGCTGTCTAGAATGCATATGTAATTTACAAGAAAAAATGTAACAAACTGATACATTTGGAACTTCGCTTACGCCTGATTGAACGAATGATTGAAGAAAATGCAAAATACTGCATGAACAACCAAGGAACAGAGCTTTAAAGTTTACAGAAAATGTCGTTCGTTTGACAAGATGGCATTTTCCATCGTATGTTCCAGATCATGGTCGTAAAAGGCGCAGTCATACGTGTACTGTGCGGTATACGTCACCCCCCCCCCCGAAAAAAAAAGACTACGGAAAAAGGATCCGAAGAGAAACAAGATTTCAGTGTGACGAATGTAACGTCGGACTTTGCGCCTCTTCATGTTTTAATTTCTATCATACAGTTTCAGAACTTTAGGGGTTTATGACCGTTCTTTGTCTTTCTTATTATTTCTTTGTGCGAAGTAAAGCATAATTGCGAATTACTTCGGGTCTCATATTTCAACATGACTTTTCAACGGAAACATCCATTTTGACCG
The DNA here is from genome assembly GCA_000611955.2 of Stegodyphus mimosarum. NCBI lineage: Eukaryota > Metazoa > Arthropoda > Arachnida > Araneae > Eresidae > Stegodyphus > Stegodyphus mimosarum. Next base: position 11,285 of record KK118093.1, on the reverse strand, counting down.
CTGCGGTGTCCATTTGTAGATTTTTTTGTGTGACTTCTGTAACGTACGAACAGAATAAAGGATATTTTTCGCGGCGAAGTTAAAGAATGAATGTGTTTCTGGAGTCAGTTTAAACGAATTCACGAGCGTAATGAAATGGAGTTGGAAGACAAATTCCAACATTTAATACAGTGCATGCCGCCAGGTATAACAGCGAAAGAGATCATCGACAGCTATCAACCTACGGCAAAAAATTATACAAAAGCGACTGAAAGCCTCAAAGCAAGATTTGGCCGTGAGGAATTGTTAGTGGAATACTAGGTTCGTGAGCTATTAAATTTAGTTGTTTAAAAATGCTACCAAATCAAGACTTAGTATCACTCAATTATATGATAAACTTGAATCCCACCTCAGATCATTAGACTCCATTGGGGATGACCTCAGACAAATATTCTGGAATGCTCTTCCCACTTGAGGAGTCGTGTATTCCAGAAGACGCGTTCACAGTTTGGTTGAGAAACTCAGTAAATGAACAGAAATCATATAGCGCAAGACTGACACAGCTTTTAAATTTTCTAAGGGCTGAGGTTGAAGAGAAAGAAAGAATAACTCTAACAAAGTCAGGTATAAAGCAAAGTGATCCCTACAGAAAAATTCATAAGGATAGGGAAGATATTACTATACCTACTGCGAGCAACTTGTTTTCGGGAGTAAAAGAAATAAATAACGATAATGTATATTCTATGAAAAATCTCATGTAAGGTTGCTACAAAGCACAAAATTTAAGTCATGATGAAAAATTGAAAATCATGAAAGAGAAAAAATCTTGTTTTACGTGTTTGAAAACAAGCCATCGAACTAAAAATTGTAAAAGCAAAGTTCTACGCACGTTTTGTGGTATGAAGCATTACATTGTTTGTTGTGCGAAATTTAAGCAGAAATCAAAAGTGCCTGTCGAACGCAATCACGAAAATTGTGAAACTAGCACTCTTTCTTGAACATGTACTTCAGGAAGAATTTCACTTCAAACTTTAGTAGTTGCCATTCAACATGAAAGAAAGAAACTTCATTGTCGAGCTTTGATTGATACTGGATCTGAATATTTCTATTTTTTAAAATCAACAGTAGAATTCTTAGGATTAAGATCAGAAGTTTATAAAAAATTAACACACGTTGTGTTTGGAGGAAGTTACATCTGATATGAATCATAAATGTTATAAAATAAATGTTGAGAATCTTCATACTGGTTATAGCTGCAAGATTCCTATTTTAGATAGCCTATAATTTGTGGATCTATACCTGGTCTACAGAAAGGACCTTGGACATCAGAAGAAATCGAAAATTTGCGTATCGTAACACAAATATTTATTACTATTACCTAAAAGCGGGCATTTAAAACAATAATAGATAATAGTATATGCGTCACTTTCCAAATGCAGAATCATTTTGAAATTAATCATGCTTCTTTATCAAAAAGCCCAAGAGCGCGCCTCTTTTCTAGATATCGCATTGGATATGGCTGTTCTTTTGTTTGGAAGAGAAGTGACAAAGTCTGCAACTCCTGTTTATGTGTATAATTTATCGTGCTATTCATCTGAAACTTGGTCTTGTCATCAAATGTGGCTTTTCTGCCCTGTTACACGGTTTACAGATAATTTGATGGAGACGCGATGCTATTTATTTGGATAATGGAATAAATATTCAGAGTAACTAGTTCATTTCAGAAATTCTATTAAATCATGCAGAAACACATCACATAGAAAGAAAAGTCAGTCCTCCTTATATGTCAATGGGTAAAGACTACTCTGCATCATTGTGTAGCTCTCAAGACAGACTTTTACAGAAATCCCTTTATTGTTTCTCCATAAAGAACTCTGCTACTTCGTGCCATTAAATAAATCCTTCGCTCTACTCTTAGGAAAGGCTATTTTGGGATTTCGGATTCCATTCAGAACTTCAATAATTCATGGCTATTATTGTAGAATTCAACACAATTTTCAGAATTCAGTTTCTCTCAGTTCCCATTGCTTGCAGAAGAGATATGCACGGCATTTCCCATGCTAATCATCTTGAATTTGATTTGAATTTGAGACTTTAAAAAGGAATATGATTTCACAGTAAATTCAACAGGAACATGATATATAGCTTTGAAAATAGAAATTTAAGTTATTTAAGTTTAAACAAATAATAAAGTGTTAAAGTTAATATTGTTGCGTGTGTACAGGTTCGTAATGAATTGAAAGCACAAGTCGTTCAAAAGTTAATAAAATTTATGCTTTTCACAAAAAATAAAATAAAATACTAAAATAATTCCTCAGAGATATTCGTTACAATATCGCAATATCTCAAACGTTAAACAGAACTCAATTCAAAACAGATAAAGTTAATCTAATCTCACAGCGAATTCGCTACAATCAGTAACAATATTAAGTAAACAACAGTTCGCTTAAAACAGCTACAACTCAGCTGAGGCGTTTCAATTCGGATTTTATAAGCTTTTTAATTATCCAGGAGAACATTCTGGTAAGATCTACTTTTTCGATTTAAAAATCCATTTTCTCGATTTTTCTGGATGGCAACAGCAATTACGAGACATTTATTTATTAAATATTAAATGCACACACTCTTGTATTTTTACTTTTCCAACGTAGGCTTTCTCTTCAAAATCGTCTGCGTTGCACGGGAAAATAAAACAATTTTAATCAAAATTCTAAATAAATAGCTAAATAAATATGAATTCCGTAACAACATTATTAAGAAATTTAAATTAAGAAAAAGAAGTTTCAGAATTCGGTTTCATGAAAATGGAATTTGCGAAATGCTGTTAATTCTGAATTTCTGAATATGTTATATTCAGAAAAAGTTGAACTTATGATGTAGCAAAATGATAGGATTAATTTCACATAAAACAGCAAGGTACATGGTAAACAGTTTACATCGTATTGTTATGAAACCAACAAAAAGTTATTTTTCTCTTCAGAAGTACGGTTTGGCTACAGTCTGAAAGCTCAAACCAAAGAATTGTGCCCTACATCGCTATATGATAAGTCACTGAAACCGAAGATAATTATAACAATATATCACATTAACAGGATTTCAAAGAAATTTGATGTTTTTAATAAAAAGGTTTACATTTTAAAGCTTTCTGAGGTAGGAAGATGTTAGGAATTAAAGCACGTACTGAAATGAATTGAAATAAATACTAACATCACTCTCTAGTATCCTCATCACGTTTTTGATTTTATATCCTTGTAAGATCAGCTGCAAAATTAATTATTTGCGTATGCGGGCTTACATTACCTAAGTTATACCATACCCACATAGCAAGGCAATTTCAAGATCGCAACTGGGGCCAAAACCCCCATATCCAAAAGCTGCTATACCTTACAGTTGCAGAAAAAATAGCTTTATACGCTACAGTGATCTGGGCGCAGCCAATGGAAGTTCGCAAGGTCAGGCAGCTTGCGACGCTACAATGTCCCTTCGCCCTGCAATTACGTAAAGCCTACCGCACAACCGCCACCAGCGCAGCAACAGTTCTACCGCTCCATATAAAAGCAGACATGGAGGCAGCTTTCACTAAACTGATCCACCTACGCAAAGATGCAACTTCGAACGTCCCTCCACTTCTCTTCATACACATCCAGCTCTCAAAGGAAGTGGAATCCACATCAGAATTGACAAGCAACAGACTCACACCCCAAACACTCCAAGCGAAACGGGACGCAGATCTACAAAGACAGCTCAAAGCAGGAAAATGGTGTAGGTGCTGCGTTTGTGCACTATGAGAATGGCAAAATTGAATGCAACTGGCAAGGACGTCTTGACACTCATAATAGCATCTTCCAAGTGGAAGTGCTGGCAATTACGGCTGCAGTACAACATCTTATAGATAACCAGATCCCACGAGCAACCATCTATACCGATAGCCTGTCAACTTTACTTGCAGCTGAGAATCATCATATCTCACCGCTCAGACTCAGTCTCCAACGTCTCCTTACACAACACCCTGAATATCTCAACCTGGTATGGCCCATGCGGATAATGAGGGCAACGAGGCTGCAGACACGTTGGCCAAAGATGCAATTTCCAACCCGACTGCCCAACTCATCACCGTACCTGGACCCTCCTCTTATCTAAAGGGACTCTTACGAGAGCATGGAATGAACGAATGGCAACGACAATGGACCGAATGCGAGATAGGCAGACGGACTTTCAACCACTTCCCGAAAGTTTCCATTGACCGACTATTTGAGAAACTGCCCTCAGATACAATCTCGTCGTCTCAGTGTAAAACATTAGTAATCCATTGTTCAGTATTTTTTTTAAATATTGCTTATAGGAAGAGAAGAATATATTTTTTTCTTATATACTACCGGGAAAAAGAAAGCGCACTGACCCAAGATCATTTTGGCGGACTGCCTTTGGCTGTGACGTCACCAAACGTTAGCTTCGTCCTTCTCCCATCAAGATGGCCTTGCCTATGCACCCCACAATTTTATACATCTTACCCTCTTTAAACAATGGCATAAACGGCAAAGGCAAGATAGGCATGTTGGCTAGGTGCAAGTAAGGTAGGGAAAAAGGGGCTGTGAAAGAAACAGTAGCAGCGGTATTTATAAACTTGTTTATCAAGTTTATAAACTTGGCGTTTATAACCAAGTAAACTTGATATTTATATAAACTTGGTAAACAAGTTTATATAAATACCACGTTTATATAAACCTGTTTACCAAGTTTATAAATACCGCTGCGTTTAAATGTTGAACTGCGATTAGGTAAATATATCGGCAATATATTAGGTAAATATATCGTCATACATAATGGAGTATGACCAGAGTACATAATGGTCATACATAATGGATTAATTTTCAGATTATGCAACGGATTACTTTTCAGATGGTGGTGGTGGGGGTTTCTTGGCGCAAAACCTCAGCGATTATAGATTAATTTTCAGATGACGCAGATTAGTAGTTTTAAGACAAGAAGGGGACGTAGCCAGATTAAAATCAAGAATTAAAAGGAAAAAGACGTTTGCTTTAAAATTAGTAATTTTCTTTCATATTTAATACCTTACACATATCAAAGAGTCAGAGCTTACATTTCCTAAGCCATGTTACTGCTTTCATTTCGTGGGTTGAAACGTACTGTAAAAATGATTATCTCATGGCAAATCTACATGACGTTTATCGACCTCAGCTGAAAACAAACTGTTACATAAAAAGCAGACGTTATCTGCAAGATAAAAGGTAAGATAAATAAAGAAACTAATATAGGAAAATGATACGACCCCTCACATCAACAGTTCATTCTTCTTTTTTAATGTTCAGGTATAGAATTAGTTTTAATCTGTAGCGTGAAAACAGCTGCATATTTGGAGCTTTATTTAATAAATAAATAAATATTAAATTTTAAATAAAGTTTCTGCTGGATCTTTCTGATTCCAGCTTATTATCAGAAACATGTTAAACATTAGTTATTTCAATATGAAATGCGTGCATCAAAAATTAGAAGTCGATAAATTTTCGTAATGAGATACATAATTCTTCAAAAGGTAAGTTACAAATCGTTTTCCTTTTATAGCATAAAAAACTATAAGGTCTTGTGACATTATAAATGGCAAAGCTAATAATGCAAATTATGAAGGTGGCTGGTGGCTGCTGTAAGTTCAAACGTTAGCATTACTTAATTTTCGAGTAGTGGAACCCTAATGTCACACATTCGATAATTATGTAGCGTTTATTGATGATAGGATATTTATCAGAACATATTGAATAATTATTCAAGGTTGCATCAAACATTTGAGCCGCGATTTCTGATACCGAACTGCAAAATAAATAACCAAAATATATTTAAATATATTTGCACACATAACGTATTTCAGACGCAAACAAACGGTACACGGCTATATGAAATGAGTATAAATGAAAATGTCAAAAGCAGTCCTGTAAAGCTAACGAATGTGTCAAAAACAGTTGCACGAACAACCTTCAAACATAACTAATGTAATAAATGCCGTCTTCGCTATTTTGTTTGAAAACTCGCATTGAAAGATAATCTTGCATAAATTTTACTCTCTAATTAAAATATTGAAATTATAGAACGGAGACTTGCATTACATATTATTACTACGAGCTGTTTTTATTTAAATTTATTGTGAATACTCAGAGCTGCTTTAAGATTCAAACAATTATTTAATGATAACGAAGTTTTGTTAATTAGCGAAACAATTATAAAATGCTTACTATTATTTACAATAACTGTTTTTTAAAAGCGTATCAATGATCGTTTAAGATAGTATTTTTCATCTGAAGCCATACAGAGTAGATACCCACGAATTTTTGTATAAGCAATTTGGTATATGCAATTTTCTCTTTGATGACATAATAGATTAGAATATGTTATTCCCAAGAATTCTGCTTACCCAATAATTAAGCTCGGAATACATCTCTAAGAGAATTATTCCTAGATAATGGGCTCTTTAATTACGTAAAAAAACAATGCATTTCGAAGCTCCAGTACGTATGACCGTCACTGTCTTCTGAATGTGAATCAGCATTCTCCAGGAGTCGGAAGATAATTCTAAATTTTAGGTTTTCCGTTTTGGTGTATATTCAGATTTGATATGTATTTTCTCTGTAACTGTTTCGGTGTTCTGTTAGTAAATACTTTTACAGCTTGCCGCCGTTTATGTTTATAGAAGAAAGGTTGCAATTATGGTATACAACAGGACAGACAGCTGCTCGCCACGGAGAGCAGGACTTTTAGTTTAGCGTCTAGAAGTATATATAGATATATAGAAGTATAGATTCCAATGCAAACTTTTGATTCACATTCTTTTGTGTTGGCAGTGTTGAGATTAAAGATTGAAGAAGGCATTAGGATGCAGCAGATGAAGCTATAACTGTACATGATGGTCACATATTCTTGAAGGTACACAGTACCACCATAATCATTCATCTTCATGCATAGAGACAGGGTTTAATTAACGGCACTCTAGTCTAGTTTTCCTTTTCCTCCATATCAACATCCGACTAGACCTCCACTGTCACACGCTATGAAGAATGGAACCTAATAAACGAAAAGACTTTATGGACTTGAAGGGAGAAGAAGAAATCCTTTAGACACTAAGGATCTATCTATCTAGAATAATAATGTACATTTGGATTAGATTCATAGGGCGTAATCGTTTACAAGCTGCTTGCATTAAGCATGAGGAATATCGCCAACCAATTGTTATAAAGAACAATTACCTCGTTGACACTTTCACATAAGATAGCTTCAGAGGATTGCTCTTTTCTATTCTTTCAAGATAGTTCAAACTCTTATACATACCTGCCAACCTCTAAAGATAAAAATTCAGAAGATTTCTCCCCCAAATTCAGAAGATTTCTCCAAAATTCAGAAGAACACGAAGAATTAATATCATGCTTTGATATTAAAAAAATAACAATTTATACAAATAGAAAAAACAAAATTGTACTTACATTAGTAAATCTCAGTTAAGTAGTAACTAAAAAATTTATTAGGAAACATAAAACAAGAACTTAATGTTACACAAAAAAATTATTGCAATGAATTTAGAGTGTATTTTTCGGGTTTAGCCAAAAATTCTTTGGAAAATTTCCTGTCATAACAATTAGTTTCCTCATAACATTTAGCAACTAAAATGTTTTCTAAAGTTTTTGGTGAAATTGAAGAACGAAACACAGTTTTGTTTTTCTTCACAACACTGAAAATTCTCTCGCACTCAGCATTACTGTGTGGAATTACGAGAATAGCACATAAAACTCTTGCTAATCTATCATAGTTTGGTGTTCCATCAGCTCTTTTTATTCTTTTTAAGGTACCAACGAGGACATCAAGTCTATCTTCTCCAGAACTGGCAAGTTCAATTTGAAGTTTGAAGAACAGTTTGAAGTCTACTGACTGTGCAGCAGAAAATTGGTTCTGTAGTTCATCTAAAGCATCATTATGGCATTCATTTTCTTTAATTGTTAACAAAAATGGAAATTTATCAATAAAAACACGAATCTTTTCAAAAGATGAATTTTCAATTTTTTTCAAATTTGCCACTTCAGCATTTAAAAGAACTTCATTTTGCAAAGGAAACTTCCTTACAATGTAATCACAGGCTGAGGAAAAGTACTAACACATTGATAATTCATTTTACTCATGATCTTTCAAAGAATTTACAAGTTCCCTGGTTTGATTTCCAATTATAAGATCATTGTCATCCTTTTGATTTGCCAAACTATTATAGGCAACACGAATCAACACACTGTTTTTCACAACGAACGGTTTTACAAACTTGGTATAAAGTTCTTTCAAAAGATCATTAAAAATTTGGATAAGCAGGGGAGATTTTGGTGAAGCTGATTGTAGAAGGGTATTTACACTTTCAAAAATCTTAATGGTACTTAACACAAAATTACAATATGCTTTGTTCAAATCCAAAGAAGGAAGATAGAAAATCCTTTCCTCCCGGCTAATAGAAGACTCTTTCTTCTTCCCTTCAACTTCTTTAACAACGTTGACCTTTGAGGAGTCTTCTAAGCATTTTCTTTCTTTAAGACATACAATGTATTAACAATCATACCAACCATATAATATTGGTTTTTTGTAAATTGCTCCAGGGAGAAAAAAATCGCTAATTTTTTTTAATAATATCAAACATATAGCATCTTTTTTTGCTCTTTACCTTTTGTTTAATAAATAAGCTTTACAAATAAGACAAATTTGTTTTGCTTCTAACTCTTCCTTTGCCTGATTTTGCATTATCCTTAATTTATGGACATGAGTGTAGTTCTCTAAAAGCTTGTTAACCAACACTATCTATAAAGGGAATACAAAATTATAATTTCAAATACCCAAACGAATTTTCACAACATATGTGTAATAAACTGGATAACTTTCTGATAAGCAATTTTAATTATCAAATATTTTTCTAAAAAGAGAAAAAGAAAAATATAAAGTACAGCATTTTAACACTCTGAGCAGCATGACTATTTTTATCTAGCATGAAGCTTTCTGTTACTTATCATATATTTACTTGTTATTTAAAATATTTTATTTTCTTATAATGACTTGAAATAATATCCTAAGGAATGGAATGTTGAGAAAATAGCAAAATAAGTACTTACACAAATCTAGCTAATAAATATTTATATGCAATAAATGTTAACTTAGTTAATCCAAAAAGACATCCTGCTTAGAAGGATAAAAGGCCATTCAAAGTAAAGCTGCCTGGACACAAACGTGCCAGGCTCTCTCTTCCTATGCTGTAAAATTGATAAAGGTGAGGAGAAAGAAGTGCTTCCCTTCTATTGTTCCAACCTTCATAATCTCAATAACCTTTCCCTAAGATGGTTGCTTTGAATTACATATATCAGTCCGTACAGCTTTCACTGGTACTAAGGATTTCAGAAAAGAAGTTACAATCATTTGTAGCCTATTCACGAAGGTCTGTAGAGATAATACAGCAACATTCTTTTTATTTATCATTGCCTCACCACAAATTTTATGATGTCTTTGGGGTTCTAGAATAAGTCCTAAGATACATACATCATCTTCAAATGTTTGCCACTGCTGCCTTAGAACTATTTTAAATATTCTCACATGTTTCTTAGTTTTTGTCAGCAGGTTTTCTGAAACAATCATCAAGTAAGTCCTTAAAAGTATACTCCGAAAATGCTTGGACTTTTGAACAGAATTTGACACAAAATTTTGTTCTTGCACATATGCCATTTTAGCAGTGAAAATATCAGAATGACGCAAACTCATTCATGTAACTTTAGTCTATTATTTTAAAATAGACATTACAAGGTCTTTAAGACCCTCCCTCATTTAGGATTGTAACACACATCATCCTCACTGCACAACGCTTACTTTCTCCATTTCATTTGAGATCAAAGCTCAAAAGTCAGCATTCATTTATGCACTTTTCACAAAGTGAAACATGCTAAACAGAAATGAACTGGGGAAGGGGGAGACTTTATCATCTTCCAATGCTGTTATTACCATGGTTATGAAACAAGCCTGAAAGGCGAACAACTTTAAGTAGAAGAATGTACAAGATTTCACTACAGATTATAGTAGAAAAATTCATGAAGAACTATTTAAATTTGTAAAACAGATCCTAAAAAAAGT
>KK118092.1:79479-122772 GCA_000611955.2 Stegodyphus mimosarum | reverse complement strand
AAAAGTTAGCGACAGTTTTAAAGGTATTTGAAGAAAAGAACTCGACAGGCTAAGGGTTAAAAGGATTAAAATATGAATTTTTACTAAAATTTAGAACTCAGTAAAAAAAACTTCGATATCTCGATTAGAAAGTTGATACCTGCCACTCATCAAATGGAATATTGTTCTGTTAGCATAGTCTATATTTATTTCATTAAACATTCTTACATTATTAAAACCCGAACAGTTTTATTCTCTTCCGGTTTTAATATATATGTTACGGTGAAACACCGAAATCGGGTGTATGTCCGAAATATTTGCTAAATACCCTTATTTCTGACTTTCACCGGTGAATGTCACATGGTGAATGTTCAACAAATAATAATAATATATTTTCTTCTCCGTGATTCAGTCGCGAAAAAACGCACTTGAGATTGTAAGGTTTTAGTTAAACTAACCAAGTTTTATTTTAATTTAAATCTTTCTATCTCCTCTCTGTTTCAACTTCCCGTCAGAAGAAGCGCGCGTTTTCAGCTTATGCTAATTTTGAAGTACAGCCAAGTACTATTTAAGTCAGAGGTAGAAACCTCTTGGCGTGAGAGAGCTTCAGTCTCAGATCACGGTCACTCTGCTCAACGTTCGCCTGACCACGTAGCAGTTTAAATTTATAAGCCATAGTGCTTGCTACGTAATTGCATATTTGAGAGCTTTAGTCTCAGATCACGGACACTCTGCTCAACGTTCGTCTGACCAACTAGCAGTTAAAATTTATAAGCCATAGTGCTTGCTACGTAATTGCATATTGAAGCAATTTGAAGTGCGCTAATATTAGTATATCTTGCTACGCACCAGTTAGTGAAAGGCCAAACTCCGCGATTTGCTCTGCGAAGCACAGTTGAATATCATTTCTATTTTACGTTTAGTTTTAAAGTTATTTGATTGTTAAGTTCGACCCAAGTGCGGTCTTTTACTTTCTGTATCTCTCCCGAGTTGGGAAGTGTGTAAATAATAGTGATTTAATAAAAGAGGATTTCAAATCCCTTCACGTGCAGTTATTATCCAGCACAGCAGTTACATCAGAACAAAGCTTACGTTTTATCAGCTCACTGTTCCAGTTCAGGACTTGAGAAGAAGAACCCCATTACAGACTTTACCATGTTTCACAGAACACTCAGTCCTGACAAGATTTAAAATAAGATTTTAATAACATAAGAACTTATAACACACAGTACATTCAAAATGAGAAAGGAAAATAATAGAAGTTAAAAACTTAATTATACAGTACGTTCTAAATGAGAAAATAAAATAATAGTAATAAAAAAGTAACTAAACTATGTAATTGAAATCTTATTTATTGCAACAACTTAAACTATTAAGACACTTTGAATTGCACAAGAGAACCTTGCTTTTTTACAACTGCATTTATGGGAAACAGCCAGTCGCCTCTCTTTTCGACCTACGCCAAAGCATGTCTGTGATTGTCGACATACACCGGTGAAGGTCCGAATGTACAAGAATGCAATGTTATATTCGATCTTTCACCGACGTATTTGGTGAATGTTGACATTCTCCGGTGAAAGTCGACATTCTCCAATTTCAGTCTTTCACAGTAACATATATATATATATATATATATATTTAATGTATTGTTTCAAGTTTTGTATATAAAGTAAATAATTTTAATAAAATTATATGTAATATTATGCCATGCAAAATGTAACATGAAAGGTCTCAACAGAGTGAAGCTTCGCCGGAAAAATGATGTTACAGGCTGGATATGTTTTTGGCGATAAAGTTTTATTTTAAAATGGATCCAAAAGATATTTTTGACGTCTAGTATAGGTCGCGAAAAAAATCCCTTTTTCTTGTACTCGTATCTATCCCGCATGACTCTAAAACTATTAGTCGTCGAACGGTGAAATTTGTATATGGAACTGCTATATTATCTCTTTGTGCCCTTACCTTTTTCATTGCAATCGGCAGTACCAAAAGTATATATATGTAAGATAAAAAATATGTAAACCAGCTTTATAATTTAATTTAGCAATGGCCTCTTAATTGCTCATTTTTAATTTGGGTACTTCCTCTCTGTATTCTGAAAACAGTAATAACTTTTGAGGACTACTTGATTTCTAGATCAATCTATGTCACGTGGCTTGCGTAACGCTTATGACATAGCTAATTCGGAACCTGAACTCAAAATTTCGAGAGCTGAAACTTTTCTCTTATTAAGCAACCTAAACCAAAACCTTCTGCGGTTGAGCCTCCATACTGGATAACTGCGCAGTTTAGATTTTGCCTCTTTTCCTATTAAGATGCTGTTTCGTTCTGTTCTCTTCCTATTGCAAAAGTATCAAAAGTGTAAATGTTCCTAAATAGGCACGATTAGAGTGCCAAGTAAATTGTGGCTGCAAATGTCAATTGAAATAAATTTGAATATTTAATATTACTCGGCTGCCAAGTTTCCTGTTCAGTATGGATCTACGTTCTACGCCATCAAACATCGCGACGTCTTTTTCTTTACATATATATGTATATATATAGATAAAAATTAAGAAATTTAGAACCAAATTCACAAAGACACGAAAGAAATTAAATTCAGTACCAGCAACCTGGACTTGAGTGGCTACCAGGTGCTTCGGCAGGTGGTGGATAGCCGGATGTCCTGTATTATTTGACAGGATAGCTTCGAATAATAAATAAAAAGCCGCGAACTCCTCCCCGTAACTCTGGTGTTATGAGACCCGTGCCTAGGTCGAATGACACTGCGGTTATACTGTTTAACGAAGCCTCTATAATGCCTGGCAACTTCTAGAGTATTTTGCCTCACCCAGCAGCAGGCGGTACTGGGTGAACCTTTTTCATCTTGTATTTTCTGCAGGCCAAACCTCCGAGGTAGACTTTTGTTCTCAAACAAGGAAACCCAAAGGAAATCAGCCGAAGGAGCAGAAATAAATCCTTCAACGAGTGAGGTTAGAAATGATATCTACTCAGGTTACAGAATCAACATCTGGAGAAGGGCAGGAAGCTATTAATAGCATGACTGCCTCTCTAGACAAAATCAAAATCAAGAAGAGAATGTCCAGAACACACACACACAAAAAGAAACGTGCCTGAGAATTGACAATTGCCAAAGATACTTGGGCTGAAGAAAAGGCAATCTCAAAGGATGGAGCAGAATGTAGCCCCGAAGAAAACTGCTAAGAGAGACAGACCTGGAAGTTATACCTTCAGGGAGGTTCTTAGGCTGATCAAAGTGGCTGTACTCATTAAGGAACATCCCGAATAACGTTTATCGGAGGAACGGGCTACTGACTTTAAACTTCTGATAACGTTAACTACTTTAAGTATTCTCACTACTAAAGAGTTACACCTGGGCCCTATTAAGGGGCTGTCAGACTTTATAAACAAAGTTGGCGTCCAAACAAATGGAGCTAGGAAGCAATGGGTTTGGTACGTTTGGCACGATATGCTATATAGCAAAGGTGCCTGATACCTGACAAATCCAATATGAAGAAGAAGAGGAAGAAGCAGTACCACTAAAATCCAAAATTTCTCATAAATATGTAAAACATCAACCAAACTACAAGAATTTCCGAAAACTGCAGATATGTCAAATACAAAAATTACAAAATAAATAGTAAGAGGAATGCAATAAATATCTAATTCAACGTTATCAAGAAGAGGTGTTGTGTTACTATATGTATATGTCAGCAAAGACATAAAGTAAGAAACACAATTTTACAAAGACTGAAATTTCCTGACCCTTATATTTGGAGTCATTAGTCGTAGTCATATATTTCCAGTTACAGAATTGTTTTACGTAAATGACGAAAATATTTATGTTTTGTCAATGTCACATTAAAAAAACTATTTTCGAGAAATAACGGAATCTAAATTTTAATGCAATTCCCGACTTCTATACTTAAATTTGAGAAAGTTTTATACTCGTCAAGAAAAAATAAAATAAGATTCAAGAACTCCAGTCTCTGGAATTTCTGTTAGAAACATTGCTGGAGTGAGAACTCTCAAACTGTTTACGTCTCCTGACAAATAAGTGAAAGGACGGTTGTTCATAATGCTCTCGCAGTCACAAATGATTGTCAACAACTCTTCGTAATTCAGAGAAGATTTTGCAAGTACCTTACGAAGAATTCTCTTAGTACTCCAATTAATCTTTCCCACCACCCTCCCCACCATGGCGAGGAAGGAGGAATAAATTTCCATTCAATTTTCCTAACTGTTGCATTTTCTAATATAGAATTCCAGTCTATGGTCTTAAACAAATGATTTGTTCCAACAAAATTGGTTCCGTTGTCGGAGTATACAGTGACAGGTCTACCCCTTCGAGCGATAAATCGCCTGAAGGCTTGCAGGAAACTTGCGGTTGACAGAGATGAAACGAGCTCTAAGTGAATTGCTCTATATATCGCGCAAGTAAAAATGACAATCCAAGTTTTCTGACCTCCTTTTAAAATCAATGAAGCCGTCAGATCAACACCAATAATCTCAAATATTAAGGCATCTCTTATTTTGTCTTCAGGTAGTGGCGCTCGAGGAGTCTTACAAGAATCAGAATCGGACCTTCGACATCGCACACATTTTTGGATAACTTTGCGTACTGTCTTCCTACTTTATAAAATCCAATATTTTTTACGTAAAGTGCACATAATGGATTGTACTCCAGCGTGACTTAGCTTTTCGTGTTCAGATTTGATCAGTTTTAGTACTAGCGGATGATCCGAGGGAAGTAAAATTGGGTAACGAAAGTCAGCATCATCATCTCTTTGAAAGATACGTGTCTTCACTTTTATAAGGCCATTGGAGTCCATGATAGGCTATAGCGCACGTATTCTCTTGTCTTGCAATTCTTCAAAAGATTCTTGTTGGATCAGCCGAAAAATCATTGTTTCAGCTCCTTTTATTTCTTGGATTGAGATTCTACCATGAATTCTTTCAGATGATTGCGCAGTTGCATTTTTAACGAACCTAAAGATCCAAGACACGATCTTTACGATCTTTTCAAAACCTGAAATTCTGTCAAAAAGATCAAATTTTTCTGTATTCGTGTTATTGCTCACTGAAACCACAGTTCGTTTTCTCTCTCCATTTAACTATGTCTAAGTCAGGATGTTCTCCATCTGCAAGAGGCCACTCTTCTAGAAGTCGATATATCCGATCTGGTCTTTTCCACCATTCGGATTTTCTCAACTTCTTAGAACAACAGCGAGATGGCAAATCCGCAGGGTTGAACTTTCCAGGAATGTGATGCCATTGATCTGGATTACTCAAATTTCGAATCTCATTCACGCGATTTGCTACAAAAGTGGACCAATTTTCTTTCTGTTTCATCCAAAAGAAGGCATTTGTAGAATCCGTCCAGTAGAAAACTGGAACGTCTTTCAGTTTCAGATCTTCTCTTATTGTATGAGAAAGTCTGGCTCCAATAATGCAAGCGAGTATCTCTAGTTTAAGTATGGTGAGCAGTTCCACGGCAGCCCTTTAGAAGGTAAGTGATTTTTCACTTATCTATTTATTGATTCAAAATTTTAATACCGAAAAGTTGATAAAATTTTAACAAAAGGATTTTTGATTATCAACCTCAACAATTTCAAAGCGCTGCATTAACATTAACTTCGCGTGTGTCTTCAAGCACTGATATAAGTATGGGCGAGGTTTCGTTTTTTGTGACATTGCTGTTGAATTGAATTTTATGGTTTAAGTGCGAAGAACTTGATATTTAATGAATAAAGGTAGCACACAAAACGTTAAAAAAACGCCCCTTTGTGCGTAATATAAACTCTGAAAAACTTTCAGATTTTTTTTATATGTAATTAAATATTTAAATAATCATCGGTCGATAAATGGCAAACGGATGTCTTTTTGGTGTTGGCAAAGAAAAGAATTCGAAAAATTGTAACGTTTCGTGTGCACAGAAATATATTTTTGATAATTTAATTGTCTACGGGTTACATAAAAATGTTTAATTATCGTGCATTTTTTTTCATGTAAACGTAGAATCCATATTTAATTATTTTTAAAATTGGATGTGATATTTCTGCGCAAACATTACTACGCAAGTTTTAGTTATTGTATAGTATATAGTATATATATTTATGCATATTTATGTGTGTTATTATATATATTTATGTGATGATAATAAAACAGTTAAATAATCGTCTGCCGATAAAAGGCAAAAGAATGTCTGTTTGGAGTTGGCAAATAAAATATTTCACACCAAAGGTAGCAGGTAAAATGTGATATATACGTTACCGGAAAAAAAAAATATATAAAATCGCATTATTTAGCATTTATTTAGCTTCTTTGATTACGACATTTCGGTAATTTACTACTTATTATTGCTACCTCAGAAATCCTGACAGTGTTTTATTTAATAAAATAGTTAACGCCAAAAAGGAAAATTTGCTATCTTTCCTAAACCGAAACTCTTTATCACCAGTATTTATTCACCTGCGTTCCGTAAACAAGCCTTTTTAGTAGTTTGTATCTCGAGGTAGGGCATCAGTATGGCAGACGAAAGGCGAAATTATTACTATCCTGGAGATGTAATTTATTCTGGGAAACCTTTCGTGACTTGTGTTCCGAAAAATATACAGTCTGAGATATGCTCATATTGTTACGCAAGGTAAATTTTCATATAATTTTTTTAATCTTATTTAAATTGCACTTTTATAGCTAATATGGTACTTTTCTGCCATATGCAGTTTGTTGCTGGCTATTCGTTTTTACTTCCTTGTGCGAAGTAAAAAGGAAGTATTGTAATCTCAAAAAATTTCGGGTATCATATTTCAACGAAAAAACCCATTTTGAACGCTATCGAATGCAATTTAACGATGTTTTTGCGTCACATCTGTACGTAAGGACAGAATAAAGGACTCTTTTCCCCCCAAAAAAATTATAAAACTGATTTAAAATGGATTCTGAAGAGATTTTTTTCGTGGCGTCAGTGTGTACGTACGTACGCATTTATCTCGCATAAATCAAAAACGAGTAGCCTCGGAACGTTGAAATTTTGTACATATGACTGCTATAACATGTAGATGTGCACCTCCTATTTTGGTTGCAATCGGCAGCACCAAAAGCATATATATATATATATATATCCACTCTGTTACTCGGCTCGGTGAACTCAGTATCTCTATTCTTATATGTTTGGAAATTGTGCATTTTTTGCTTTAAAAGTGATTGAATTATGCTGTTCTTATCTTCCGGTGAAGGTTTTTATGCGTTTAGTTCCCCTGCATGCAATATTTGTAGAATTATCAACAATTTTAAAGTCGTTTAAATGTGGCTAAGCCTAATTATTTTGATCACAGCTGCCATATTTGTTTATATTTCAAACTTAACAGAATAGTGGATTTGTTACCAATCTAGAGAAAACAAGTTTCGAAATAACAAAGATAGCGCCTTCTTTTATTATTGCCAATTAAATCATGCTTAATCCATTCTGGAAATGAACCGAGGAAATAAGTGTTTAAGAATTACTTCGTAATTTTCAAAATGTATATTTTGAGCTTTTATGCATTTGTTAATTGAATGAGAAATACTGAATCGTCTTTGAAAAACTGTTTCTTTCTTTCTTTTTTCTTTCCTGTTTGTTTAGTTTTTTATACATCTTTTTAGATTTATTATAATATTTGAATAGAACATGTGGCCACGATTAGATAATTCTTCAGATGGTATGCATAATTTTTGTGCATTCTGAGTTATAAAATGAATGACATGTAACACTGTTAAGTAAACCTAGCGCCAGAGTGTCGCTATGGTAAACAAATACAGTGAATTTTAAAGATTGCATTTATTCTATTGTGGTTTAGGCGCTATCGATGAAGTACATTTAATTCAATCCAATAAGTCTAAATGAAATGCAAGAAAAAATGCGTATAATTTAATATTACGTACAAGGAAGTCATGTGATGTACACGTGAGATATTTTATACCGGTTCCACATCGCATCAGACTGAAAAATATGTGACTATGAATCGCATTTTTTTGCATCGTTATTAGAGAAGGATTACAGCGGTATCGTTCTGCCTGTTGTTAGATGCATTACTCTTAATCTAACTTAACTGCCATCGGTACTTCCGCTAGTTAAGAAACAAATTAAAGATTAATATTATTAAGAAATAAGTATTTTGCTTTTTTTCAAACTACTCAGTTTGTTACAATGATGGGTTTTATAATTTGAAAGTTAAATGAAAGATCTTGATATAAAAATTAAATTAGTGGTCTGTTTCTGGAAGTTTGAAAATAAATATTAGAATTGGTAATTTCTTATACTACGATAATGAGTATAGGCATATAATGAATAGAGGCACGAGTAATGGCCAGCCTTTAACTTGACGTTAGCCAATTTAGAATTTAAAACATTTTGGCGAGCTAAAATTACATATTGCACCTTTAATATTTCAATTATAAGTACATATAATGCACCATCCTTACACAAATATTTACATCAGCTACATTGCAGATATCTGTTGATTCATGACACTGTAATGAAAATGCATTTTTGTAAACCATGTTTTACTTGTCCGCTGACATTAACAGGCAACTATGAATGATAGTATTTCTGGATAACTGAATATTTTGGATAGGTGTCATACTTACATTCTTATTGTCAGTTTTTTGACATCAAATTCCGAGAAAGTAAGTATTTCGTTTTTAATTATGTCGCAGTCGTCAAAGATGTTTTGCGAATTACAGGTATATATATATATATATATGCAGCTTATACACTCACTCCCAAAAGTTAAGCACGGAGATGAAAATGCCAATTTCCGGAAGCCAATCAGAATTGAAGAGGATGCAATTCGCTGCAGAGGTAGATGGAAGTATGCAAATATGTTAGATAACAGCCAATCGCGATTTCATGGTCAAGAAATATGCAAAAAAGGCAGTCTTATAAGACCCCAGCTTTATGAAGGGTTACGGAAGTTGATTGAAAGTGCTGATAGAAGCTGTTTAAAACTTTCGTACGATTTGTTTTCAAGACATACGTGTTTCTATGACTTCCAGAAGACGGATGGAAGATTCTGACAGCTGGCGTGCTGTGGGGCGCATTGAAGCAGGACAGTCGATTACACATGATGCTCTTTTCTTCGGCGTTCATCATTCTGTAATTTCACGTTTATGGAAACAATTCCAAACCACACAGACAGTTGTCCGAAAGCCCGTAGCCGGTCGCCCAAGGGTTACAACCACCGCGGAAGATCGATATATTGCTATTGTAGCCAAGCGGAATCGCAGAGCGACCTCCACACCTGTGACATCTATGGTTACAGCGTCCATTGGCAAGGCGACATCTGCAGCTACTGTACGCCGAAGATTACATTTGAGTGGACTGTACGCCCGGGTACCTCGAGTTTGTGTTCCTCTATCCGTCCAATCAAGAGGGGCACGATTACAGTGGTGCCGGCAACATGTCAATTGGAATGTGTCTGACTGGGGCAATGTCATATTTACTGATGAGTCAAGATTTGCTCTGTAGCCAGATGACCAGCGTATAAGGATATGGCGTGAGCAACGAACACGCAATCAGTCCCAAAACATCACCGAACATCACGCATTCCGAGGCGGAAGCATTATGATGTGAGCAGGGATTTCATTAGGATACCGCACCGACCTGTACTTCTTTAAACGGGGTTCTTTGACGTCTGTCCGGTGTCGAGATTAAATCCTAGAACCCGTTGTGAGATTGTACGCTGCAGGAGTTGGCCCTACTTTTGTTTTAATGGACGATAACGTACGTCCCCATAGAGCTGACATCGTCGATGACTACTTGGAGAATGAAGGGACTGCGCGTATGGCGTGGCCAGCATATTCGCCCGACTTTAATCCCATTGAAAATCTTTGGGATGCTCTCGGCCGTGCTGTATCTTCACTTTCCCACCTCCAGCCACTTTTATTGAGTTGGAGATTGCTCTACAAGAAGAATGGCGATTGCTTCATTCTGAGGTGGTTGACCACCTAATTGAAGGCACGGTCACAAGGTGTAAACTTTGTATACAGATGAGGGGGGATCACATACCCTATTAATGTCCTTTTTTTTCATTTTATGCTGTTTATTTTCACTTTATACATAATTTTGTTTAAGTGTCCAATATGTCATTACCTGATAACTTACCAAAATTTAATATTGTTTTCCTTTCTGTATATAATTATTGATTTTGTTTTATGCATAAATATATATACTTTCCTGCCAAATTTTGTGTCAATCAAAGCAGTATTTGTTGATTTTTTTGCATTTTACATCTTCGTACTTTACTTTTGGAAGTGAGCGTATGATGCAACAGTAGCAACCTCCATTTTATTTTACGGACTTGATAAACATTGATTTGTTGGCGATGAATAGGCTTTTATTTCTTTCACTTTATATTTTCTTAGGCTGCTGATCGAAGAATATTCACAACCATGTTTTTTATAAATTGCTGTAAAATATCATTCATGCCGGCTTTTTTAACACAAACGGGCGTTAGACCCAAAGGGTTATTAGTCGCAAAACGGCATTTTGCGTCGTTTCACTTTCTGTGTTGGTTCACTTTTCAAAGTATTGCCACCAAATATTATCGCCGTGAATTATATTTAAAGAAACTAAATAATGAAGAATCTGCATAAATGTTTTTCGCATTGTGAAAAAGCAGCGGTACCTAGAGCCAACAACTTTTGAATTACGTAGTCCTCCAACCGAAAATGGGCACCTGGAAGCCCGAATTTCGATTTTTTTTTATTATCTGTTTCAAATTTTGTGAAACTTTAACGAATTTTTGATTAACAAACTCAACGATTTCAAAGCCAGCAATGGCAATACTGTACGAAAAAAAATTATGTACAGCGCGCGAGATTGTGTATCGAAAATTCTAAAGATATGTTGTTTTTAAATATCTTGCGATATTGCTGTTGAATCGAATTTTTTCTGGTTTAAGTGCAAAGAACATGATATTTAATAAAGAAAGGTAAGACACAAAACGTTGAAAAAGCCCCCTTTTGGGCGTAAAACAAAATCTGAAAGCTTTGGGATTTTCTTTTTCTTTCTTTTTTTCCCCTCAATAGAAACTGCTGAATCACAAATTAAATCTTCTTTATTAATGAAAAAATGTTCTCTTCCCATTCATCATTAAAATTATAACGGTTTCTACGTCTTTTATTTTTTCCCGGCTTATATGATGGCGTGATTAGAATACTTTAAAGAAAATGAAAGCTTTCAGATATTACATTACGCCCAAACCAATCTACCAGCAATTAACAACAACTAAATTAATTGAGAGTATTTCGTCTTCCTTCTCAGTAAGCATCAAATTAAATGCCTACTAGAGCCAAATCATAGTACGAATAATACTAAATAATAAAAAAAGACATTAGTCCGTTTTAGCCAAAAGAATTTATAAACAAAATTAGTAAGTAATCTTTTAAGTTTCTCACTAAGAACACAACTAACCTAAAGTAGGAATAACTAAAAGAGATGCTTATTTTACAAGATATATCCCCGACACTCTCATTTTCAAATTCAAAAGTAAAAACAAAAGTATACATTTTTTAACATTAAAAAGTAATTCAAAATATTAAAAAAAAAGTAAGAAAGAAAAGAAAATCTGAAATGTTTCATATTTTAAATAACGTCCAAAGCGGCGTTTTTTTAAACATTTTGTGTGCTACCTTTATTTATTAAATATCATGTTCTTCGCATTTAAACCATAAAATTCAGTTAAAGAAAAATATCGCAAAATAATTTTAAACTGAGCATATCTTCAGAATTTCCGATACAGTCTAACGCGCTGGGGATAAAAATGTTTTTTCTGTACAACGTTGCCATGGCTCGCTTTGAAATCCTCGAGTTTGTTAATCAAAAATTCGTTAAATTTGTACAAAATATGAAATCGATAATAAAACAAATTCCAAATTTCAAATTTGGGCTTATAGATGCCCATGTTCTCAGCAGGATTACGTCATTCAAAATTCGATGGCTCTAGGTACCGTCGTTTTATTACAATGCGAGAAACATACATACATTTATGCCCATTTTTCATTATTTAATTTCTTTAAATATAATACACGGCTGCAATATTTGGTGGCAACAGTTTGAAAAGTGAACCGACATTTAATGTTTCCGATGCAAAATGCGGAAACGAAAACAATAGTCCTTCAGGAACAAAGTCTCTTTGGACTAAAATTCATTAATATCTGTAAAAACTAATGATTAACTTACACAGAAAAAGCGAATATTTTCTAGACCTGTGTGCAACCACCAAAATCAACTGCTTCACGCACGACGTTGAAATTCCTTCTGTGTTCGTTGATGTGTTTCACGCAAGCTATGGCAAGACGGTGGGCTATAAAATAACTAAACATTGCCCGTCAAAGTATACGCTACACAAAAATCCATAATTAAAAAATCTGATGTGTACACGATATGACTTCCTTGTACGGAATATTAAAATATACGAATTTTGCATTTCATTTAAACTTATTGGATTGATTTATATCTACTTCGTCGATAGCGTATAAACCACAATAGAATAAATGCACTCTTTAAAATTCACTATATCTGTTTACCAGAATGACATTCTGGGCACGAGGTTCACTTAACAGCATTACATCGCATTCATTTTATAACTCAGAATGCACAAAAATTATGTATATCATCTAAAGAATTATCTAATCGTGGCCACATGTTCTATTCAAATACTATGATAAATCTAAAACGATGTATGAAATAAATTAAACAAACAAACAAAAGAAACAGTTTTTCGCAGACGATTCAGTATTTCTCTTTCAATTCATTCAGTTCTCACTTCACGACAAGGCAAAAATACGAAAAATTTAAAATATCCTCATAAAAAATTACGAAGTAAAACTTAAACACTTATTTCGCCGAATAAAATTCCAGAATGGATTAAGCATGATTTAATTCCCAATAATAAAAGAAGGCGTCATCTTTGTTGTTGCGAAGCTTAGTTTCTGTAGACAGGCAGCAAATCCACTATTTTGCTAAGTTTCAAATGCAAATAAATATAGTTACCATATGAAAAATGATTAGGCTTAGCTGCACTTACACAACTTTCAATTGCTGATAATTCTACAAACTTTGCATGCACATTTACAAAAGGCATAAACACCTTAACCGGAAGTTAAGGAGAACGTAATTCAATCATTTTTAAAGTAAAAAAATGCACTATTTACCAGCATATAAGAATAAAAATACTGAGCTCACTGAGCCGAGTAACAGAGTAGATATATATATTGTTACGAATTTCACATTTATTTGGCTATTTATTTAGAATTGTAATTAGATTTGCTTAATGTTGCCTTAGCAACGCAGACGATTTGTGAAGACAAAGCTACGTCAAAAAAAAATAACAATAAAAATAAAAGAGCGCGTGCATTTAATGCTTAATAAATAAACATCTCGTAACTACTGTTGCCATCCAGAAAAGTCTAGAAAAATCGAGATTGTTCTACTGATAATTAAAAAGCTTATAAAAGCCGAGGTGAAACAGCTCATCTCAGTTTTATGACTTGTCAGGATATCCTCTCCATCGTTGGTCTTGGTTCCTTGCACTGCGGTGTCTGGCACCCCTGTTCTTTTCTCTACTCTCATCTTTCTTCTCTCTTGCTTCAGTTATCTTGCTTACTTGTCAGGAAAAATACATTAGGAGCACTTTGTTGCAAACTTCAGTGAGCCGGATACACCGCATCTTATGTGGTATCCCGGCGATAGATTTCCAGACTAGACTAGACTCATCTCAGTTAGTTGTTGTTGTTGCTGTTATACTTGTAGCTGTAAAAAGCGAACTGCTGTTTGTTTACTTAATGCTGTATTGATTGTAGCGATTTCGCTGTGACATAGAACTATTTTATCTGTTTTGAACTGAGTTTTTGCTAAACGTTTGAGATATTGTGATATTGTGCGAAGATCTGTGAAGAAATATTTCAGTATTTTAATTCATTTCTTGTGGAAAGAATAAATTTTTGTTAACTTTTTAACGACTTGTGCATTCAATATATAACGAACCCGTACGCACGTAACAATATACATATATTTATACACTTTTGGTGCAGCCGACTGCAACTAAAATAGGAGGGGCATATTTACATGTTACAGCAGTCGTATATAACAAAATTTCAACGTTCTGAGGCAACTCGTTTTTGAATTAGGCGATATACATACGTACATACGTACGCACGCACAGACGCACGAAAAAAATCTCTTCAGAATCCATTTTAAAGCAGTTTTATAATTTTTTTTTTGGGAAAAAGAGTCCTTTATTCTGGCCTTACGTTCAGATATCACGCAAAAATATTGTTAAATTGCGTTCGATAGTGGTGAAAATGGTTATTTTCGTTGAAATATGATACCCGAAATTTTTCATGATTACAATACTTCCTTTTTACATCGTACAAGAAGGTAAAAAGGTGGGGCAGTTCTATAGCTCTCGTTCTAGTGGAGCGATTGGTGAAATTTAATTTCGTTTTTCATTTCTCGAAAACGCGAATTAGGATACACATTAGATTTATATTCAGCACGGTTTTAACACAGGTATTTTGCCATAAAAAGCAAACATTTTCCGAAATGACAAACCACTTTTTTCCCCCATTATTCGATTCTATGACTCCGAAGTGTGTTATAAATAGTGTACTTTTGTTTGACTTCGTCAGGCAAGTGAGCATAAGTAACTTTTGTTACTCTGTTAAGTAACTTTTGTTACTTAACAGAGTAACAAAAGTTACTTATGCTCACTTGTCTGACGAAGTCAGTCCAAGCCCACGAAATTCCCCGTGGCAAGGAGCGCAAGATTGCGCCTGTCGTTGGCAACAGCCTTGAGCACCTAGCGAGTGACAATGCGATTTGGCTGAGTTCCGCGCCCAATTTTGAGGGAGAACACCCCGGGGGAACGTGTCCCGGGGGGACGGTCTTCCACCCCTCTCCCCTTTTGTTACTTAACCACGAGGACTTTCGGCTCGCCGCATATTTGAAGTGCCGCCATTCCGCACCGACACTATACATTACAAACATCCATGCCTTCTCCGGGATTCGAACCCGAGCCCTTCGGCACGGCAGTCAGCGACGCCAACCACTATACCGAATGGGCGGCCCAATGGTGTACTTATAAATATTAGTAAATGAAAACGTAGCATTAAGTTCATTCTGAAGCAAGACGTCAATAATCGTGCGTGGGATGTTGACAGTAATCTTACCGCGCAACTTCTGGTGTAAAATAGTGTGTCGCCGCGACTTTTCCTTTCCCTTCTTGGCCCTTGATTTTCCAAGACTGAGACGTCACCAGCTAAACAATGCAAGTCACATCAAAAAGTCCTTTGTGGTCACATGCGTCTTGCGAGCTACAGGTTGGACATCCCTGACATAATGTAAACAAACACGAAAAACAAAACGCTTTAATAGCTTCTAATATCAATACAGAGAAACTTAGAAATGTTCATAAACATTTCGTTTACATGTGTTTTAGATACACCTTGATTGATCCAAAATTCATTTCTGGGAAGAATATCCATTCTACAATTTAAGAAATTAATTGAAGAAAGTTATAATCTTTTCATGCTAATAAATTAACTTTAACTGAAATTTCTTCTCAATATTTTTAGGTTTTACCCTGATATTATACTGCTGAAATTCTCTTTTTAGGAAGTCAGCTTTGAAGTTTTGTACATGTTGCCGTGTATCCAAATATTGTAACAAAGTTTGCCAGGTAAAGTATGCGATTCAAAATTTTTCGAAATCATTCTCATTTCAGATTTAAAATTCATCCGACTGCACTTCCTACACAAAATATTTGTACAATATAGTGTTACGAATTTTGTACATATGTAAATAATTTTAATGAAATTACATGTGAATCTGTAGTATTTTTTTAAATAATGTAACATGAAAATCTAATGAAGCGAAGATTTGGCGGAAAAGTAAGAATACAGGGACAAGGTTAATTTGAGTAAATGACTATCTCCCTAAACTGGCGACATATCGCCGAGCTGGTGATGGTTTTTAGCGACTAATTTTTGTCTCTAAATTTGACGGGAAATCACCAAAAGTCGCCAAACTTGGAGACCATTTGGCGACATTTTGTTCCGGTGCCTGTATATCTGTAATGGTTATTGTAATTGAATAACTGTACTTGATCCTAAATGTAAATGTAAACGTATCCGGTCCTGATATGCCTTCCAGTAATTTCGAGAAGTGGAAGGTACTAAAATTCTCTCGGCGGCCGGGAGAAAACTATATAACACCTGGGAGAGCGTCAGTTTCTGAATAGTTGTTGTTTAGTTAACATTAGTTCAGAGTACTGAGATATATCCGGATGAGCTTCGCCGTTTAGATGCACGTTGCATTGCCTTCTGTTTAACTTTCTTGGTAATCTGAAGTTTAACTACGGATTGTACTCTGTGGTACTGTGAAGAGTTGTACGGGTAATTTTGTGGAAATTTCCAAAACTGTAAATTATTTATTTTGGGAAGATAAATTTTGTCAAGCTACCATCCGTTCTGTGTGCATTAAATCCATTACGAACCCGTACGCATATAACAATATACATGTATATATATGGAAAATTGTCACAAACGGACACATCGACATTTAAAAAGTGTCAAATGTTTTAACACAATCAGTAGAAACTTTCAAGATGTAAATGCCCGTTCGAATAGTCGCAGAAAAGTATTTTTATGATTGAAAAGTTTACTGCATTGTTTTAGAGTACGCAGGCTTTCATACTCGCATATATGCATTTTTTGCTTTATTTCGCTGTAGTGAAAATAATAAAAAAGTGTAAAAAAATACTGTTAAGTGTGCCTCTGGATAAAACAAATTTTATCAAGTCATCATTGATTGGGTGCATTCAATCATCTACGAACCCATACCGCAACAATATTTTTATCTTTTATTTCTCAGTTACGTTCGATGACTTTTAAAGTAAGTTTTAATTGTCTAAATTTATCCGAATCGAATTATGGAAAGAGACTCCGATGGCAACTGGTACGTCCAAGATCCCGGAACCCGGACGTCCTTAAAGAATTGCATAGCAGTCCAACAGAAGGTCACTTTGGAATAATGAAAACGGTGTAGCGAGTTCGAGTGTGCTTTTCTGGAGTAATGCCAGAGCTGAAGAAAAAAAAAAGCGGTGTCACTCATTAGACAGTGTGGGTCGAAAAGAACCGAAGAAAAGCAGTCGAAGGAACCTCCATCATAACTATGTAGGAGTGCCTTTGGCATTCTGGGACTCTGCCATGAATTGCTGATGGAAACAAACATATCTTCGTTGTCATTGACTACTGAACTTAAAGTGGCCTGAAGCGTATCCTGTTCCTGATCAAGAGGCTGTCATGATAACAGAGGTAACGATACAGCATTGTATTTCCAGGTTCGGAGTGCCTCTTCAGTTACATTCCGATCAAGGAAGAAATTTTACCTTGACTATCATTAAAGAACTCTGTAAGCTACTCGGCGTCGAGCAAACCCAAACGACATCTTTACATTTCAAACCAGACGGCATGGTAGAGAAGTTTCATCGAACAATCCTTAATAACCTATTGCTGGTGGTTTCCAGAAACCAACAGGATTGGGACCAAAAGTTAGCATTGTTCTTACTCACCTATCGCAATGCTGCCCACGAGACTACCGGCTATTCCTCGTTTCAGATGCTCTTCGGTCATGGCCTTCAACTGTCTTGCGATCTTTTGTTTGGTCGCCCTCCGCATGTTCCTTCATCACCTGAGGAGTACATCGAAGATCTTTAAGCAAGGTTTGAAGTAATGTACAGTTTTGCACTAGAGGAAGTGATACTCCTAAACTACAGACACCTTGGAACGGTCCTTACACAATCCTTAACAAGCTGAACGACGTCGTAGTTCGGATCCGTAAGTCATCGAAATCTAAACCTAAAGTCGTTTATTACGATAAGCTAGCCACTGACTATAACCACAGTACGTAGTCCCCGTAGTGTATATACTGTAAATAGTATACTAAGACCATGGTCTTATTTGTATATGAATTTGTAAATTTATGCATTTATTTATATGTGTTTAGCATTTGATTTGTTTTAAGTCATTTATTGCAATTATTCTTTAAGTATTTGGTTTAGTTGAAAGTACGTAAGTATGGCTTCCTGTTTAGGGACTGTACTGCCCAGGACATGCAGTCCTTGGGAGGAGGGCGATGCTATGAATTTTGTGCGTAGATTAATGATATTTTAGTGCAACTGTGTGTGAATTTCTTTTATTTTTTTGCATAATGTAACATGTAAATCTGCAAATACGATGCTTTGCAGGAAAAGTAAGAATACAAGGAAAGTCAATTTATCATTGAATAAATGGCTATCTCGCCAATTTCGCGAGATATCGCCAAGTTGCAACGATTTTGACGACAAATTTGGCGAGAATTCGCCAAAAGTCGTCAAATACGGCGACATTTTGGTCCGGTCTCTGTATCACCGTAATACGTATATAATATAAATTAAGCGATTTAAAAACAATAAACATAGCGCTTAAGAATACAGTAAGTTTGCTTAAGTAAAGCACAAAATATTTTGTGCTAATAATTTTTTAATGTGATTAATTTACAAACATATGTCAAAACCGTGAGATATCTACTCAGATATTTTCAATATTTTTCATGAAATTACACTAGCTGGACTCATTAAAATTATTATATATATATATTTTCATTATTATGATAATTGTTTTATGTAGCCGGCTGCGCAAGCGATTAATTTTTGAAAAAAAAATTATAGCGAATATAAGATCATGTATGGCAACCTCTAACACTATATAGCTCCTATATTCTATCTTTTGTTACTTACTGTTGCGAGCTCCTCGTGGCAGATCTATCCAAGTGATTGATACATTCGAAGGATTTCACAACCAAGCTTTCTGACGTATCACTGATGCTTTTAAAACCACCGCATTTCATACGCTTTTACTAGCTACTCAGCATATGTGCATTAAATCCATTGTGGAAGAGACAGCACAATGGGGAAAAAATTAAGGGAACTAAACTGCTTTTTCCTGTGGAACTATTGCCTTTTACCCTCGGAGAGAAAACTTAAAACTCAGAATGGTTTTGCGTCAGAGATCAGCTAGGCCTTAGATAGGGAGCTAAAAATTTTGTGAAATCGCAATGTCCACCTGATAAAACCGAATATGCAGTTAGAATTAATCTATTAACAGGAAATCCTCAAAAAAGAAACACAAGACCATAGTTTAAAATCTATGTCTTTGGAAACCATTAATGCCTTATATTCTGAGAATGAATAGCTGCTTGTGTTTACGTACGGCTTTGTGTTGGCTGGTAGTATTAATGCATTCGCTGGCATATTTTGCAAGCCTTTTCCGTTTTACAATATTCTTGGAAGGAACAGAATTGCTTTTGATGCTTAGATTACGGGCATGCGCATAGACTTATCTCAACTCCAATGCCACCTTGAACATTTTTCAGAGGATGTCATACTCTCTGATTCTAAAGCTGCTCTTCTAGCCATTACCATTTCTTCTTTTGAATTGCCAATGTCTGTTGAAGTTTAAAAAAGTCAGCAGTTACTCAAAGAAGTCAGCAGCTCAGAATTTCAAAGAAGTTTCCATTCCATAGTTGTATCTGAAGGCATGGTTATATCTGTCCGTTTTCTCCTAGGAGGCAAAGCTGGCCCACCTATTAGGTGCCTCCATAATAAAGTGACCACCGCTTCTGACCTAAGTAGTAGCCAATGTCTGTGGATGGTTTGGGTCCGCCGTTGGGGGGGATTCTACGATATTATACAGACGTTCTTGTGCATTTTTTCATCCAAACGTGAAAATAATAAGCGCTTCCTAATTAATAATGTTCAGCCTCAGTGAATCAACCACTTCTCCCAAGATGAATGATGTTGACTTCTCCCAAGAAGATAATAATTTGAAAGTGAAGATAAAATGATAAGATAATGGGTTAGTTAATATAAATCCTTATAGAATCGGTGTGTTCTTTTTTGGAAGCATACAACGTAGACTTCATGTAGAAGACGAAATACCCAATACTTGCTATGTCTTTGAAGAATAAATAATCCAGAAGAAGGTTTTAAATAACCTTCTATTTTAACTAAAATGAACAGATGCACGCATTTGGTGCTCACAATTCGCCATCACTTGTGGCTAACTAAATGAACAGAAAATAAGAATGTAAAATGCACATCAAATTAAGATAGCTAACGACTGGCTCCTTAGTTTAACTAAACGCTAAATCGGATGCATACAGCGAAGCCGAGCTTAGAAATATCAGTATAAACTGATAGGTGTCTAACACCATCTAGAGAGCTAAATTCAAACGCGCAGCATAAACTCGGAACTAACTGCTCTACCACTTCTTTAGAACTCTTAAAACTCAGTTTAAATGCTGCTTTCTGAAACACGTTTAGATTAGCATACTACGTCATTTAAAATTTACATTCCGGTAGGAAACTGAAATCAGGAGCGAAAGGAAAGTCAAACTAAATATAATTAATTAGAATAAAATAAAGTCCTTACACCCTTACAACTTCTTCACACGATGAAGTCCGTCAGAAGACTTATTCTCCTCGAAAAGAATGGTAATAAAAGAATTCAATATGAGTCCACACTTTTAAAGCATCTTGTATGTATATTAGAATGCATCTCCATTTGATAATTCTTAATTTTATTACCCGCGCTGGCAACAGCTATGCCTAAACACTTTTAGAAGCATTTAATTTAATTTGTCCTTTTTCACAACAAGCGTCTAGACCCCAAACATCACTTTTGCTCATCGCCCGGGTTTTGGAATGACAGAGGGAAAAAGGGAATTTCGTCCAAGCGCTCACAAATGCTCACGTTCGAAGACTGCTTGCTTATGTTGCTATCGCTTTAAATGCTAACGAATATGTGTTAGTGGTGCTATATTTACTTAGCTTAGTTTTCTTAAAAAAAACTGGCTAAAATTATAAAATACCCCCCCCCCGAAAAAAAATTATTAAAAATCTTAAAGTACGAAGAAAATTCTGTATTCTCCCTAGCTCAGTGGTTAGCGCGTTAGACTCGAGAGCAAAAGATCCCGAGATCGAATCTCGCTAATCGCTGCTTAATGTTTCCGATCTTATAGTATAAGTTCTTCTTTTTGTCTCTGTAATTTTTCTCAAGTCATGTTGACTTCCTTTTTATTTTAACTTAACGTCTTTCATGTATTTTTTCCTATTTCTGCTCCCTTTTATTAACTATGATGTGGAGGTAGAGGGTTCTTTACGTCAGGCACTCCGTAATAATTAATCCTTGGATCCTTGGAATAAACTGGCTAATTTTACTCTGTATATTGTGTATTATAAAAATAAATAATAAAATATAATAAAAATAATAAATATAATATTTTTTTTATTATAAAAATAAATAATAAAATATAATAAATAATTGTGTATTATAAAAATAAATAATAAAATTCTGAAATAATAAAACGGTCCTTTTCAGGGCCGTTTTATTATTTCAGAAGACACGCTAGTATTTTCTGAAGACATATTCACATTAATTTCAAACACACACGATACGCTATAGACTAAAATTCCCTATACTCAAAATCCCTTTTCCCTTCTTCATTTCCCAGAATAGGGATAAAACCGGCTATGAGCAAAAGAAAGGTTTGGGGTCTAGACGCTTGTTTTTTCACATATCGCGTAAGCTTAGTAATCACATTTACTATCTGCGCATAAAGTTCATTGATTGTCACATTTTTCGTATTTTGTGAATATTTATTTCAAAATATGTTTTTTATTTTATTAGCCTGGGCTGTTGTTTTTATGTTATAACTGTAGAAACAAGCAACAAAATATTTTCCACTCTGAATGCATATACAGACATTTATTTGGATGTTTTACCTTTTTCTATTTATTTCTGGTAACCGTTTTGGTATGGAAATAATACTGTTAATTCTGAACACAAATTTTTCATTTTGTGATGAAAAAAGTATTTGATTTCAGAGTTGCGGTAGTGATACTAAAATCTGAATTATTAATTTTCAGAGAAAAGACTGGAGTAATCACAAACTGGAATGCAGATTTCTGAAGAACCTACCAGATTATGAGTTAACTTACATTATTCAAATAGTGGGGAAAATAATTATAAAAGTAAAAGTAAGTTATATTCCTCCTTTCGATTTTTCTTTTAGTAAGTTACAGCAGTACAGGAATTAAGTAAGTAAAACTGTTGAATTAAAAATTAAATTTACTAATTCCAGAATTGTCTAATAAGAGGAAAAATATAGTACATAATGACTTCATTCTTTTAATTATTGATATTAATCTGCGTGCAAGTGTTAATAATCTGCTTGCTTTGAAGTAAAATTAGAGAAGTTGCTTTTAGCGTAGCGTCGGTTTACGGATTTAAATTCTTCCCGAAAATTGTTTGTTAACAGAAATGCTCATAAACTGAAACTATTAGCTAGTACTAGTTCATAAACTAAGAATTAATATAAAATAAATTAATTCGTTCCTTGACCACAGCTGATTGTGTATTTAAACTTTTTAACAGTACTTCGTGCACAGGTTCACAACATGAAACCAATTGAAACATTAAATGAGAAACATCCGATATTAGCTTCCTTGAGCTTGGATTTTAGCTCAAGCTGTGGGAGGTTAATAGCTGTTGGTTGAATTCTGCTGTTATTACTCACACGGTCAGCGTAGGATAATCCCTTCTGCACAAGGATGAATAGGCATGATTGAATAGGCACAGCCTCTGAAATTTGCAGTATGTTCCAGACCACAATGGCAGCAGCGTGGATGCTCCTCTTTTGTTGTTTTGCAGTCTTTAGACTCGTGGTCTGCATCACATTTTACGCAGCGAGGTGAAAGACGGCACTATTTCTGGGCGTGCAAAAAGGTTGGCAGAGGAAACACTGCGTGATTCGAAACCTTCCATTGTAGCCTTCAACTTTAATTCCGAGTCTCATGAGATAGTACACGTTGTGTACAAGACTTTTCAATCGTGGGAAGAATGATAAGAAACAAGGGCATCTTGGCAATATCCGCTGCGAGTCATCTGCACGACTTTTTACTTGAAAACCCTCTATAGCCAAGTTTACTCCGATATCGTCGACACTGGTGTCGACAGAGAGACCTCTGATGACTATTTTAACGTTTTTATCCGATGCAAGCTCGTAGGCGTGGAACTTAATTTGTTTGCTGTCCAGCAAGCCGCTTACTTTAGGGTAGGCTTCGATGTTAAAAACTTTTACCTGTAATTCGATTCTTGCTTTCAGTTGAGCCTTAAAATCATTTATCCGGATTTTTGCAGGATTTAAGTGAGGTCCTTCCATGAATACCGTGAGTCGTTGATAATCGGAGGGAGTTTTTCACTCTTATTCGGGTAGGTGAATTTTCCATCACGTGAGTTGCCCGAGTCTTCTTGATTCAATAGCGAATCAGCTGAGAGCTTGGCCTCCTCGGCTGGTAGCAAACACAGTTCTGCCCTGACTTCAAATAGTGGGATTAAGTAAATGGAATTAAATAGTTAATTAATAAATGGATCAATAAATGAAATTAAATAGTTCTTCGGGGATAGCAGTAAGTTTCTGTTGTTTAGATTTTGTGACGACATTTTTCTTTGTCGGGTTTTGGCTCTGAGTGTGAGCCTCATCATCGCTTTCATTTGGAAGGATGGCGAATATGCTTCCACTAGGTACGGCTGGCGAGTTGGGAGTCCTTCTGCGCTTATTTCGAACCAACTCGAAGTTCATGACAGTGAATAGGTTCAGCGAAGTTAGTAGCTGAAGAATCATCAGTAGCCTGGGGAAGTGGAAATAACTCCGGGAGCTGGTCCTTGTAAATACGCATTTCGTCCACTATCAGAAATAAAAATTTCCGCACGAGATAGTAATCCGCTGATCCTCTTCTTTCAGAGTATTATTTGCTTCACCATTTCTTAGTTCAACATAATCCGAAAATACATGTTTCACAAAAGCCATTTTCCAGTTCCGTCAATATTTGTGAGAAAAGGTTCAAATCCTGCAAATACACGAGAGAATGCAGAATAAATCTGCAGTAGCTTAAGACTGATGGACTTGTATCGCTCACAACGTCAAACTACGCACAGGAATTCCGAGCAAGAATCGAGCTTCACTAGTCAAACTAACTACGCAATTGAATCCTATTCTCGCTCGTACTCACCTGCACGCAACGGTACGAAACACTCCTCTTCCATTCTTATTACTTCTGCGTAATATAGAAAATAAAAGGCTCGGCTTCTGAAATAACCTCTGCAATTTCTCTTTTTACTTCCTTGCAGGAAATAAAGGAAGTATTGCAATCACGAAAACTTCCGGGTACCATATTGCAAAGAAAATATCCATTTTAACCGCTATAGAATGCAATTTAACGATGTTTTTGCGTGACATCTGTACGTAAGGACAGAATAAAGGACTCTATTTCCCCAAACGAATCATGAAACGCATTTAAAATGGATTCAGAAGAGATTTCTTCATGGTGTCTGTACCCACGTATGTATGTATGCATGTATCTCGTATAACTCAAAAACGATTAGTCTCAGAATGATGAAATCTTGTATATAGGACTGCTATAACATGTAGATGTGCACCTCCCTTTTTGGTTGCAATCGGCCGCAGTGCATATATATATATATATATATATTGAGCTCAGGTGTTTTATTCTTATATGTTGGTAAATTGCTCATTTTTTGCTTTAAAAATGATTTAATTATGTTATTCTTATCTTCCCATTAAGGTTTTCATACCTTGGTAAATCTGCATGCAATATTTGTAGAATTATCAACAATTTAAAAGTTGTTTAGGTGCGGCTAAGTCAAATTATTTTTACCATAGCAGCCATATTTGCTTACATTTGAAACGTAACAGAATAGTGGATTTGTTGCCAATCTAGAGAAACTAAGCTTCGCAACAACAAAGATAACGCCTTAGTGCCGAAGTGTCGTTACGATAAATAAATATAGTGAATTTTAAAGAGTGCATTTATTCTATTGTGGTTTATGCACACTCGACGAAATAGATTTAATTCAATCCAATAAGTTTAAATGAAATACAAGAAAACATGCGTGTAATTTAATATTCCGTACAGGGAAGACGTGTGTTGTTACACATCAGATTTTTTTAAATCGTAAAACTGCTTGCAAATCATATCAGCATACATTCCGGAATGACCAAACCTTATGGCGAAAGCAGGCAGAAAGGAAAGAAATAAATTAAGTAGCATTTCCTTAGTCTAGTTTGGTTGATTTTAATTACGGCACAGCACTCGAGGATATCTGTCTAAGGGAAGCGATACCTTCGTGGAGAACTGGCTTGTATACTCATTACAATGGGGAAAACCAAAAAAAACGCCGATGCAATCAGCCCATTCGCTGTTATTCGAGCCACGGACCGAACTACCAGTGTTCAGGGACTTAACAACTCGGCGGCTGGGTGGGGCTTCAGCGTTTCGCTAGTAAAATGTAAATATAAATGTCACAAAGTTACTTCAAAACACCTTTGAAAATATAGTTGGCCAAATCATCAATGATGCTACAAAATGTTACATCGGAATATAAATATCTTGCTGATCATCGATGTTAGGATTCATTCATGCCTATTCATTTATTATTTTTATTTCCAATGGCTAGGCAAAAAGGCAAGGCTAAAGGTTGTAGAATGTTATGGTTGATTTCAAAATTTGGAACTCATTAAAAAATATGCCTTCTTTTATTTAGGGTAAAGACTGGGCTCTTATAACGGATCAGATAGGAAATGACACTGTGAGTTTTGCTGACATCGCCAGCCGTAAGTAATTATTTTGATACATCTGTTGCGAAGCAAAAGATTTATGAGTCTGCTTTTTACATTTAAATCTCTCTTCTGGTGTTTCGTTAAAATCAAAAGATTATTAATCATGTAAAATTACTTTATCATAACAAAATCATCAACATGCTATCTCTCACTAAAACTAACTACTCAGCTCGTCTTCCTGTAAACGCATAAATTTCAATTCAACTTTAGAGATAGCCACAAACACTTTTCATTTAAGCATAGAACAGAACAAATCAAAACACCAGGAAAAGATAAATCTCACTCTAAGAAGCCAAAACACCAGTTCAGTTAAATTAATAAATCTAATCGTATAGTTACAAATTACAAACATCATTAAATTCTTCTACGCCCGCAATAAATAAACTACCCAGGTTCGAATGGAAGTTTAACCATGTTTTACTAAAGGATCACATGGGTAACCTACAGTAGACCACAAGATAAAAACACACAAAAAACATGCAATAGTAAATCAATAACATACATTTATTTAATATTCCAAAAATTTTAATTATGGATAGCTAATCAAACTACCACTACAAAACAACATTATCCAAAAATGTCTCGTAAATTTTCATTTGACAATCTGTACAACTATCAATATTGCACCCAAAACTTATTAGTTATGTACTTTACAATACTCACATTTCAATTTTCCAATAAGAAATAATTCAACTTGAAACAATGGACAATGTATCTTCTGACAAATTGAAATTAATTAAACTACTTGATAGAATATTGAATGCACATCAATTCAGCGAAAATTTTCTTTAAGAAGGAATTACTTGCCCTCAATTTAATTTAAATTATTACGCGATCTCTATTACATCTTTAATCACTTTCTCAAATTAATAATTAAATAACCAGTAACAAAAGCCATACGAGAGAGAGAGAGAAACAAAAATGAACACTCACGGTAAACCGCATACACCGACCGTTTGTAGAGCTCGGGAGTTGAGGGATCATTTCGTAAACACGTCGGAAACAGTATTCGGACGATAGTCTTCGAAACCATAGTCTGTTAACCTTTAGAGGCAGTCATGGTTGGCCAGTTCATTCGCGGTCAAAAACATCAAGTCTGACGACTCCTTCCAGCACTTCACCTCCTTTTCCAGAATCCCACACAGTCAATTAGTATAAAAACATTATCACTCAGACAGCCAGGACGATTCTGGAAGCCGCAATCAATCTGTGGAACTCATGCAGTTGCCGGATCATTTCCTACACACGTTGGAAACAATATTCGGACGAAACAAAATTAGTTGTCGAATAGAGGCACTCACGGTTAGCTATTTCGTACGCTGTCAAAAACTAAGTCGGACGACTCTTCATCTCCTTTTTAAGAATCCAGCACAGACAAGCATTAGAAAACGATTATCACGTCGTCAGCTTCGCCAATTCTCTATAATAGGAAGTCCTACAACATGAATGTTCACAATTTCCACAAGGAAAAACCCTCCAGCCACGGAAACAGAACCAAACGTTTGAGAATGGGAACGTAGCATAGATCTTAACTGAAATTCGCCGAAATTGCAACGGTAGGGGCCGGCAAGGCTCTCGGACAAATTCTCGCCCTGACAATTTCGTCCAACCATAACCGTACAGCGGGCGTCGGCCCCGAGGGGGAACCGCCGGTCCTCTTTCTCTCCTCCGAAAGTCTCGAAAATCTTAAAAATCTCCCCCGCCTCTGTGTGCGACTAATTTTAAAACCTCGCGACGCTCAAAATGTGGATCGCCTCTATAATTACTATTGGTTCAAAAAATCAATAAAATTAAAATTCACCAATCCTACACATAACAGTAATCCTCTCTAACCACTAGAACCAGAGCAATAAATACTAACCTAAATTCTAAGAAAATCAGTCCTTTCGTTTCACAGTGACAAGCCCCTATTTTCACGCGCAAAGCCAAGGGATGTTTACAGCGTAACTCGCTTAACAAATGCGACATTTTAAATACTTTTACCCCATAATTCTATCAAGAATCGCCGCCGCTAGAGCTATTCACCTTTGAACGAAAAAACACATGTTCGCCCCCGCAAGATAAGGGGATGAAAAAATGCAGCTGGCCGCCGACAATTGACCCCCAAAATTCTCCGTCCGTGAGAACGCAAAAGTCTGTCTATTGCTGTGCAACCTTTTCTGCTAACTTAAAAGAACTTTACCCAAATCAATGAAAGAGTTAAAACAGCAGTATAATTTAAAAATTAAATCTCAACCAATAACATTAAAATTTCACTATTGACTGTAAATTAATAAAATCATTAAGCACTGTAAAATCTACACAACACATCCTTGTCAAACCGGCCACAGTCCTCAATGTGGCTATTTTGACGAAGCTATAGCTCGAATTATAATATGGAAATTTTAAAAGTTCGCAAATATTTATGCAATGTCAGTTTTAAGAAAAAAATCGATCTTTTCATACTTTCAAGATTTTTTATTTGCTCTGATTTTATTTTTTCACTCTCATTTGATTTTCGAGACTTCTTCGCGAGAATCTTTTTGTCCTAGCACACGTTACCACTAATACTACCCTAACTTCCATTTTGTTATAAGAAGTGTAGTAAAACTGCATTTATTTTTTTGTAATATTCAGCTCGAAATTCTAAACGTAGCGATACTCGAAATCATTTATTTTTGGATCATCAGATGGTTTCTTTCCCTGCTGATTGCAATAACAATGTTAATAATTTCATAAATGAGTCAGCTATGAAAATTTTAAACGCGAAAGAAATATTTTTTCTACCAACATGTTGAATACATATTTGGTAAAATGATTTTGAGTTTAACCAATCAACTGAAAAAACCAAATTGCTTTCTAATATTTTATCTTCAGGCCAATTACACATAGAAGTGACAGTCGAATGCTATAGTATTAATAATCACCATTCTATACCTGTGCTTCATAGAAATTATGACATTATTTGTAACCATCTACGAGGGTAAGTTGAAAAATAAGTTTTCCCTGTCGACTGTGGTCAGAGTTGTGTATGAAAGTCAAAAAATAGAATGAGACATTAAAGATATGACATACCTTTATTTTCCCACATAGGTACCAAGTACATTGAGACATTTGTCATATCGCTTGATAAGCTTCAAAAAGCCCTCCAGGAAAAAATCAGGGCTTTGCAAATGGAAGAAGTTTTGAACGGCTTGTTTCACTTCAGTATTGCTTCCAAAGTGCCTTTCCCATGCGTTGTTCCTTGTGTGTCGAGGTCAGTTGTCGGGGCACCCATCGTGCTGACACTTTTCTGTATCAAAGAATGTCGTGGATGATGTTTTGAGCTCGCTCATGTGAGATTCCAAGTTCTTCCGCTACTTCATCGATAGTGATACGCCGGTCGCTCTAATCATGTCATCCACCTTCCTGACATTTGCATCTGTAGTGGCCGTGCGCGTCCGTCCAGCTCTCGGTATGTCCTCCACTTGCTGACGTCCATCACTGAATGTGCGACACCATCTCCGCACCATTTGCTTCGACATCACACCTGGCCCATAGACTTCCACGAGGCTTTTATGAATTTCTGTTCCTGATACTCCACGTGCCCATTCATGGCGGATAACCGCTCTCACTTCCTCCTTTGACCACGAATTCAAAACGCACCTTCTCTCCATACCTACCGGGGCTCAAATGAGAGGCTGGTCTCCGCTTTGCGCAGGCACTGCAACAGCGCCATCTGCTTGATTTGCAGCGACCTCTACCCAATGGTGTATCGGTGACTTGCGCGTTTTCCTGCTGTGTCGCCTTTCGCCCATAGCCGTTCAACGCTTCTTCCATATGCAAAGCCCTGAATTTTTCTTGGAGGAGTTTTTGAAGCTTATCAAGGGATATGACAAATGTCTCAATGTACTTGGTACCTATGTGAAAAAATAAAGGTATGTCATATCTTTAATGTCTCATTCTATTTTTTGACTTTCATACACAACTCTGACCACAGTCGATAGGGAAAACTTATTTTTCAACTTACCCTCGTATTACATAATACGGAAATGAAATGAAGAAATTACGCCTCCCAGCCGGTACAGTGATGCTGATTGTCGTAGCGATGGGCTCGAGTTCGAATCCCTGAGAAGGCATGGTTGTAACTGTTCGTCCCTTCACAGGATGCAATGGTGAACACCTGTTTGGTGCTTTCATAACGCAATGGCCACTACTTCCGGCCTTCGTAGTGGCTCAAAGCTAATGGCTATTAAATAAAGCAGCCGGACATTAAAAGAGCTTTTTTTAACGTTTTGTGTGTTATCTTAATCGATTAAATATCATGTTCGTTGTACATACAATTCAATTCAACAGCAATATCTCAAAATATTTAAAAACAGCAAAACAGTATATCTTTAGAATTTTCGATACACAGTCTTGCGCACAGGAGTTAATGTTTTTTTCTTTTCCTACAGTGTTGCTACTGCTAGCTTTGAAATCGTTGAATTTGTTAATCAAAAATTCCTTAATGTTTTAAAAAAATTTAAATAGATAATAAAAAAAATTCTAAATTAAAAATTCGAGCTTCATCCAAGTTCCCATGTTCGGTTGGAGGACTGCGTTATTGAAAATTCGATGGTTCTAGGTACCGTTCTTTCTCCACAATGCGAGAAACATTCATACGTTCATGCAGATTCTTAATTATTTAGTTTCTTTAAATATAACATACGGCGAAAATATTTGGTGGCAACACTTTGAAAAGTGAATCGACGCAAAATGTCGTTTTGAAATTAGTAATTCTTCTGGGCTAACATAAAGATGAAATTATACGTTTTAAAAATACTTGTAAGTCTGACAGGCCAAAAACTATGCTGCTTTTCGAAAAATT
This sequence comes from Stegodyphus mimosarum, assembly GCA_000611955.2. Lineage (NCBI taxonomy): Eukaryota > Metazoa > Arthropoda > Arachnida > Araneae > Eresidae > Stegodyphus > Stegodyphus mimosarum. The sequence goes on along the minus strand of KK118092.1, from coordinate 92,182 downwards.
ATTTATCACCTCAGCAGATGATGTAAAATTATATAGAAGATTTAAAATCATCTGTTTAAGGCCGAGAATTCTGCAGATGATTTTTAATTCTATATTTTACACTATTCACTATTTGCAAACGTTGACATTTTGCGAGGCACTTCCAAAGAATAACACCCGTTTGGTAACAAACAAATAAACAAACAAAACTTGAAAGAAGCTGTTTGAGCAAATAGCATTCACCGAATATAACATGGAAACATATTACACATAACATAAAACATATAACATATAACATATTCCAAATATAACATGGAAAAAAATCCTTGTTCACAGAAACAGCTTCTGCGAAAAGGGAATAAAAACTTAATAGCTTTATTTGAAATACCTTTAAATTCTTTTTTTTCCTTCAGTTCAGCCTAAAGTTAGTAAGTGTGTTATTTTGAAATCTTCAGTTAGAGTTCAATCACAGAAATTTCCTATCAGTTGTTCTTTTCCTTCACGAGATTTTTGAATTTAATAGTTAAAAATAATTTGTTTCTTTGCGTATCACCTATTTTTCACTTGCATACCACCGGTTGAGAATCGCTACTACAGACCATTGGCTAGTGCTTCGCAGATTCCGAAAGTGAAAACTTTCATTAGAACGGATTCTGCCACAAACACTCGGTGGGTATCGGGGCGAAATAGTGACGATCGTCAGAACTGTAGGCAAGTTAGTTGACAGCGGATACAATTTCGTTTCAATAGAAAAGCACAACAATGAGCGTAAGTACGAATACTGACTTGTATCATCTGACTTGTATCACACGGCATGTTGTGATGCACCAAGGAAATCTTTCTACGCCATTTCCAATACAGCATCCAGGCAGAAAGAGGATATTTACAGGACATTCATTTCAAGGTTCATTGGTGTCTGTGTTGACCTTATGCGCAGTCAATGCCTTGGTGCACAGTGTTATTTCGCAATAACATATCCACAGGCACGAAGCACGTTCCCAACAAACAGCAGGCAAAATAATTAGTGAACTGACGTGGCTACACTTCATACATTGCGGTAAAAAAAATGTGTTGAATTTTGAAACTTTCGCCATGAAACGTTGTATTATCATTATAATTATATCTGTATACGTACAATTTTAAGAAGATAGTCTAGAATGATGTGGATTAAAAACTAATTTTAAAGTTTGACCCAAATAAGCGAAGGAATAAATGGAAAAATTATTCCAAGCAAAGTTGCCTATGAAAAATAAATCGCCTATTTTCTAAACATTTTTACGGGATTTTAATTCTAAAAATAGCATTTAATGTATATAATTAGTCTAATGGACTTTCTGGAGTATTTTATTGCAAACATATGCTAATACATCGATTTTATGATAAGTGAAATTTTAATGTTTTAAACGGCAATTTTTTAAAAATATTTTATAAATTAACAGCTGAAAAAAAGCTTTTTTAAATTAGTTCTCGTACGAATGTTTCACCACGTTATTCGTAAAGATTACAACCGAAAACCTAGCGGCAAAAACATCGCGGAAGAAAACGTTGCGGAGAAAACAACGCAAGGCGAAAATGTCGTGGTACAAAACATCGTGGGAAGAAACAAAGAGAAAACATCCCAGTTCTAAAACATTGCGGTACAAAATACCGTCGTCGAAAATAAAGCGGTTCAAAAACTTCGCAGTTTAAAAACATCGTCGTCGAAAATATCGTGATAAAAAATAAAGTAGCTATAAATCATCGCATGACGATAACATCGAAGACATGCGTTTTTCAGGCTTTAATAATTGTTAATGGATATTCGCATAATGATTTACGAGAGCAAGGTGGAAAGAAGGATAATTTTTACTTCCATATTTTCTTTTTCTATTCTTTTTTAGATTATACTTTTCATGAAATATTATAGTAAAACTTTATACAAAAATAATTTATTAATGACTTTTGTTAGTTAACTATGTCAGTTTAAAATTAAATTGCACTAATTTTCTATGCTTAAGTTTTTATTTTACATTTTCAGAAAATATTTATTAGCCTAATAAAAAATATGAAAGTGAAAATTATCCTTCGTTCCATCTTGCGCTCACAAATCATTATGCGAGTAGCCTTTTACAATTATTAAACAATCATTGAATTTTGCAATTATTTAAAGCCTGAAAAACGCATGTCTGCGATGTTATCGTCATGCGATGATTTGCAGGTACTTTATTTTTCACCACGAAATTTTCGAAGGCGATGTTTTTAAACTGCGAAGTTTTGAACCGCTTTATTTTCGACAACGATGCTTTGTACCACGATGTTTTAGAACTGCTATGTTTTCTCTTTGCTTTATTTTCTCCCATGATGTTTTGTAGGACGACGTTTTTGCCTTGCGTTGTTTTCTCCGTGATGTTTTCGTCCGCGATGTTATCGGCGGACACAATTCGTAAATAATACTATCTCACTGAACTACACTGGTGTGCAAAAATTAAGGACGAGACGGTTTCTTCAATATAACTTTGTACAAAAGCGTTCCAAATCATCACATTTAATACCGTAAGATCCCCAATACGTAAGGACATGAGTAATGTAAGCAACACTTACTAAAAGAGAAATCAGAGGGATAAAAAGAAGCTTTATTGAAAAAGTAGCATGGAGCGCAATGCGACTGAAGGCCGAAACATCCCTGTGATGGGTGTCCAGCAAGAAACATCCGGTCTTTAATAGGGGATATGATTTCCCTGAATGCTAGGCAGGTTTCACATCATTTGTGCATGCTGGATATGTGGTTGTTAATGAGCTGTTGAGACACTGCTGCTCGTTCCTCTTGTAGCACCAAACGCAGTTTCGGAATCGTTACTGGCGATAAGTTACGTGCTGCCACGGGTCTCTCTAGTAAATTCCATACATGCTTGACGGGATTTGGATTCAGAGACCTTGCCGATTAATCCATGTGTTCAATATCTTCACTCTCCAACAGCTCTTCGACAGTAACTGTGCGATGAGGTGGAGCGTTGTCGTCCATGAAGAGGAACTGAGGACCCATAGCCCTTGTGAAAAGACGCATGTAAGGAAGAAGAACCTCGTTACAATAGCAGTCCCAGATGACGAACCTCCTTGGAGATATGAAGATCGGTCCGGCTACCAAGCATTATGTCTGCTCGAACAAGAACTCCGCGACCTCCAAAACAGTCCCTTTTGATGATGTTGAATGGGTTATTGCGTGTTCCCTGCTCTGTCCATATGTGTATGTGTCTGGAATCGCAACTCAGACTAAATCTGCTCTCATCTGTAAAGAGTACTCGTCCCCATTCATTGTCTTTCCAATTCCGGTGTTCCCGGCACCACAGAGAACGCCTTCTTTGATGGGCAGGCGTTAGAGGTACACACCATACAGGGCGTCGTGCAAACAGACCACCACCGTGCAGTCTTCTGGCCACGGTAAAACGCGATATCGGTCGTCCAGTCGCCTGTGTCGTGTGTCTAGCGATTTCTCCCGCTGTCTGCCGCCTGTTTCTTCTGGCCTGTAAGGCAATATACCGGTCATCTGCGGGTGTGGTTCCTCGTGGACGACCACTACTAAACCCCCGGATAGCTGTTCCTGTAGTTTGAAATTGTCTCCAAAGTCGTGAAACGATGCTGTGAGCAATTCCGAACTCTGCAGCCACACTTGACACACTGCGGCCTTCCTCCAACTTCCCAATGATTCGACCTCGGGTAAAAGCATCCAGATGTCGTCTAACAGATTGATTATTCGCCATTTCTCGCTGAGGCAGCAACTCGGTGTGATTTTAACTGCTATACGGCGTGCAATCTTTTTGCCAGAAATACTGATCTTAGACCGACAACATGCTTTACACTACTCAGACACTCCCCCATTACGTCTACCTGCATATCTGCGCATGTGCTACCGTACATCACCTTACTTAATCTCCTGACTGGTCTTTCTGTCCGCTCTGCCTCTTCGTTCAGCTGATATGCTAATTTTTCGACTTCGTCCTTAATTTTTGCACACCAGTGTATTTTCTGTGTTTGATAGTTAAAATATTTGTCATCAAAAGCATTTTAGGAGTGAATACGATTCGGTTTGCGGCGTTTTTGTTGCAAATACTGTGTATCTATTATATAAAAATGAATAAATTCCTCACGCCTGAAATGATGAAAATTCAAATTATTATTTTTTGTGCTCTTTTGTAAGATATTTTTGCTAAAATTGTATTATAAAAGCAACAGTTGAATGCAATATGCAGTCACAGCATTCAACGTCTTCTTATTAATCAAGATACGGATGAATTGGATTCCGACCCTAAACTGAAGCTTGCGTTCAAGGAAGTAGCAGCGCAAGTCAGAGAATACATCGGTGAGGAAAACATGCCTCCACAGGATCAGGTTTTTGAAATAATTGGAAAGGTATGTCGAAGTTCATAATGTTATAACAAATTAAAAAAAAGTGTGTTAAAACGTTTACTTTAACCACTTATTGATAATTCTGGCATAACTGTTTTAAATGTGCTTAATATTTATTTAGAACTTGTAAAATGTCAAGATGAGGATAATACTCATTGAAAATTTCAAACTCAATGTAAAGTAGCATAATTAGAAACTTTTCAAAGAATACTGTTGAAGTACTTAGTAGAAATAGATATGCAAAATATAGATATTTCACGGATGTCAGTAATATTATGTAGTATTTTTTAAAAGCGCTTCTTTTCATCAGAAAGACATTTAACGTTTCATGTGAATATTGCGCAATTCCTATCCGATAAAGGTATAGAAATATCTTCATGTCATGAAACCGTATAATTTAAGGTTAAGAAGTTAGAAATATATAAATAGCAGATGCTGTTCCTTTACTTAGGATTTTACAAGAAAATCTATTTTATGCGTGAAAAATCTACTAAATTATTCGTTTCATCATTCCAGTCGGAGACTGGGAATAGTTTTAGTTCTTAGTGACCTTGTCAGGACTGAGTGTATGGTACATATTCTTGGCGAACATCTTCGTGTAAATCTTAAGTCCTGATCTTGAACAGGGACCTGAATGCAGCTATGTTCTGTGGTAGAATACTGTGATTAAGTGGTAGAATAACTATACGTAAGATGGATTTAAAGTCCTCTTTTATTAAACCACAATTATTTACAGCCACTTCCCAACTCGGGAGGGATACAGAAAATAATGACCACACTTGGGTCTAAACTAAACAATCAAATTATTTAAACTAAAACTAAATAGAAATTAAGTAGTCGTTGCTCACAGAACTATGAACGCGAGGTTGGCCTCTATGCTGAAGGGTGCTTAGCAAGATTTAACTAATATTAACGCACTTAGAATTACTTCAATAAGTAATAGCGTAACAGCGCTACGGCTTAGAATTTAAATACTAGCTGGTCAGGCGAACGTTGAACAGAGTAACAGTGGTCTGAGACTAAAAGCTCTCTCACCCTGAGAGGTTCCTACCTCTCGTTTAAGTAGAATTTGGCTCCACTTCAAATTAGCATAAAGCTGAAACGCACGCTTATTCTAACGGGAAATTGAAATAAGAACAGATAGAAAAAGGCAAATTAAAATAAAACTTTGTTAGTTAAACTAAACCTTACAACCTTATCCACTCGATCCATCGGTGATCAAATAGATGCTTGTATAAGTAGGTTCAATCAAATTTCTGAACTGCTTTGAATTTTATTTATAGTTATTTATTACGAATACAACTAAGAAATTATATCTAAAATATCTAAGCGCAGGCAGTAACTTATATGTAGTAAAGATACTGAAGGGATGAGCCATTGTTGCTATTGAAATTCTTGTGTAGAAAGTATTAGATCAAGAATCTTTGCTCTTGAGAAGTACATTTTTAGTCTACAGTGAACATACATCTAAATGGACTCCGATGTAGTCGACGATACGAGAAGAGACCGCACAAAACGAAAGCAAGATGGAAGGATATTGATCTCATTCTCAAATCTCATTCTTCTGCTTTCGCTTGCCAATACAGTCTACAATCTGTCCTGGTATGCTTGACAACATGGTCAACCTAAGCCATAGCAACACAATTTGTAAATTAGTAAAGTGGTGAGACAAATTGAAATACTTACAGGTGTGCTAGTGAAATACATGAATTGTCTTCCAAAGTTAGCATTCACATCATGAATACAAAAGTATCACAGGCTTATGTATAGCTGAAAAAAAAACGATGAAACGTTTCTACATAAGCTACATTACTATTACCATTTACCAATTCCTAAAACTGTCAGGACTGAGTGTTCTATGCATACTCTTGGCGAACATATTCGTGAGGTAGTTGAAGTCCTGATCTTGAACAGGGAGCTGAATGCAGCTATGTTCTGTGGTAGAATTCTGTGGTTAAGTGGTAGAATAACTGCACGTAAGAAGGATTTAAAATCCTCTTTTATTAAACCACAATTATGTACAGCCACTTCCCAACTCGGGAGGGATAACAGAAAATAATGACCGCACTTGGGTCTAACTTGAACAATCAAATAAATTAAACTAAAAATAGAAATTATGTAGTCGTTTCTCACAGAGCTATAAACGCGAGGTTGGTCTCTAATGCTTAATGCTCAATGGTGCGTAGCAAGATTTAGCTAATACCAACGCACTTAGATTATTTCAATAAGTAATAGCGTAACAGCGCTAAGGCTTCGAATTTAAATACTAGCTAGTCAGGCGAACGTCGAACAGAGCAGCAGTGATCTGAGACTAAAAGCTCTCTCACTCCAAGAAGTTCCTCGCTAACGTTTAAATACAAACTTGGCTCCACTTCAAATTAGCATAAAGTTGAAACGCGCGCTCATTCTAACGGGAAGTTGAAATAAGAAATCATAGGATAGGGAAATTAAAAATAAAACTTTGTTAGTTTAAACTAAAACCTTACAAAACCAAAATTGTGCTCAATTTCAAAGCTTTTTAATCATGTTCCTTCTTAATGAATAGGTAACAAAATGATGATAATACAAAGAATTTTTTTTTGAATAGATCCAGATTTTTAAAATCTTTAAGAAACCTACCGTACGCAGTAATTCTTTTTTTCGGTCAAATACTTCATTTAATGTATTCATTAACAGCTAACAAATTTATGCTATGTAGTTTTATTCCAGAGTTTATTATACAGTTGCGTAAAGGTTTTTTTATAACAATTGAATTCAATAAAGCGAGAAATGCTCTACAAGTCTTAAAGAAATTCCTTTCTTTAGCTTAACCATCACAGGTAGAATTTATTTTGTTCGACGAAAAATTCTACCATAGAGAACTGAAAACACCAAAAATTATCATTTTCAACATCCTCCCGCAGCAATTCTATTTTACCTATTTTAAGTTCGCGAAACTATTTGCTGAACATGTTCAACCTTAAATGAAATGCTGAATTTCCTCAACAACATCTGGTTGAACCAGGGGTTGCACCAGTTTCAAGAAGTGCTAATATGTCTTTGAACTAATTTTAATTTTACTGATGGGCAATGAAGAAGCTTTCAGTTCTATCTGATGCTTGCAATTTTGAAGTTTCTAAATTTTCACCAATTTTGTTTTTCCGAAAACTTACGTTTGTACTGATTTTAATTTAATTTTTTTTTCTGAAATTTTTTTGATGTGCTTTATGACCCAAATTCTTGCATGGTGTTTAAAATTATTATTTTTAGTAAGTCTCCCAAAATTTTCTTTACAAGTTTAAATAATTGTTGTGATCTCACCTTCTGCTTCGATCATTGAATCCTCTGTAAGGATGATAGTTCTATCGTGATGTTGTCCCCGGCAATTAGAGACTTAATACTTAAAACAGCTGTACGAATATTTCTGTGGAACGTTCCAGAACTGTAAGTTTTTTCATTTTGTGAAAATAAATTTTATCAAGCTATCATCGGTTCGGTTGTAAGGTTTTAGTTAATCTAACAAAGTTTTATTTTAATTTAAATCTTTCTATCCCTTCTCATTTTCAACTTCACGTTAGAAGAAACGCGCGTTTTCAGCTTTATGCTAATTTGAAGTGGAGCCAAGTTATATTTAAACCAGAGGTAGAAACCTCTCAGTGTGAGAGAGCTTTTAGTCTCAGATCACGGTCACTCTATTCGACGTTCGCCTGACCAGCTAGCATTTAAATTCTAAGTCATAGCGCTTTATGTGGTTGCTTACTGAAATAAATCCAAGTGCGTCAGTATTAGTAAATCTTGCTACGCACCATTTAGTTAGCGGCCAATTTTATAACAGTTTTAAATCTATCTGATTGTTCATTTTAGACCCAAGTGTGGTCTTTACTTTCTGTATCCCTCCCGAGTTGGGAAGTGGTTGTAAATAATTTTGATCTAATAAAAGAGGATTTTAAATCCCTTTCAAGTGCAGTTATTCTACCACTGCATCACAGCATCTACCACAGAATAGCTGCATTCAGCTCCCTGTTCCAGATCAGGACTTAAGGAGTTCACGAAGATGTTTGCCAAGAATATGCACCGAACACTCAGTCCTGACACGGTGTGCATTCAGTCCATTACGAACCTGTACGCACCCTACAATAGTTAAATGAAGATGAATACATTTTCTTTAACATTTAAACCTCAAATAAATTAGTCTATATGTTTTATGTATTACATTGGCTTTATGTTATTAGGTAAGACATTTATGTGCAGGGGATATGATGAATATCCCCTGCACATTGTGATTGATTGAAAAGCAATAAAATATTTTGAAAATTACTTTTTAAAAATATTTACCTAAAATCATACAATAATGTCTTTGATGCTGCAATATAAAAACAGAAATTTTCAATTGATTAATTTTTTATGTTCATAAAGTAAAAAGGATTTAATCAACAAAAGACTTTCGCTTATAAGTAATATCATATTACCGCGATTGTGAGCGCTATCTTTCCCATCCACGTAACTGGAAACTTCAGAGTCCCTGCAGCAAGTCCTTATCTCGAAAAAAATTGATGACATGTATTAGTTCGTATTGTCCATGGTAAGGTGTATTTGTTAATGAATAGCAGTGTACTAGTGTTCAAAATTACAAGAACTAATACGTTTTTTCCGGAAATGTGGCCAATACAAGGGAATAGTGTCGGCAGGGAATACGTAATTGTACAGGGAAATGGCATTGCGACAACAGAAGATTTTTTAAAAGAAATTTCCCTCTTATTCCGCTCTTATTTCATTCACACACACTGAAGATAAATAATAATTCTTCTTACAAAACTTTGCTAGATTTCGTAAAAAGTGCGCAAGAATGAATAACCACGAAATTTAGTTGACAGAATGAGAAGAAAAATCATTGGCAGATATAGAAAGCAACCACTTGTTTCGCCAAGGGCAGGTCCGAGTTCATGTTGTAAGATAGCAGATGCAGTACGCCCATTGCCATGTGCAGTTTCTAAATACATTTCCATTGACCAAATCTATACCTTGAAAACCTGGACAAGGAAGTCCAAGAACTATTGACATGACGCTTAATGAAGATCGATATTTGTCTGTATCAGGCAGACCCAAAGGACTGTTAAAACTGCAGAACTTTCTCGTGAACTCCCTACTGCCCCCGGAATTTTACTTTCATCGAGTACTTTACTGTAAGGCTTCACGAGGAAGAACTATTTGGTAGAAGACCAGCTGTTTGCGTTCGGCTTACTCCATCATACAAAAGAGTGCGTTTCCGTATGATGCAGAACCTTCAACCTTGGACTGAACTTCAGTGATGAATGAATTTAGATTCAGCCTAGATGCTCATTATCAACGTACCTTCTTCTGAAGAGAATCTTAGAAGAATCTCTTCAGAAGAAGCAGGATACATTCCTCTAACAATACATCTCCCGCAGGATACATTCCTCTAAAATCAGAAAAAAGAACCATTATACAGTGGAAGTGTCATGGTTTGTACAGACCTCACTTCAGATGGTCGCACATCACTTATGTTTGACAGAGGCTCTTGGTCAACTGAGAGGTATAAAGAGGCCATCGTAAAGGCATATGTGCAATGCTTCAGAGGCACTGTTAGATTTTAGTTTCTCCCTATGAAGGATAACGTTCGTCCATACACAGCTTACCTAGAGAATGAATATCTACAAAACGAAGATTTCAGCAGATGGATTGATGACAAATATCCAGACTTGAACTCAAATTAACAGTTTCGAGATGCTTTTAAAAGTCCGATCCACCAAATTCCCAAATCAGTTCTGAAAACTGCTTTGGTTTAGAAAAAAGTGAGCCTGACGTAGGGATCCAATCATCAGCTGTTTCCCTAACACGTATGGCTAACAGCTGTCTAATTAACAGTGCAAGATGACTCGCTGTGAGAGTTGTGGGCCTTACAGTTTTTAGCATTTCATTGAAAACTAAATTATTTGCATGCAGCTTATATTTGTAGATTCTACATATTGTTCTGCATATTTAAACAAAAAAATTTGTTAATATGTAAACTTTGTTCTACATAGTATTAGTTAGAACTATCTGGTTTTCCTGTTAACTCCAGCAATTTGTAATGCTTTTTCTCCAAACACTTTTAGGTACTTTTTGGTTACACAGCTGATGTTTCTCCCGCAGGATACGTTACACAAATAAGTGGCTTTTATATTGGGTAAGTCACGTATTTTTAGCTTTCTTATTGCAAAATATGAAATAAATCTTTCCCCAAGCATCTGGAATATTTTTAGTCTTTTAGAACATAAATATTATACTTATAAAGTAGAAATCAAATACAGTGAAACATCTCATGGCCAAATCTCCCATATATGATCACTTTTGAAAGTAAACAATATTTTTCAGAAAATAAATGAACATCTAGCTTATTTAATTGTTAATTTTATTTAACCTTCACCAGAATTCAAATTACTATAAATTTAAATAGCGAGTGCATCTTATTACTAAAGAGAATAGATTAACAACGCCATCAATCCAGGGATTGTGCAACCCCTTGAAGCTCCTGTTCTGGTATGAATTCATGTGATTTGACTTATCTGACATAAGCTAGCGTTGAGTTCAGGCTGGAATGGTAATCTTAAATATGCATTGAGAGCTTAGTTAAAATCCTGCAAGTAATGGTGGATACTTGTGTTCATTTTGAGATTTAGGTTACAGTCTAGAAGTAGCGAGGCTACAAGCAGTATATTTCCTTGAGCAGCTGCTCCATTTCAATCCGCAGCCACATAGATAAAATGAATGCTGGCGAGCTCTGCATTCATACTGGTGAGCTCTGCATTCTAGTGATGCATACTGCTCAAAGCTTGCACAAGGAATGAGGATAAAGGCTTGGCAGAATCCTTTTATCTCCCACTCAGAAGTGCCCTATGCCATTTCCACTCGCCATTTTGGCACACATATTCTGTTTACAAAATCTGCTTATTTCAACCCCCTCTACCTGTCTATACATTTCTCCCAGATATGTTTGAATCATGATGTCTATGACTAAGCTAATTATTCATATTCATATAAAATATAGAAATAGAATAATGTTGCATCCTTTTTGTGATAAAGACTATTTTAATGGCGGAAAATTAGTTATGATTCCTGATATTTGAAAACTCATAAACACAAATCTTTAGAAACTTAACTCTTTCATGCATGTTTCTTTGTGTACAGTACAGCCTGAGCATTTAAAAATATTAGATGTGTATTCGTGCGACACCGATATATTACATGTTTGCCTATACTGGCAGATTGTTGATCACAACACGATTTTCAGAAAGAATAAAATTGAACAAAAATAGAAGAAACAGCGAGGATATGCTTGCAGAAAATGACTGTAATGTAAATTTATAATCACTCGAACACCATTTGTAACTTCGTTCTCTTTATATTTGTCTCGAGATAAAAACAATAATGGTTCATCTTAAACAGAGACCATTTCCTCAGTTTCCAAAATCGGTTCCTCTACTTTATAATCGATTTTTAAGTTTCAAACTAAAAGAGCTCAATTGGTTTAGCACTAGAGTCAACAAAACCTAATAACATCTAGCATTTCCCACTGCAGTAACTTTCATAGCTCTATCACCACGAACTTTATATTGTCTATTAGATCTCAAGATATGGTAGTCTTTGAGAGAAGAAGTTTCTTTAAGCTTTATTTCTTGAAGGGCAATGATTTGAACATTATATGTTTTCGCAATATCCGGAATTTGCGTCTAACTTAATCCTAGTGGCTTTTGTCGATAAGCCGTTGATATTACTTTAAATAATTCTTAGTGTTCTTTTAGATGGAGACTGTTGCTTATTTATCGGACTGGGCCCTCTTACCAAGCCCCGAACGCACCCCTTGATAACCTGTGAGAGGGATGATGTACTATGATTTGTATTGGACGTATGGTTCATGGAAACAGGAGAGCGGTACAGATTCTCTTCGTCAAGAGATGTGGAACACCAAAAGGTAGAAGGCTAACTTCTCTCCGACTTCGCCTACTAGTTTCAGCTGTGCTAAGAGGAATCGCCTTCACGCCTAGAGTGGCCCTACCAGAAGAAACTCCCGACTTCTCCCATTCCGCCCATTGCCATACCCTCGGCACGTTGAGGCGCTTAGTAGGACTTGAGGAGGGACACCTGAAATGTCTTAAATTTAACAGGGAGGGTACCCCATCTGTAGGAAATCTGTAGGAATCTGTAGGAATACTGATCATCTCATTCCTGGATATCTTCTAACCTGTTTGGGACTTGTAAAAGAGGACCTATTGAAAAGCCCTACCTTCAGATTGGAAATATTGACGGCTGTTGAACTCATGAATCTGGTCTAGCCTAACGGCTAACCAGTTAGGATCAGTAA